>CAMZMU010000035.1:12303779-12622714 GCA_947311845.1 Poa pratensis
GATCAAGCCAAATCCTTGTCCTGTTCGCGATACACTTTGGAGCAATTTTATACAGGACTGAACAAAGAGATATTGGACGATACTGTGAGATTTTTTGAGGGTGCCGTACCTTAGGGATCAAAGTAATGGACGTGTCATTCATCCCCAATGGCAGCTCACCACCATTCAGAAAACTCAAAACCGCAACAACAATGTCGATGTGGAGTAAACTCCAGTGCCGCTGAAAGAAACCAGCCGTAAAACCGTCTACGCCCGGGGCTTTTGACGGTGCCATCCGAAACAAGGCTGTACGCACCTCTTCAGCAGTATACATCTTGTCCAGATCATCATTCATCTGATCAAACACCTGCACAGGAACAAGATCCAACAAATCCTCCATGGGCCGAAAGCCCTGAGAAGTATATAAGGAAGTGTAAACCCTTGGACCTCATTCCGATTTTCATCTACAGAGTCACACAACGACCCATCAGTCCGCTGAAGATTTTCTATTTTATTCATTCGTTTCCTCTGAGCTGCCTGGGCATGAAAGTACCCCGTGTTTCGGTCACCCTCACGCAACCACTGAACACGGGATCTTTGTTTCATCCATATTTCCTCTTGTCAAAGACCTTCTTTAAGTTGCTTCGATATCGCTTTCTCCTCATCAGAAGGACCATGTCCGATCGCCCGGCTTCAGAGTTTATTTAATCTCTCCCGAAGCTTACGAAATTTTCGCGTGAGACACCCAAACTCTCGGGCTCCCCAAGCACTAAGGTCATGTTGCAGATTAGTTAGGGCACTGACAACACCTTCTAGCCCTCGGCTACCCGCTCCCTTTTGCCACTTTGCTTCCACCAGTTTATCATAGTCAACATGAGTCAGCCAAACATTTTCATAACGGAATTGCTTTTCTCCTCTCAAGCGATCACCAGCCATGCCATCACGAAGTTCTGCCACCACCATGCAATGATCAGACTCCGTTGTGAAAACATGTCGTACACGCAAATTCTCAAACATAGTAACAAGTGGTATATTCCCAAGGGCACGATCGAGCCTTGCTTTGACATTTGTTGCACCCACTTCTCCATTGTCCCAAGTATATTCAGCCCCAGACCATCTCAAGTCCTAGAGAAGACAATCATCTACCACCTCCCAAAACGCTCTCATTTGCCATTCTGGCCTTGTTGCTCTTGAGAAATGTTCGGAGGCGTAGAAAGTTTCGTTGAAGTCGCCCATCACCAACCATGTTGGGTGCCTGATCGCAAAAAGAGTTCTCAAAAATCTCCAACTGTGGTGATGATCTTCAACTCGTGGGGCACCATAAAACCCCTTGAACCTCCACTCCTTATCTCGCATCTTCACCATACAATTGATGCATACAAAATGCATCTTCTTTTCCAAGCACTTTGCTTCATAATTTGCTCCGGAATCTTCCCATATTTGAATAAAACTGCTGAATCTGACGCTGTTTTTAGCAAAGTCTCTTTTCTGGCTATTTTTGCAGGAAATAAAATCGGGGAAAAATACCACGTCATTTTCTATGGAAAAGGAGGACAACATGCAAAGGATGGACACGAGGGAGTGCCGGAGGGCCAAAAGAGGGTGCCCCACGCGGCCCCTGTACCTGGCCGCGTGGGCCCACCCAAAATGGGCCTCGGGCACCGCCTCGCCTTCGGTCTTCGACGTACCCCCTCATATATACAGAAAACGCTTGACCTAAAGGAGGAGAGCTTTCGCGAAACACACCGCCACCGCCACCACGTTCTTCGTTTCGGGGACAGATTGATCCAGGATTTCTCCTCCGGTGGAGGGATCCGGAGGCCGTCTTCACCGCCATCTTCACCGCCTTCATCTCCATCGACCATGAGCTCCCTCTCCATCACCATGTGTGAGTAGTCCGCTGTAGGCATGTGAGGTGGATGGGGATTGGATGAGATTGATCATGTAATGCTACCCGTTGTTCGAGATTTTAGGGGTTTATCTTGAGGATACTTTTGTATTGTGTTGATGCACTTATGCTATGTTTAATGCTTGCTACTAGGGCCCGAGTGGCATGATTTCAGTACTGAACTTATATTGCCTCATATATATTTGAGTTTGGTATTTATCTGCAAAGTGTATCACCTGCTATTATGTTGAACCTGCGAACCCTAAAAGTGACATATAGGGAAAACAAGGGGGAGATGTTTTAGTTTGAGGATTCTATGTGTTCATGAAGTGTTAATGCATTGTTCCGGTCTATTCGAAAGGGTAGACCTTAATTACCTGTAGTTCCAAGTTGGCCCCGGTGAAATGGGCAGGTAGGACAATAGATGTTGTGCAAATTCTCTTGGTTAGTACGCACAACTAATTATGGAACACATACCTACATATATCGGAGTTAGAGATACGTCCCATGGCTAGCTATACTATTATATGATCAATCTTATTCATGCAACACCCCGCTGTCACCTCATGCCTACGTTTTAATCCTCTGAGTTGCACTTCACTTTTCCGGTGAAAACTGGGAAACACTTGTTTACTGCTGCTGTTCTACTTGTTACTTGAATCATACTACTGCCATAACTACTGCTGCTGCAAGTTCATTGATATACAGGTGTGGTTGAGAGTGACGCCTCAATTGCCAAAGTCTTATTGATATTCTTGTGTTCCCATCGTGTCGAACTATAAATTTGGGTAATACTTCCCAACGAAGATTTCAGCGATCCCCTACACTTGTGGGCATCAAGACATTTTCTGGCGCCGTTGCCGGGGAACCTAGCTTTATCGGTAAGACAACTTGTTATCATATTATTTGCTGCATTTGCTTGTTCCTAACCATGGGTAAGGAAAAGATTACTCCGAAGGAAGTGAGGCCTTCAACTACTCGCAGAGGTACGGATTTGCCAAGTAGGCCAAACTTTTCACCTAATGTTGCTTCTGCTGTTGCTCCTAAGAAAAAGGAAGTTTTATCTAGTTCACCTTTGTCTAAAATGTCTACTAGTAATGAAAGTGATTTAATATGTAGTAGCATAGACAAAGAAGTGACACCTGAAATACCTGAAACATCTGAAACATCTGAGATAACTGAAACACCTGAAAATCTTGAATCTTCTATTATTGAAAATGTGGAATCTGAGTTAGAAGATAATGAATATTGTGATGATATGGAAACTTCTTCTGAGGAAGAGGATGCTTTTGCTATGGCTTTATGTGTTCGGATTTTGATAAATTGGATAAACTTGATAGCTATAAAAATTCTCCTCTTGATGATATTTCCCTGTTACTGAGAAAATGAATGCTCCCTATTAAAATTAAAGATAAAGATTATGAGTTTAGTGTTGATCCTGAAATAATTGAAAAGGCTGAGAAGTATAAGTTTTATGGGAGAGAGGATGAGTTTCCTTTTGAACACATTGCTGTTTTGCATGACTTATCTGTGTTATTTGGGAAAGATGAAATTAACCAACGCTACTATTTCTTAAAGTTGTTTCCTTTCACTTTGGGAGGAAGTGCTAAAACTTGGTATAATCGTTTAGGGATTATTCAAGGAAGAATGTTTGCAAGTATTCTATAATAAATATTTCCCTGCTGATAAGATTCATGGTCTAACTATTGAGATTAGCAACTTTTCACAGAAAGAGAAGGAGGATTTACCCCAAGCTTGGGGGAGGTATAGTAAGATGGTTAGGAAATGTCCTACCCATGGCTTCAAGAGTAATGAATACTTGATATATTTTACAATGGACTAACCGAAAACACTAGAGGTTATCTTGATGGTATTGCAGGTAATGTTTTCAGGGAAAGGACCGTTGATGAAGCAACCGAGCTATTGGAAACTATCTCAAGAAACTATGAAGACTGGAATATTGAAGAGATATTTCCGGAAAAGAAAGGAGGTATGCTCAAATTAGACAAAGAGACAATGAAAGAAGCTTCAAAGGCCATTAAAGAGAAGGGAATTAAAACCTCTCATCTCAAGGAATTATCTGAAATGGGTGTCAAACTTCCTGATGATCAACCATGTTTTCCAATTCAAGTCAATGCTATTAGCTCCACGAAAGGTAATGAAAAGGTAACATCTCCTATTGAGTATCTTATATGAATGATTTTGCTTATCGTCACAATCCTGAGGAGCATAATATTAGAATGATGATTATGGAGAATTCTCACAAAATTAAATCTCTTCGTGAAAGTTTACATGCTAATGTGGGAGAGGTAAAAAGAATTGTTAAACATGTGAGATGATGAATAATCAAGTTGAACAAATGATTTCTCTTCAAAATCAATTGTATGAAAGTCTTATTGTGAAGGAACAGGTTTGTGGAGTTAATACTAGGGGAGGTGCAAGTACAGGATCCTGACTATCCTGAAGACCATCCCAAGAGGAAAGAGCAAGAGGCTCGAAAGAAGAAACTTTCTGCAGGCAAATCTCCCAATGAAAACCGATAATGATGATTCTGAAGAACAAAATAATGATACTTCTATTTCTGATGCTGAGACTGAAGATAATAATAATGAAGAAGAAGAACCACAAGAGGAAGAGAATGTTGAAGAACCTGAAGCTACTGAAAAGGAAGACCCTCAACCATCTACTGAGAAGAACAAGAAGAAGAACCATCCAAATCCACAGAAAGGTAAAGAAAGGGATCCATGGGTACAAAGACCCATACCATATCCTCAAGAGGTAATAAAAACTTTAGATGATGCTAGATTTGAGAAATTCTTTGAGTTGATTAAATCTTTGTGTTTACAAATTCCTCTTGTTGATGCTATTAAAATTCCTCCATATTCAAAATACATGAAAGATATTGTCACTAATAAAAGAAAGATTCCTACTGATGCAATTACTGCTATGCTTGCTGATTATTCCTTTAAAGGGAAAATGCCTGAAAAGCGTGGAGATCCTGGTATACCAACTATTCCTTGTCATATTAAAGAAACTTATGTGAAATATGCACTATGTGATTTAGGAGCTGGTGTGAGTGTTATGCCTTTCTCTTTATATAAGAAACTTAACCTAAACAAATTGGTTCCAACTGAAGTTTCATTACAAATGGCTGATAAATCAACTGCTGTGCCTATTGGAATATGTGAGGATGTTCCTATCTCTATTGCTAATGTGTTAATTCCTACAGACTTTGTTATATTAGAAATGCCTGAGGATGATAATCTATCTATTATTCTTGGAAGACCCTTTTTAAACACTGCAGGAGCTGTGATAAATTGCACTGAAAGCAAAGTGACATTCAATGTCAAGGAAATGAGCATACTATTTATTTCCCCAAGAAGAAAGCTGTTACAATGGTAAGCCAAAGTGTGAATTCCATTAAAAGAAATACTCTTATCGTTGGAAGCTTTGAAATTCCATTACCACCTCCTGAACCAAAATATGCTATCATGATGGTTGGAACTATTCCAATCAAATATGAGGTGTTTGAAATCTTTCTTTATTTATGAATAAAGAATCATTTGTTATATCTTTTACATATTATTAATGAGACTTGATCAACCTCATTACTAATGTGAAAATGATACAAACTTGATTCCCACAAATTTACATTGCATTTTAATTCTATTTATTTAGAGTTTTTAGTTTATTATCTAGACATAATTATTTCAAAGTTCAGAAATTCCAGAAACTGTAGTTTGAAAAATTCTGTTCAGAAAATTTTCTCGAAAAATTCCAGAAAAATTAGGAGGTAAGTTATTATACCAGAGGAACTAACAGCCAAAAGGGGGACACCAGAGGGCCACCAGGGCCCAGAATAGGGTGTCCCACGCGGCCACTGTACCTGGCCGCGTGGGACCCACTACTTTGGCCCACAGGGGAGTTAGGTGAGGGGTCTGTGCTCATCTCCTTCCCCTCGACAGAAAAACAGCTCCAGGTATTTTTCCCAAATTTTCCCGTGCTCCTTTCTATCCTTGGATCTCCAAGTTTAGGGCAGATTTTTCAAATCTGTTTGGTGGGATTGCTCATTGGTATGTGACTCCTCCACCCATCCAATTATTTTTTGTTCTTATGCATCATGTATGAAGTATTTTGCTGCACTTGGTGTCACCTATTATGCTTGGGAAATCCATAGATTTAAGTTTTCTAGTTGATATTGATGCATGATATTGATGTGGAGACTAGTTATGGATGGCTCAATGTTGTTTTAGAGTGTTGCATCTTGATTTTTGATGAATATTGTTTATGGGCAGCAAGGTACCATGTTCAACAAGGGCAAGGCATTGATAGGGATGAGCTCAAGACCAAGAAGAAGCATGCAAAGTCTCCCTCAACCTTGATGACCAACATCTTTGGGAGGATTCCGCATACTTTGTGGGAGAGAAGTTGAAGATACACGCAACAAGATGGCAAGATCCCCATGTTCTTGAACAGTGGGGGATTCAAGAGGACTTCAACATCTTCGCTGCTGCAACTGGCTACTTCGGTTTACTCAAAACCCACAAGATACATACGAGGAACTCTCGCGAGAATTCCTCTCTACATTCAGATTTGAGGGTCCTGAGCTCCACAGACATAGTAAGAAAAGTAAGGCACCCCCTCCTACCTTTGTTTGCAAATTTACTATGAGAGGGGAGCGTCTCATTATGTCTCTAGAGGAATTTTGCAATGCCATTGGTGTGGCAACCACGGGGAGTTGGGATGAAACCGGTGCTGATTCTAAACCTGAACTTGTTGCATTTTGGCACTCTATCACCGTTAGCTCTCATGATAGGTTGAATAGGGGAAAATTTACTCATATACAGCACCCAAGTTTGAGGTACTTTGCGTTGTTTCTCGCAAGAGGATTTCTTGCTAGGGACAACAATTCTGCTTGCACTGGACCGATTGTTTATCTACTAAAATGTGCAAAAGAAAACACACCGTGTGGGTACAACTTGGGAGTTATTCTTGCTAGATCATTGCACACCGCTGTGAGTAGGAATATCACCGATGAAACCCCTATTTATGCTGGTGCTATTGCTACTTTAGTGTATAAGTACATTAAAAATGAGAGAGGTTATGATGATAACATGGGTACTCGTGTGGGAAGGTCAAATTTACTTGATTTTACTTTGACTACTCGCATGGAGATAAGTGTGAAGTATGGGGAGGATTATTTGTATACATATTTGAGCACTAATGGGCAGCGAGTGCCCATTAGGCTCCCCTGTACTGACCTTTTTGACAGGAGTACCGGAAAGTGGAAGGTAGAGGAGGTGCCGCCACAAGAGGAGCCACAAGCTCCGAGGTACAAGGCTACCAACCTCAAGAGATGCCACATACCCAGGCATGCAAGGATACCCACATGGTTACTACCCTGGAAGTGGAAGTGGTGGATACGGCCACTATCCAGGATACTAGCTTGATCGCAAGCTTGGGGGAGTGCTTCTCTTCCTCTCCATTCGTTGTTTTATATCACTGTTGCATTGTTATGTTTAGTTTCTTATTCTGAAAATCACAAAACACAAAAAGATTTCATTTGTTTCTTTTGGTTATTTGCTTCTGGTCATTTATCTTATGCATCTAAAAACCAAAAAGAACAAAAATATTTTCGTTTTCTTGAAACAAACGCAAAAACAGAAGTGCTGAAATTGCTGAAATCTGCTCACTGTTTCATTTTTCATTTATTCCCTGTAACTCCGATTGAGCTAAAATTTTAACCACTGCTGCAACATATCATGACCCACACACCTGTAATTTATGATTTTTCTGAGGTGTTTAGGTAGGGTAAAAACAGTACTGTATGCAGTGACATTTTATGGCAGATTTGAGTTTTTATTGCGCAGTTCAAGTTGGGAGAGGAGAACAACGATGATAAGTTGATGTGCATGAAGTGGATGAAAGGTATGACACCTTTGCCGTGCTTATGTAGACTTTTTAATAACAGCAAGTGAGCACATCATGGTTTCTTTAACATCTAGGGAAGTGGTAGCAAATGTTTATCTTCTCCATGTTCTAGTATGTTATATGATGATGCAAGTGAGATATTATTTAGTGACAATACTTGGCTGTGTTGAATAATTGTGGCTCTAAACAAAGGTCTACGCATCCCATTGTGCTTGCTAAACTTGCCAACCAAAAAGAGTAAAAGTTTTTCAAATGTTAAACATGAAGTCATATGCTTGACAGGCTTAGTGGTTGGGAACTAGCTGAAATGTGCTGACACATGGAAAGCTTTCAACATTGCACTAAATTATATTTAGTTGATATCATGTGCTTTGGTCTATGGATGGCTATCATTGCGAAATAAAGGAGGAAACTTAGTAAGTTTGATGAGTGAGAATAATTGGCTAGAGAGACGCCTGGGCCGCCAACCTAAGCCATGCATCATTCATGGTGGAAATTTGCAGCGCACCATAGTGAACATTCTATGACGCACATCATAATAAAAAGCTACACAAATAGTAAATAAAAGAGTGCTGAGATTGTTCATTGTCTGTTTGTCTTGTTGTTGGGACATGGGCTTGTCCAGGTCCTGGGACAAGAGGTACCCCAGTTGACGCTCTTGATGACGCTTTTATTACTTGCAATGACTGAAAAATTCGAACTTGCTTAGTGGCCCGAGTTGAGTAGTCATGGTGTAGGTACTCGTATTCACGGGGCATGAGGTTTTCAACCATGAGTTGGTCAAGCATATGAGTCATAATAGGGAACACAAAATGGTTTGTTAAAAATGAGAGCAAGGTTGTAAGCACAATGATTTCACTAGTCAACAAAAGAAAGAATCAAAAGATCTCAAAAATCTTGACATGATTCAATCAATAGCGATGCAAAAACCTTTGTTTATTTCTACAGTTGAGCAAACTCATCCAAGTATTGACATTACATGTTATTTCCCTTGCAGCAAATATAAATGCTTTAACATTGATTAGATATACCTTTGCTAGCATCTTGATTATTTGTTACTGAAGTTATGAATTGAATGCTTGTTGGTATTAAACGGTGTTACATATGCAAAGCAAAGTTCTTGTCAAAGTCTTTTCATCGCTTCTGCACTACGTTTGAGTTGTTCGAGGACAAACAACGAGCTAAGCTTGGGGGAGTTGATGCATCCAAAATGCATCTACTTTTCCAAGCACTTTGCTTCATAATTTGCTCCGGAATCTTCCCATATTTGAATAAAACTGCTGAATCTGACGCTGTTTTTAGCAAAGTCTCTTTTCTGGCTATTTTTGCAGGAAATAAAATCGGGGAAAAATACCACGTCATTTTCTATGGAAAAGGAGGACAACGTGCAAAGGATGGACACGAGGGAGTGCCGGAGGGCCAAAAGAGGGTGCCCCACGCGGCCCCTGTACCTGGCCGCGTGGGCCCACCCAAATGGGCCTCGGGCACCGCCTCGCCTTCGGTCTTCGACGTACCCCCTCATATATACAGAAAAACGCTTGACCTAAAGGAGAGAGCTTTCGCGAAACACACCGCCGCCGCCACCACGATCTTCGTTTCGGGGACAGATTGATCCAGGATTTCTCCTCCGGTGGAGGGATCCGGAGGCCGTCTTCACCGCCTTCATCTCCATCGACCATGAGCTCCTCTCCATCACCATGTGTGAGTAGTCCGCTGTAGGCATGTGAGGTGGATGGGGATTGGATGAGATTGATCATGTAATGCTACCCGTTGTTCGAGATTTTAGGGGTTTATCTTGAGGATACTTTTGTATTGTGTTGATGCACTTATGCTATGTTTAATGCTTGCTACTAGGGCCCGAGTGGCATGATTTCAGTACTGAACTTATATTGCCTCATATATATTTGAGTTTGGTATTTATCTGCAAAGTGTATCACCTGCTATTATGTTGAACCTGCGAACCCTAAAAGTGACATATAGGGAAAACAAGGGGGAGATGTTTTAGTTTGAGGATTCTATGTGTTCATGAAGTGTTAATGCATTGTTCCGGTCTATTCGAAAGGGTAGACCTTAATTACCTGTAGTTCCAAGTTGGCCCCGGTGAAATGGGCAGGTAGGACAATAGATGTTGTGCAAATTCTCTTGGTTAGTACGCACAACTAATTATGGAACACATACCTACATATATCGGAGTTAGAGATACGTCCCATGGCTAGCTATATACTATTATATGATCAATCTTATTCATGCAACACCCCGCTGTCACCTCATGCCTACGTTTTAATCCTCTGAGTTGCACCTTCACTTTTCCGGTGAAAACTGGGAAACACTTGTTTACTGCTGCTGTTCTACTTGTTACTTGAATCATACTACTGCCATAACTATTGCTGCTGCAAGTTCATTGATATACAGGTGTGGTTGAGAGTGACGCCTCAATTGCCAAAGTCTTATTGATATTCTTGTGTTCCCATCGTGTCGAACTATAAATTTGGGTAATACTTCCCAACGAAGATTTCAGCGATCCCCTACACTTGTGGGCATCAACAATCAATATGGCAAGAACTGAAATTCTTAATTTCCACCTCAACGTCTGCCGACCAAAATAGACCAACCCCTCCACTAAGCCCATCACTATTGATGGCATAACAGCCTGCAAAGCCTAGCTGACTCCGCAGCATTTCCACACGTTTCGCCGCAATTTTTGTCTCGATCACAAACAGAAGTTAGGGCCCTTCTTGCTTCGTGATACTACGAAGCTCACGAACAGTGGACTGGTTCCCAAGCCCTCGACTGTTATAGCTTATGCAACTCATTGATCCGGGCAGTGCTGCAGAGCAGCCACTGCCGAATTTTCTGAACTTGTCGGTGTTGGTTTCTTCTTCTTAGAGTCTCTCTCTCTCTCAACACTACCATCAGTCTCGGTAGGTGCAGCATCCTCCCTCCCGTATTCATGTGCAACATTCGCTAGGAGAAGAGGCTCAACCCGCCGATACAATTGTTTCTGAACACGCTCATCCCCTTTCCTCTTATTTTGATTCTTGGCCATCAATGGAGATATCGCCTCAGTACCATGATCCACCTCAGTACTTGAGTTCTTCGTATTAGCCATGTTATTCTGAGAAGCTGACTGCTCTCTCAAAGAACTCTCACCCGAGTACACCTTCTTTCTCTCATCGGGGCACGGAGATCTATCCTAAACGGCATCTCACCACTTGGTCCTCGAGTCCCCAGCATCGAACAATAAAGATAAGAGTAGCCAATACGACCACACGAGAAGCAGAAATACGGGATGTTTTCATATTGCACCTCATACATATCAGTCTTCTGCCTCTTGGCTGAATCTATGAGCACCCATCGCCTTAATGGTTTGCTCACATCCTGAGACACCCTTGCCCTCAAGAAACCTCCAGCGTGGTCAAAACTCACGTTGGTTACTCCCTTATCAATCTGCTGGGCAATAGGTTTCCACCACTTATTTTCACGAAGGTTGAACGGGAGGTTCAAAACCCTCGCCCATAACTGAAACTTCTCAAACTTTAGCTCCGAGGGACGCATGCAGTCCTCAAAATCGGAGAGTATTACAGCGTTCTTACTCACATGCCATGGCACCCCTCCCATACTCGATCTCGATCCATCTTGGAACCGAATTCTGCCACAAAAGTATTTTCTCCCATCGGTCTGAAGATTAACCCCTTAGGGTTTCCCCACGCCGGGCGTAGCGTGCTGGAGATCGTCTGGACGTGGAAGATTGACCGGTGCAGAACCCTGCCGGCCAGTATCCAGAGGTGTAGCCTCCTCCTCGGTAATATCCAGCTTGCCCAGCGCCTCCTCCAGCTTCTCTCTCTCCACCCGAGACAAAGAGGCCGCGTGCTTGCCTTCCCCGCGGCGGAACTCATCTCCCTGGCCTTGGGAGCCGGGAATCACAGATCGCCCTGCCAACGAATCAGCAGGCGCCGCCAATCGCCTCCCGAAACCCTAATCGCCTAAGAGAGGAGACGGTTTTTTCGGAGGAAGTCATACCAATCCATCCCTATGGTTACCACTACCCAGTTCGGCTCTGCCACTCGTATAGATCACAACAATTATTTTTTCGAGAATAATTTTCGGCATATACATATACCTAGCCTAGCGTTGTATACGGACCGATCAGGTCGGATTTCCTGTGTTATTACTGAGAACTTGCATGTAACCAGATAAGTGTAGTTGTTTCTCAAAAGAAAGATAAGGGTAGTTGTACCCCAACCCACCAGAGTTCAAACCCTAAATTTGACATTGGTGTTTCTCATTTAGGCGGAATATTCTTCAGTGGGAGGCGACGTTTCCATCAACAGTGAGACGCCTGTGGCGACTTCGTCAATCTTAACACTCGACCCGCCGACTCAGTATTTTTTTTTTGAAGGGCATTACCGTAGGGGAGAACCCCTACGGTATAGATTTTCTGTTTTCTATTGATGAACCAATATCCGGGCTGTCACTAAAACAGTGACCCCCCTTTACAAGAAATAAGTTCAGAGGTTCAGGGGGGATCGAAGGTGAAGAGAAGATACATGGTTAAGAAATAAAACCGGGCCTAGTACAATCAAGCAAGTGAGAAACAATCTCTCCTTGGATAGGACGAGTCAGGGGGAAGTCCATGGCGCAAGCAGGCCACCCCCTCCATAGGACCTGGCCATCTCAAATGAAGCATGACCTGACCCATCCGTCAAATGCTGAACCACAGAATTCTTCACTCTGTATTGATGAGGAAGAGTATCTTTCTGGAATCTGATCCGCCACCTAGCTTCAGAGGGGTTTTGTTGTTGGAAAATGAAGTCGTTTCTTTCTTTCCAAATATTCCAGAAAGCGCAGGCTATGATCTCCATGAAGCACGGACCTCTGAAATTTTGTTTTGCTTGGCCAATTCTGTGTGAAATCTGCAGAGTGCAATCCCACTGAATCTGAATTTTATCCCAGCATCTCATCACAAAGGGACATTCAAAGAATAGATGATCACGATCCTCAAGAACATGTCCCTGACAGAGCACACAATTCAGGCCACCCTCAAATTGCCAGTGTTTACGTTGCATCAGGTCTTTGGTGTTAAGCGGGTCCATGAACAGTAGCCAAAGGAACACCTTCAGTTTCGGTAGAGCCTTAGAGCTCCAAATCTGAACAAAACACGGTCCACAGGAAAAGCACCGAATGTAAACTTATAAAAGTTTGCCGAAGTAAAGGATGAATTCCCCCAAGGGAAGGTTCTGGAGTCAGGTTCACTAGGATCAATATTGATTCCTTGCATGATCTCTCTGACTTCCAATAGTTCTTCATGCGCTTCGACTGACAGCGGCAGAGCAAACAACGAGAAGAGGTTAGAACAGGTGGCAAGAGTCATGACGGTAGTGTCTTCGTTCAGAGAATAGGAAAATAATCGCGAGAACTTGTCGCTAAGCAGTCCACCATTGTGCCAAAAATCTTTCCAGAACAGCACGGAATCGCCGCTTCCAATGTTGCAAGAACCAATACTTCTGTAGCTTTCCATATAGCTGCAAACATCTCTCCACCAAAGTTCATGATCCCTAACCCTCCATGACGCTTGGGTCTGCACACTAGGGGCCAAGCATGACTCAGTATTCGTAGGTGCTCATAGCCATATGGGTAGGGTGTGCATATGTGCGTTCACAGGGGTGAGTGTGTGTACGTGTATGTGAGCGTCTGCATGTTTCGCAAAAAGAAAACTATATCATTTACTACATCTTTTCATTTGATTTAAAGCGAAATTGATAATGATTGGTTACAAATTTGAAGGCGGATGTAACACGTATTTGGAAAGAAAACGGGGTGGATTTGAAGCGGAAACGGGTTAATGAATAGTATATCGACAACCATGCAATCAAAAAGAATTGTTTAATAACCGAGTTGGCTAAGAAAGTTATACTCTATATAGTCAGTGCGATGACTATGTAAGTGAGTTTTGTTTAATGGATAAACTTGGCAACTCACTAACTAGTAATTGTGCTATGTTAATCTAGATTTTTAGGTACGAAATTAGATTGTCGTTTTAAAATCATCGGATATGCTAATAATTTTTCGATAATTCATATTCGGGGAAGGGGGGGGGGGGGGGGGGAGATTTGACATAGCAAGTCCTATAGGGCTATTTAAACTATGTCACTACAATTGTAACTTGTTAGAGAAATGGCATTACAGAAATTATCTTGAAAAATGTCATACCAACTTTCATATACCACTCTCAATGCCATCTTCTCCACTTAAGAGAATAACAGTTGAAAACGTGTATTTCAATTTTTACTTTGATATTTACCATATATACCTACCAACAACTTTAGGTAGCACTTTGGATATTCTAGGCTCGCAAAAATTGAAATTTTGAGAAAAACTTTAAACTTCTCAGAAAATCAAAACAGTAATGTGGGTCTATTGTTTATATTTGAGCAAACTGGCTACACATATGAACCCTCAAACTGACATTTTACGTTTTGTCCAGAAATTTGTCAAATTTTGTTTCTACTAGATGGATGCCTTCTAGCTACTGGGTCGGGTTAGGAACGAAATGGCATAGGTAGAGAGGTATGAGAGAGTTAGAGTGGCATATTCGATGCTGGTCATTGAATCCTTAATACTTTTCTAAAGTACAACTCAGTGTGAAAACTATCTTATCCGTTTACATGTCTCTACTGGCGTCTCTACCTCTTCCACTGGTAGAGTAGTTGGAAAGGGCATATCTCCATTTGTAGGTGATGTTATGTTGGATGTTATTTTATCATAATGATACAACCTAGGGCTTGTTTGATTCGTAAGAATAGGAAAGTGTAGGAATAGGAATTTCATATGATTGGAATGGCATGTCCAATTGTATTCTATGGGAAGAGAAGTTTGTTTGATTGTGGTGAAGGAATTTTTTCATGAGGTTGGACCTCATGTTATTTTCCTATGAAGTTTGTACTACAAGATTCCTATAGGAATTTTTCCTACAGGAAATCATCCTACAAATCAAACGGCTTCAAAGGAAAAAATCCTATAGGATCCTTTACCAATCCTATGAATCAAACAAGTGTATCTCCTTTTTTAGCATTTTTTTCTCTATATTTTGGTAACCACAATCATCAAGATGTTGGTCACTGGAGAAGCCGGTGAAGGCTCAACAATCCTTCCAATGTGGAGTTCCATGAGAAGTGCCCTCGGACCATTTGGACCAAGCAAGCAGTCTTCATGCATTTTCCAATGCTAATCCAGCTTATTGTTGCAAATCTTTTTGTATTTAAGCGGCCTTTAAAAACCTTTTGAAAGAGATCGCCTCCCGTGTTCTTGTTAGCACTTATTCGTTGGTGTTCTCTGTCAGACTCATATACTACATAATTTCACTCGCAGTCGATTGCCCTGATGCTAATAAGTTACAGCATCACCTGATTCTTGTAAGAAAAAAAGCTGTAGAGTGTATTTACAGCACGACGTGCCAGATGTTGCTGCGTCGCTGCGCCCAATGAACCGTCAAACCTAGCAAAATAGAATCTTAATCACCATCAACATCTTGGCGATCGAACAGGTAGCATAAGAATCTGAACTTATCATCCACCACTGAACTGATGACCTGCATGCTGCTGGAGAAGGTCCCCGAAGAACAATACCATCATCGGTGCAGGTGTGCAGATTCGTCGCGCGTTCGGCACACGTCGAAAGGGGCCGGCCGGCCGTGCCGTGCAGCTATAAAAGGAGGCGCGGGCTCGACTCACCCAGCAGGCAGATCATCGATCCAGAGTCGAGACCAAACAGAACTCACTGACTCACTGTCACGTAGCTCCAGCTGCTTGATCGGGCAAAGCAGAAAGTAGTTGATCATGGGAGGCGGGCACGACATGCACGGCGGACACGGCGGCGACGTGAAGGGTTTCGTGTCCAACCTCGTCGGCGGCGGCAAAGGACACGGACAACAGGGCCACGGATACGGCGGCCACGGCCAGCAGCACGGTTACCCTCCTCCCGCTGCCGGGGCATGCCCGCCGTACGGCGGCTACCCGGCGAACGGTTACGCGCCGGCGGCTTACCCCGCGCAGCCGGCACCGCACCACGGTACGTAATTGTAGCTACTAGCTAACCAAATTCACCTGATCCGTGCACGAACTGCATGCAGATCAAGTTCATGAGTTTGTGCGTACGTGCAGGCGGCCACATGGGAATGGGATCGTACCAGACCGGGCACGGCGGCGGCGGGCATGGCCACCACGTCGGCGGGAAGCACAAGGGCGGCATGTTCGGCGGCGGCAAGCACGGCAGGAAGTGGAAGTGAAGTGGGACGAGGATCGTCATCCTCTGCATACGTAGTTACGTACGTAAATAAAGAGGGCCGCGTACGCGTGTGCCTTCAGGTTTGCTTGAGCTTGTAATAACCCTTTGTGGTGACGTGAGTGTAGCTCGTTCAGCTTGAATAAAAGTACCTCGTTCAAAGTACTAGCTGACAGCCCACATATTCCCATTTCAGCGACCTGAACAAATTCTCAAAACAAAACAAAAAGGATCTGAAGACGTAAAGCAGCTGGCTTAAGTATTCCTGAAAGGAAAACCGATATAAATAAATATGAACTGAGTACTGAAATACTAGTACACGGCTAAATCTTGCCAAACATGGAACACAACTTCCACTGTTCCACATGATAGTCATGCTCATATGCGGTGTTGTCTTGGCACATGTGCTTCCAACACAACTGCCAAACTTACCCCGCAGCCTCACTTCCATTTGCAAACTGATTATGTACCAGGTCTATTTCATTCTCGAGACCTAAATTGTCATGAAGGTATCATAAGCTCATAATTCCAAGCTCGAGACAAAGAGTTTAGGCATGGATCCTTGCCAAATCCAAGACAGAATTTAAAAAATCGTATATTTTTCTGTTTTCAGTAAGAGACATTTTCGCCAAGTAGAGCAAATGTTATAACTTAAACAGCACAAATTCACTAGTATTAGACAGTCTGAACACACTTTATGGACATCTGAGTTGCTTACCTAACAATAATTTCGTATATCTCCTGCTTTACTAAAAGACATATCTCCAAGTTAATCACACGCTACAGCTTAATATATCAGAAATTCAGTAATAGACAGCCTGCAATCTGAACACACGTTAATGTGACATCTCACATCTGTGTAGGTCACCTACAAACAAATCTCAATACGTATCTACTAGCTCTTCAAAAGAATCCTTCATTATCAGACTATATCTGTAGTACTATGTCATATCTCTGCCGACCATGTATCTATTCCAATTTCCCAATCTATCTTTAGTCCTCCATGTAAACTTGGATTTTTCTCTCATTTGCCATCCATGTTAGCTACAGTTTTCATTTCAGGCTGCGTGCCTACTCGCTCTATAACTGGCCAGACACGCCTCGCCCCGGGTCATACCTCGACAGCAGCCTCCTCTGTCTAAACATCAGGGAACAAGTTGAGCAATGTAAATTTTCAGAGAACTGAGGGAGAGTTCAGAGAAGGTTAACTCACGATCGGCTCGAATTGAGGTGCTGCCAGGTTGGTCTCCAGATTCCTTAGCACCAGCAAGATCTGCACCATCTCAGCCAACGTTGAGTCTTTTAAGCAAAATTCATTTTGCTCATGGGAGCAGAGCAGGGGAGACTTCATAAAACTGCAAAATGATCATGACGAGATAGTATAAACTACAGTTCTGAAACACGCTTACCGTCTTCACGGTGATGCCATCCATGTCCTTCAGTTTCTGCAGATGGGCTTCGACGTGGCACGGCGTGGCGGGTCGAATATGTCGCCGATGAACCGGTACACCTGAGCGAAATGAACATCGTCTGCAAGAACAGCACCAAGAGAAAATAAGATTCAGCTCATAGTAATTTCAGTACGAAGCCTGAACTTCTGTAGTAGCACAAGATTGGGTACAAACTAAACTGATTTTGGTGAAACAAAGAAGATTTGTTACCTGGAGACAGCGGAAGTGGGATCGTCTCGTCTTGCGCGTCGGCGATCGCCGATGCTTCGCTTGCGCCGCAGCCGGTGCCAGCCCAGTCCATGGTCGTGTCACTGAAGCTCGGCGTGCCCATGAATGTGCTGCCACCTATGTGAATTTGTAGCTCAAATCAAGGTATCCTGGCAGGTTGCGCATAAAGGGAAAATCAGAGATGGTTGGCATGGGTACCTGAATGTACTGCAGCAGCTGGTTCAGTTTGGCTCCCTGCACCTTCATGCTTGTTCACCCAGGCTGAAGAAGTGCCTGCCCAGTCCAACATCTGCATGTCTGAAAAAACATTCAGAAGAAGGCAGTGCAACGTTAGATCAGTAGTAATCAGAGGAAACTAATCAGAGAATGAAGTTGCACAGTGATCGGAAGTTCAGAACGCTAAGCATCTGCAAATATACGAAAGGCGCTTGCCATTGGACGCAGGAAGGACTTCCTGACTGTTCCAGCCGACGGTGCTTTGGACGACACCGGCTGGACTCTGCTGCGGGTGGCCGTGCAGCACCGTGCCGCTTCCGGTCATCGAGCTCTGCGTCAGCTGCGGCACCTCGAACCTGCGGGTCGAGTGCTGCGGCGGCAGCCCGGCCGCGAGGCCGAGCCTCTGGACCTTGAGGAAGTACTTCTGAGCATGGCTGCGTATCTGCAAACACAACAACTGTATTAGGCTCCTTGGAATTTTTCGAATCCTGAGAATGCAAGTAATCTGCGACGAGACGACTTGATTGAGACTGAATTTTGAATTACCTGCACCGCGGTCTTTGTGCCGACGTGCTCCTCGATCTTCTTCCAGTCGCGGCCGAACCTGCACAAGAAATTCAGAGTTTCAGACTGAGAACTGGTTCAGAACACGCGGAACAGAGCAGAGTGTCAGTGTCACGAGACCTGAGTAGGGCGTCGAGGAAGCGCTCGTGCTCGTCGGCGCACCACCGCTCGCGTGGCCTGGTGATGGTGTACGGCTTCCTGGGCTTCTTCCCCTCGCCGCCGCCCCTATCCGCCATGGTCGCCTCCCACCAGGTAGCAGCTGCAGCTCGCTTCTTCTCCTTCTGCTGGTCGTCGCTCTCGATGCCCGAGCTACTGCGACACCCATGGTGTACGTCTATATATACTGCACCGCCACCGCGCAAGCACGCGTTGTCCTGTGAATCCATGTCTGGTCTGTGGTCTGGACTTCGGAGGACAGTTTGCTGGTTTAGTTGTGATGCGTCGTCGTCGGTGGCGATTCTTGCTGCCATGAGATCGGGCACTCGAGGAATTAGGCAGGAGAGCGTGTACAGTTGGCCGCTTGCATGGAAATGGCGAGGCTGCACGGTGTAGGCTCCTAGGCGAGGCAGCCACCGGGTTGGTGCAAGTCACCGGCCGGGCCTCGTGGGCTTCCGGCGGTGCGAGACGTGGCCGTCCAGCGGCGGCGCGGGAGGAACGTGCGCCCGACGGTGCTAACGCGTACTACGGGGACATGATTTGTCGCTCGGGTTATTTCCGTTTTCGGCGCGGGGAAGGTCGGCACACAGAACGTTTTCGCCGTGCGCGCGCGCCCGGCACGAGACGAAATTCTTTCGTGGAGATGGCTACGTGGCTTCTTCCCCACCTTCCATCCTTAGTCACCTTTTAGATCGATTTCAATCTTTTATTCAGAAAACAATTCTCTATAATTTAAAGCAAGTGTATGTGAGATGAATTTTTTAATGCTAGTCCTGCGGGGGTCTTAGCATGACAATTTTCCTATTGTCTACTACAACTATATGAATGTAATTTTGGTTACTTATTATATTCTTTATACTAACCTGACAGTTGATGAATAGATCAGAAGTTTTCTCCCAAAGAAAAGGATTGGTGAGATGATCATCGATCAACTAAGTAAAATAATATGGTTAAGGTGATTGTGCATTAGCAATTGTGCCTCACTAGCTAGGTAATAAAATGAAATCATCATCTCCCTTCAAAATAGCATGTCCCTTCGACACTTAGATCATTGTCAACGATTATCTGATGTCGTGTTTATCTATACTACCCATCAATGTCCGGCATTCCGGTCCTTTGTTGTATACTCCTTCCGTTCCTAAATATAAAATGTTCTAGGCTTTGTCCACTCCTTTTAGTGTGTATTTACATAATATGTGTAATATCTAAAACATCATGTATTTTGGATTAGAGGGAGTATTTGATAATTGCGACCGATTTCAAGGGCACGTCGATTGTACCATCGTCGCCACCGATGACATGGGTCTGGCGCTGTCACCAAGGTTCCCGTTAGCCACGCCATTATAATTATCCATTTCCTCTTAGAGACAAAATATCCTCCGTCCAACGAACAAGCTACTAGTGAGCTCTTAGACTGTCATCGATGGTGAATTAGCCTTATCTTTTTTTAATTCCTTTGTTGCTTCTTCTTCCTCTTCACGCTCCTACCTCTTACTGACAAAGGCGGACCGAGCGTTCCTCAAGCCTGGTTTGTGCAGGCTTGCCGGCGGCGCGTCACCTTACCGCCAAGGTAGTAAGTTTATACGATTTGATTAAATCTTAGCATTCCGAGGAGTTTAATTTGTAGTTTCAGACTTTAAATCGTTTTTGGGTCCACCAGTGGGCTTGCTAGGCGTGCGAGGTTAGATGCTCATCAAAATGATGACAAGAAATAGTCCTAAAATTATGTTAGTGCGATTAGAATACTCAAATACTATGATGAATGTTGAGACAATCAGAGCGCAATTTTAGTATGTGGAGATTTTATTTTTGAAAATGCAGGAAATATGTCAACTTTTAAAAGAAAAGTAAACAACCCTCAAATTACCTAAGTGAGAGCATGTCTAGATTTGCTCGATCCAACATGACCGAGTGTAATGTGGTCAGTCAAACACGCGCGTTACCGCCACGTGTCGCAAGCCAAGAACACGCAAAATAATTGTTTCGCGTCATTTCTATAGGTGCAAAGCAAGCTCTGTCTTTTCAACGCGTCATTATTTTGGGCCAAGTGTTTAGGTACGAGGTGTCACATCATTTCTCTGGATAAAGCTGGCCATCTAACGCAAAAGGAAATTTTTGGCACCAAGCCAAGGATGAGGTGAACATCTCACACGTGCTAAAACTTCTGTTCGTGACAGCTACTGATCAAGCATGCTACGATATGATGGAACAGAACGCCTCACACGTTTCCCGAATTCGGCCGGCAATGCAATAGCCCACATGTTCGTCGTGAATTCGTGACTCGTGAGGGTCATTGGGGAGCAGCCTTTAGGCATCTAGAACGTTTCTCTGCAAATCGGACGGCCATGTCTGTTTTCGTTCGAGCGGATACAGGGCAACCTCCAGCGACCCACCGCAAATTGGTCATTAAGGTGGACCTGTTTTGTCCTAAATCTCGTCCAAATTTGGTCTGCCGTTCATCCTTTGTCTTCTCATATCCGTTTTGGGTCCAATCGACAGCCACATAAGGCCCCATCTCCTACGCCTTTCCAATCTTGAGAGCGTCCCTCCTCCTCACTGGTGCCGTTGCCAGATCCATTGTCGTCGCCGACCATTTTAGACCTGTCGCGGCCATAGCTAGTCTCCATGATGGTGCCCTGGATTTGTTGAATGGCCGCGCTAGGACCCTTTTGCACGTCCTGGAGAAGCTCTCGACCCATCGCCCTCCTCCTCTTCCCCAGCCGCGACAGCGGCTAGACTACCGCGTCGACACCCTGCTGGAGCAAGGATATAGTGTATGGGCAATAACCGTTTGTGTGATCGTGCACAAGACAACGTTGATGATGAGCGTGATGAGAGGCTCTTCAACCAGGGATGGGAATTTCAGGAGAGTTAATTGAACCCGCGCCAGGACCGTCGATTTTTTTAGCAGTATCGCGACGTGCATCATGAGATTCGTGATCCATACACCCACGATCGATTTCAAAATGATTTCAATGATTATATGTGGACTCATGTGGGAAATCAATAGTGTCTTCTCTCCATTCTCTTTCATTGTGCGAACCGTGCCTATCTATTTTGTGAACTATTTATTTGCTACTATTTGATCAATTGTGAAATATTTATTTTCTACTATTTTTTTTGGTATTATTTGATATATTTCGCAGATTTGTGTGAAATTGAAGCAAAATATTAAAACTATTGGGCAGGCCTGAACCAGGGGCAAAATATGCAGGGGGGCGTTGGATTTACCCTCACCCCAAATGGATCAGAGCCTCATTTGTGTCTGCGGACCGCTTCAAATAGATCAAATCGAACACATTTCGTGTCTGTTGAGTGGGGCCGTTGGCGATGCCGTTAGTGACATGTTTCTGGAGATATAGAAGCAGCAACAACAACACAACATTGACAACGGCTGCAAGCTTGGAAGGACTGATAAACTGATAATGATCTGCCAATTAGCAAGTGCAATAGAAGTAAAGCTTCACAGCGAATATATAGTGTAGATTAGTTTAAAGCCATGCATGCACACAATATTACACACTGAATACGTTGTGGTGTACACAACATGAGTACTACCCAAACTAATACATCCAGTTAATTTAAATGAAATTCTTGACGGTAAGCTCACAGCTACACCTGAATATAAACAACCATCAAAGTCCTATAACTAATTATGCCGTGGCGACCAGATGCCCAGTGTTCATCAAATTTGACGGAAAAGGCAGTCTGGCCTGCTTTTCATTCAATTAGAAGTGACGTACAGAGTACAAAGGCAAAAACGAAACAAAGAAAGCTAAAAGGAAAGAAGGCCTACAGCAAACGGCTGTGGACCGCGAAAATTACAGGGAAGATAAATTAGTCAGGCTCCCGGGGTCGGAGGATCAAGTCTGCAGCACCTGATCTCCTAGCTGCTCTCCAACATCTAGCCTCCTCCAGAATGCACGAATGCAAGCGGTTTAGAGGCTCAGTTTTGTTGCTAAAAACTCTGGCGTTCCCCTCTTTCCATATAGACCACCAGACAAGATGAACTACTAGTGTTCATCAAATGGCAGCAATAGATTAGTAACATTCTGACAACGCTGTTGTAGCCAATAGCCATAGCAGATGATGGAATATTTTTGCATTTTTGGGATCAAGTTCAGGAAATGAAATGCACGAACTAACTGCAAATGTTGAGATATTGCTATCTCGGTTCGTACTGAATCTGTAGGATTGCTGCAGAGACTAAATGTTTGTCCGAACAATCAAACACTTGTAGTTTTAGTAGCACTTCAATCTAACTGGAAAAACATTTCGGATCGCAAAGCATCGCCGGCATGCTGTCAACAAAACGTGTACATGAACACAGTTGTATCTCCCTCAGAGCAGTTCAAAACGGCAAACTACAAATCTAGTTCAAACTGCACAACTGCACTGCACATTGATGCCAGGTTACAAATTGCAACAGCTCCCCAAATCAATTTACTACAAGTTAGAACAATTAACGATAAACCTCGGCAACAAATTACAAAAACTTCCTCCTGTAACAAAAATAAGTTACAGAGACGAATTGCCGCTACCGCAGTCCGCACACTAATTCCAGGCTGTAACTTGCAACAGCGTCCATGCATGGTTAGAACAATTAACTCCAGGATGTTAGACAAATCAACAAGAACTTACAGAAACTTCCCTAAAAAGCAAATGCAGAAACGAGTGACACTGATGCAAATTTGCATACTGAATCTACTCGATCGACACAGAGTAAATGTTTGTCTGATCGATCCACTACATCAGTTCTAATAACACTTCATTCAGACTGAAAAAAACATTCAGGGTGACAAAGCATCTGGGCATACGCTGTGAACAAATCTGTGCAGGAAAGAGGAAACACAATTGTATATCTGCCTCATAGCAGCTCAAAGCTGCAAAGTGCAAATCCAGTTCAAAACTACAAAACTGCTACTGCACATTATTTCCAGGTTGTTGCAACTTGCAACAGCGCCCCAAATCAATTTACTGCAAGGTTAGAACAATTAACTCTGGGATGTAGGAGTAAGTCAGATAAACCACCAAGTTACCGAAACTTGCCATCAGAAAACTAGCGCAGAAACAAATCGATGGTGCATATCATCCATCGATCGAAGGCACCGATCGTTCCTTGCAATTCACAGTACAGAAACGGCAAACCATCCGTCCATGGTTTCAGCATCCGTTCGCAAGATTAACAAGAAAACACACAGTAGAGCCCAACTCGAACGAACGATCTTCGATGAAGAAGCAGGCTGAGGTAACCAGAGAGAAAGAGGGTCACCTCCACTGGATGCGAGGGAGGCCAGCGCTTCCATGTTCACCATGCTACCCACCGTGGCCTCGATCTGGTCGACGGCGGCGTGGACCTGCTCCATGCCGGCGTCCCGGCGGCGCGGACCAACCGGGGGAAGTCTGACCATCATGAACTTCGCGGCGCGCAGGTGGTCGTGCGCCGCCTCCGTCCTGCATGCGGAGCGCGTCCTGGCCAGAGCGAGCCACACGTCGTGCACAGCGTCGGCGTCGGCGCCGTTCCGGAGTAGGCCGATGCTCGCCACCGGCTCCGCCGGGACGGGGCCGCACCTCCGGAGCCCCACGAGCTCGGCCGCCACCATGCCGGACATGGAAGCGTAGAGTAAAAACGACGCCTCCTCGACGCTGTTCGCCGCCGAATCCAGCAGCTGCTCCGGAGAGGCGTCGCGGTCGTGCGGCGACTCCAGGTCCCGCAGCACGGGGCGGTGAGAAGATGCCTAGCGCGGACGCACAACTGAGTCCAGGACTACTCCTATAACGAAGCATTCTGGACATTCTTGTTTAACATAGTAGTCCTTATGCCAAACTAGCACTAATGTACAGTACTTCCTAATGCGAGTCTTAATTAATTACTTGCACTGGTCCTTATTGGTGTTTATATAGCTTCTCTGAGGGAACATGGATCAACGCCGATGTTTCAGGACTCAGTAACATGGAGCAGCTGAACAGCAGGCCAAACCTTTTGTATCAAAACATGCACAAAAACATAGATGGAAAATTTCTAACTTAGTTTCGCCACCATCATCGTGAACAATGGCTCCCTCTCCCTCCCCCGCGCCTCCCTCTCCAGGGAGCGTGTCCACCAGCCCCTCGCCAGCGACGCCTAGCTCGCCAGCGATCACCACACCGGCGCAGCCCACTCCGGGCCCGTCGGCCACCCGCCCATCCCCTGTTTCCCCCTTCCAGCGCTGGCCCCGCCTGGATCTGCCGAATCTGCGGCCTCTTGGCTGCGTAGGCTGGAGGCTAGTGGCCGGTCGTCGGCGTCCTCGGTGGCTGCCTCCGAGGCCTCTGCGGTCTCGTCTGCGGCGCCGCGGCCTGCCGCCGGCCAGCGGCGGAGTGATGATGCGCAGCCTAGGCCATCCCAGCACTCCTCCCTTGTTTCGGGCAACGGGCCTTCAATGCCTGCGCCGGCCTCGGGTAGGTGTTCCAGGGCCGCCATCACTCCTGCGCGCGGATCTAGAGCTGCTGCTTCGCCCCGAGCTCATTTCCTGCCCGTTGCTCCTGTTGACCGGTCCTCGGGCCAGGATGGCAACTGGTGGTTTCGAGGAGGCGGAGGCGTGCACCGCCCGTACCTCCTTCCGGCCGGCGCACTAATGGCGGTCTGCGGCGCTCTCACTCCAGCTCGGACGCGGACGCCTTTATCAACCGCTTCCGAGGCCGCTGCTTTCGTTGTCTTGCCTCCACTCACCGTGCTTCCCAGTGTCGTGATCTAGTTCGGTGTGCCCTCTGCCTCCGCTTTGGCCATCGAGCTCGCCGCTGCTGGAAGCGCCGGCCAAGTCTGCAGGGGTGCTCGTCCTCGCCTCCGCCTCCCCTCCTCCGCCTCCGCCCCCGCCTCCGCCAGCTATGGCCCAGGCGATCTGGTCGGGCGATGCGACTCGGAGGCCGGGCCGCGGGGCCACTTTCTCCTTCGCTTCGGCGGCAACGGAGGAAGCGGTGCGCCAGCTGCGGTTCTCCGCCGTCTTCGTCACCGTCTCTGACTAGCGTGTCGACATCTCTCCCCAGCAGGTGGCCAGGGCCATCGACCGCGAGCTCTCCATCCACTACGACGAGATGCACGTCTCCAAGCATCACCCGGAGCCCTTCCTCGTGCGCTTCAACCACACCGCCCACCGCCACATCGCTTTGGCGGCGGGCAGGGTCTCCTGCCATGGAGTCACTCTCTCGCTGGCGCCGTGGACGCCGGTGGCCGGTGGCCACCAGCGGGTCTGGCGCTACTACTGCCGCCTGGCGGTGGAGCACATCCCGCTGCAGTGCTGGAACAAGTAGGACCTCCAGGAAGCGGTGGGCCGCTCCTGCGCCATCGACCGCCTCGAGCGCCAAACGCTCTCATGGAGCAACACCTCCTGCGCGTATGTCTGGGCGTGGACGTCCAGCCTCGACGGCATCCCCATCTGCAACGACTACTCGGTGCTTGATCTGCCGCAGGCAGGGCCGGCTCTGACCCGGAACGGGCTCCTATAACATGGAGAGAAGTCAGGTAAGATACAGTACAAGTTAGTGTAAAATGAAGAAGGAAAGTCAGGTTACTGTAGTACGTGTGTGTTATCCTGTAGCAGGTACTGTACACCGTTACTGTTGATACAAATAAATCTAAAATTAATTTTATTGCACCATAATTTTGTGTATATGTAATTATTGTAAATGTATACACTAAATTTTTAATTAGTAAATTAAAGTAATTTTAGGCTTAATCATATGGATGTGAAGGAGAAAAGTCAGGGTACCGTAGCTTACCTGACTTCTCTCCTCCATGTTAGAGGAGCCCGTTCCCTCTGACCCATGGCCACCTTGTGCAGCGCACAAGGGCCCACTCCTGGAGGGGGCCCATGATTTATACAGCTATAGCACTGTTGTTCCCTGGCATATTATTGTTGAGCTGGAAAAAATTGAGCTCCAAAGACATACGAACGCAGAAGTCAGCCATCCGATCAGTCGCCTCTTTGCTTGTCTTTGGCACCTGACTCTTTGCCACTTTGACTCAAATCTTCGTCTGTTTCGCTCGCATCGCCGCCACCTCGGATCGATTTCTTGCGGTCTAGCCCAGGCGGCCAGGCACTCGCCTTGCCCCCTCGGATCGGTCCTCCTCAGTGCTCGCCCTTGCCTGCCCAGCCAACCGGCCTCGGGTACAGTGGTACGTAAAGATATTGATACAAATCTGGTCCCACTATGTCTCTATCAATCCAATTCTCCACGTATTCATGATTTGAATTAGGATTGTTACATGTAATATGGCATTGATTAAGCGCTTATTAAATATTTTTTAGACATCTCAAAAAAAGAATATATGCTCGGATGTAAATATTTATTATTTTACGTCATATATCTAAATATGCGTACATGTATGTTATCCTTAGGGGTCCACGTTTTAACTTCGCACGAAGGCCCCGCAAAATATAGATCCGGCCCTGGCCGCAGGCGCCTCGGAGCCGTGTCACGCTGCCGGAGGGCACCCCGCGCGGCGAAGGCCTTCAAGGTCCATCCTTTCTGGTGCTCATCCACCTGGATATCTCCAAGGACTACGCTCCGCTTCCGCCAGGCAGCACGGCGGCCTGGCCCAGGGTTGAGCACTTTGGCTGGACGCTGGGTGTGGAGGAGAACTCCGGGGCCGCGCCGCGTCGCCGCGCCTCGGTCCATGACCGCATCCGGCCAGCCAGGCGTGACACGGACGATGATGAAGACGGTCTGCCGCAGCCTAGGCGCAGGCGCGATCGCTCCGGTGGGCATCGCCGTGGCCTGCTTGGCTGCTGTTCCGACGGGAGCGGCCGCGACCCAGCCCCGCAGCGTCGTCGTCAGGAGGACAGAAACGGCGGACGGAACGGGCGTCGCCGTAGCGGGCAGGCCCGTGACTCGGGTGCTAGCTCTGACTCTGCCTCTGGTCGTCGTCACGGGCGCAGCTCCAGCTGCTCACGCTCGCGCTCTCGCTCCCAGGAGGGGGGCAGGGCGTGGTCCAATCCGCCCAGGACTGCGGCGTGGCTGTAGCCTATGCTGTCTGGAGCTGCTTCGTCGGCAGACGCTCCTGTGCTGCTCGCCGCGCCCGTGATCCCCATGGCGGAACCCGACATGTAGCCCCTGCACTGCGACCTGGAGTCCTTCTGGCAGGAGATCACGCGCGCTGACCCGGCTCTCCTTTGGTTTGAATCGGCCCTTCCTCTTGGGACGGTGGGCCAGGTCTGGAGCCCCATGCTGTCGGAGGATGAGTTGCTCTGGCCCACCTTTGCTGAGCCAGGCCTAAAGCTTGATGGGCCGGCCTTGCTGATGGAAGCCGCTTTGGGCCTGGCTCTCGACATGCACCCGGAGGCTTTTGGTGCTGCGCGTAGCAGGCCGTCCATGGGCTGCCTGGACCCTGGCGCCTGCTTGCTGGAATCGGGCTCTGCTGCTGTCATGTTCGAGCCACCCCCGCCGCCTGCTGCCGCCGCCGCGCTCGAGGACCTGACTGGGCAGCTCCAGTCTCTCGAGGTGGACGGAAGCACTACCTTCCTCAACAAGGTCTTCGGCTTGCTCCCCCAGCCTATCATGGTAGCCCCGCCGGTCTTCGCCCCGTTCCTTCAAGAGGAGCTGCAGATGATGATGGTGCCCACCCCAGCTCCGGCTCCAGTGCGTCGCACCAGTGCTAGGCTGGGCAAGACCACGCCGGGCCTCACCCAGGAGCAGAAGGCACAGGCGCGCCTGGCGTAGCAGCTCGCGTTCGTCGACGGCCCCAACAAGTTTGACGCCAAGATTCGTGCCAAGTACGTCGACCGCTTCAACTCGGAGCCGCTCGGTCCTCTGACGGGCAAGCTTGCCCGTGCCACTGGAGTTCACTCGGCGGCGCGCATCCAGCTGCCAGACGACAATCTTGCGGGGTTCGCTGGCGAGGGGATCGGCGGCGTTGCCTAATGTCCGCGCATCGCCCCAGGGTTTTACTAGTTTACCATGTTAGGAAACCATCTGCTGGTCTGTGCTGGTGTCTGTGTGTTTGTGCTGTCGCCGCCATCTGCTGGCCGCGCTCTGTTGGTTTGCTGCTCCGTATGGAGCTGTCTGCGTTGTTGATACGTCTCCAACGTATCTATAATTTCTTATGTTCCATGCTAGTATTTACCAGTTGCTACATGTTTTATTCACACTTCATAGCATTTTTATGCATTTTCTGGGACTAACCTATTAACAAGATGCCACAGTGCCAGTTCCTGTTTTCTGCTGTTTTTGGTTTCAGAAAAGCTGTTCTGCAAATATCCTCGGAATCGGACGAAACAAATTGCAAAGTTCCTATTTTTTCCGACACGTTCAGAAGTCCGAAGGAGAGACGAAGGGGGGCAGCGAGGCGCCGTCCCCACCCCATGGCGCGGGTGGGCCCCTTGCCGCGCCACCAGGTGGGGAGCGAGCCTCGGGCCCCACCGACGCCGCCCCTTCGCCTATTTATTCCCCCAGACGCGAAAACCCTAAAACACCGAGCCATTATTCCAGAAAACATCCGCTGCCGCCGCCGCCGTCAACCCTAACTCGGGGGGTTCCTGAATCTCTTCCCGGCACCCTGCCGGAGAGGGAATCATCACCGGAGGGCTCTACATCGCCATGCCTGCCTCCGGAGTGATGTGTGAGTAGTTCATCTCTGGACTATGGGTCCATAGCAGTAGCTAGATGGTTGTCTTCTCCTTTTGTGCCATCATGTTTAGATCTTGTGAGCTGCCTATCATGATCAAGATCATCTTATTGTAATGCTACATGTTGTGTTTGCTGGGATCCGATGAGTATTGAATACTATGTCAAGTTGATTATTGATCTATTATATATATGTTGTTTATGATCTTGCATGCTCTCCGTTATTAGTGTAGGCTCTGGCCAAGTTTATGCTTGTAACTCCAAGAGGGAGTATTTATGCTAGATAGTAGGTTCATGCCTCCATTTAATCTGGGACAGTGACAGAAAGTTCTAAGGTTGTGGATGTGCTGTTGCTACTAGGGGTAAAACAGCAATGCTTTGTCTAAGGATATTTGTATTGTTTACATTATGCACCATACTTAATGCAATTGTCTGTTGCTTGCAACTTAATACTGGAAGGGGTGCGGATGCTAACCTGAAGGTGGACTATTTAGGCACAGATGCATGCTGGATGGCGGTCTGTGTACTTTGTCGTAATGCCCAAATAAATCTCATAGTGATCATCATGACTTGTATATGCATTGTTATGCACCTCTTTATTTTATCAATTGCCCAGCTGTAATTCGTTCACCCAGCATGTTAGTATTTTTTATGGAGAGACACCACTAGTGAACTGTGGACCCCGGTCCATTCTTTTACATCTGAAATACAACAACTACAATCATTGTTCTTTTTCATTCTCTGCAAACAAACATCATTTTCCACACTATACGTCTAATCCTTTGTTTTCAGCAAGCCGGTGAGATTGACACCCTCACTGACTCGTCGGGGCAAAATAGTTTGATTGTCTTGTGTGCAGGTTCCAAGTCAACCGTCAGAGTTTGCCTCCCCAACGACGCCACAAGTTTTCTGACGCCGTTGACACCTTCAGAACATCGCCGATCTCCTACTGGTTCGATAACCTCGGTTTCATAACTGAGGGAAGACTTGCTGCTATACTCATCAAACCTTACACTTGAGGTCTCCTGACGAACGTGTGCTTTACACGCATCAAGCAAGTTTTCTGGCGCCGTTGCCGGGGAGATCGAGTTGTTCCTGCAAGGGGAGTCTCTCACTTCCAATCTCTTTACTTTGTTTTTGTCTTGCTTACTTTATTTTTATTTTGTCTTGTTTGCTTTCTTTATATCAAAAACACAAAAAATTAGTTACTTGTTTTACTTTTGTTATTTCGGCCTAGTTTATTTTGCTAAAATGAGTACTCCTGAAGTTGAGGTTCGTTCCTTTAGGCAACAAGGGGGAGAAAGTTTGAAAGATGCTTGGTATAGAATTAGTGATGCTCATCATAGATGTACTAAAAAACATTCTACCATGATCCTTCTTAGGAATTTCTATGTTGGTGTCACTAGTTGGTATAGGTATGTTCTGGATACGCTTACAGGTGGTAATTTCCTTGGTACTCCTGCTTTGGAAGCTTGTAATTTAATTGAAAGTTTAGTAGGAATACCACCTACTAACAATATTAAAACTGAGATTACTTTGGAGGATGTTATAAACAAACTAGATTCTATGGAGAAATTTTTTCCAACACTACTTGATACTAGCAAGATTAATGAATCAGTAGTAAGCATTAATGAAAGAATCACTGCTTTAGAGGCTAGACATGCTCTTGATAATCAAAACCATAGGATTGGTGAACTAGAAGAAGCTATGGGAACCTTGAGTTCAACCTTTTCTTCTCTTAAGTTTAAGGAGAAGGCTTATGTGGGAAAAGAGCAAAAGTTCATGTATGTTCCTAAGATGCCAAAACCAAAGACCATTATGAGCTTAAAATTGATAAAACTCTTAGTACAACTATGGGTAATTCAAATAATGAAACATCTTCAGGAATACCTAAGGTACCTATTGTGACAAGTTGTGTTTTGATGAAGCCTTTGATGATTTGGATGATTTATCTCTTGAGAACACTTGATTTTCACTTTCTGCGCCTAGCTGAAAGGCGTTAAAGAAAAGCGCTTATGGGAGACAACCCACCTTTTTATTTTCTGTCATTTTATTTTATTTTGAGTCAAGGTGTTGTTTACTTCTGTAACAACTCCTTTGTATCTTTATTTTATTGCATTGTTGTGCCAAGTAAAGTCTCTAGTTGAAAGTTGATGCTAAATTTGGATTTCTGCGCAGTGACAGATTTTTGCTGTCCACCGTTTTGAGCTGTATTCACTCCAGAAAAATCGAAAAATTCTGAAAAAATCACGCATGATCCTTATATATGTACGCAACTTTCATTAGTTTTGATTTTTCGCATCTGAGCAAGTTAAGTGCCTCGAAAAAATTCGTCTTTCCAGACTGTTCTGTTTTTGACAGATTCTGCCTTTTATTTTGCATTGCCTCTTTTACTATGTTTGATTGGATTTCTTTGCTCCATAAAACATCAGTGGCTGTAGTTAATGTCCAGAAGCTTTGGTAATGATTGTGTCACAGTAGAACATGTGAATTTTTGATTATGCACTAACCCTCTAATGAGAATTACTTTGAGTTTGGTGTGGCGGAAGTTTTCAAGGAGCAAGCGAGAAGGATGATATGATGTGATCAAGAAGAGTGAAAAGCCTAAGCTTGGGGATGCCCCCGTGGGTCACCCCAGCAATATTCAAGAAGACTCAAGCGTCTAAGCTTGGGGATGCCCAAGGCATCCCCTTCTTCATCAACAATTATCAGGTCATCTCTAGTGAAACTATATTTTATTCTTCCACATCTTATGTATTTTACTTGGAGCGTCTGTTGCTTTTATTTTTGCTTTGTTGTTTTTATTTTCTGAATAAGTTGGATCCTAGCATTCTTGTGTGGGAGAGAGACACGCTCCGCTTTTTCATGTGAATACTCATATTCTTCACTTATATCTTTTGAGTATTCTTATCTAGCTACTGCTATGCTTTTAGCTCCTGTTTTTCATGCATCTCTTTTAGAGCTGTTAATTCTTGTGGAAAGTACTCTCTTGTTTCATTTGTAAATTACTTGGAGAGTTGCTTGGTTGATGTGTTGGTTCAGAAAATGCTGCATGTGGTAGTGGTGTAATGAATAACTTGCATAATCTTGTAGATCATTGAACTTTGATAACTTGATTCTTTGCAAATGTTTTGAGATATTTAGATGGTAAAGCTTGCTGGTTAGTTAAGTTAAAATCATTAGTGGATTGTTGTCTTTAAGCTTGTACCGTACTACAAACTCTACTAAAATTGTTGAAGGTGTAGTTGGACTTGATAGCTTTCCATGTCTAAAAGTGATTCGTAATAACTAAGTTGTGCTGAAGGTCGAGGGATCTAGCGGGGTACTTGTACCGCCGTGAACGGCCCTTCTTGGAGTGAATTTTAATCATGCTCTTAATGTTGAACCTGCTAGTTGTTTGCAATAAGCTTGTGAGTTCTTTTTGACTAATGTTAAGCTACGGTTTTTGGCACTTCCACCATCCAAATTTGCTAGCCTCTTCGGTGCTGTGCATTGCCTTCTGCTCACATTGAGAGTTGTGCATACTTCGCCAGTACATCCAAACCCGTGGGAGGACTTTCTCTTGTTCTCCTACACATAAGCCCATACATCTTCCTCAAAACAGCCACCATACCTACCTACCACAGCATTTCCATAGCTGTTCCGAGATATATTGCCATGCAACTTCCATCTTACATTACATGACTTGTTGTCATTTATCATTTATATATTGCTTTGCATGATTCTATACAGCTGATGTGCGGTTTACCCATGTTACGCTAGATCATTGCATATCCTGCTACACTGGCAGAGGCATACAGTTTCATACATCATGTTTTGTTCATTATGAGTTATTTGTACCAAAAAGTGTGTTGTCATATTAGATGTTGCCCCTAAAAGTGAAAAGAGCCATGGAGGCCATCGAAAAGAGAAACAGAAAAAGAAAAAAAGAAAAAAGAGAAAAAAGAATAAAGAAAAAGGGGGCAACATTACTATCCTTTATCCACACTTGTGCTCATGTTTTAGCACCTGCATATTCATAGTCATCATTTGTGCTCATGTTTAGCACCTATACTCCATGTGAGAGAGTTTTCATGTTTTACTAGTATAACTATGTGGGGAATTTACACTATAGAACTTGGGTTGTATATTCCAATGATGAGCTTCCTCAAAAATGCTCTAGGTCTTCATGAGCAACCAAGTTGGATGCACCCCCACTAGTTCCATTGGAGAGCTTTCATACACATATAGCTCTATGTGCATCCGTTGCATGGCAATCACTACTCCTTACATAGCTTCGATTATAAGACTTCCTCTTGTCTAATGATCACTTATAGCTTTGTGAGACTTTCTTCCTTTGGCCTTCCAAACCCCATTAATGTTCTTTTAGCCATAACATCCTGGTGCCAATACCAAATGCTTGCGCTCACCGGTTGAGTAGACTTCGAAACAGTTGATTCATGACGTTCATGTTTATTTTACTTGACTGAATCCTTCTATGTTGTGAAAAATTACTTGATGCTTGGAATTGAAGGATAGAACTCCTACATTGGATACTTAAAACATCTTTAATGAACCTTGTACGGTTTCATGTCTTTAAAGCAATAGTTCATGAAAATTTTAGCTTGTTTAACTATCTTGCTTTGTTATCTCTTATTGAATATCAATTATAGACTTTTGCTTTGAATGATTTGATCTCAGCTCACATGCTTTACAATATTATTTGATCAAGATTATGTGGTAGCATGTCACTTCAGAAATTATTTGTTGTTATCGTTTTACCTACTCGAGGACGAGTAGAACTAAGCTTGGGGATGCTTGATACGTCTCCAACGTATCTATAATTTCTTATGTTCCATGCTTGTATTATACCAATTGCTACATGTTTTATTCACACTTCATAGCATTTTTATGCATTTTCTGGGACTAACCTATTAACAAGATGCCACAGTGCCAGTTCCTGTTTTCTGCTGTTTTTGGTTTCAGAAAAGCTGTTCTGCAAATATCCTCGGAATCGGACGAAACAAATTGCAAAGTTCCTATTTTTCCGACACGTTCCAGAAGTCCGAAGGAGAGACGAAGGGGGGCAGAGGGCCGTCCCCACCCCATGGCGCGGGTGGGCCCCCTGCCGCGCCACCAGTGGGGAGCGGCCTCGTGCCTCCACCGACGCCGCCCCTTCGCCTATTTATTCCCCAGACGCGAAAACCCTAAAACACCGAGCCATTATTCCAGAAAACATCCGCTGCCGCCGCCGTCAACCCTAACTCGGGGGGTTCCTGAAGCTCTTCCCGGCACCCTGCCGGAGAGGGGAATCATCACCGGAGGGCTCTACATCGCCATGCCTGCCTCCGGAGTGATGTGTGAGTAGTTCATCTCTGGACTATGGGTCCATAGCAGTAGCTAGATGGTTGTCTTCTCCTTTTGTGCCATCATGTTTAGATCTTGTGAGCTGCCTATCATGATCAAGATCATCTTATTGTAATGCTACATGTTGTGTTTGCTGGGATCCGATGATATTGAATACTATGTCAAGTTGATTATTGATCTATTATATATGTTGTTTATGATCTTGCATGCTCTCCGTTATTAGTGTAGGCTCTGGCCAAGTTTATGCTTGTAACTCCAAGAGGGAGTATTTATGCTAGATAGTAGGTTCATGCCTCCATTTAATCTGGGACAGTGACAGAAAGTTCTAAGGTTGTGGATGTGCTGTTGCTACTAGGGGTAAAACAGCAATGCTTTGTCTAAGGATATTTGTATTGTTTACATTATGCACCATACTTAATGCAATTGTCTGTTGCTTGCAACTTAATACTGGAAGGGGTGCGGATGCTAACCTGAAGGTGGACTATTTAGGCACAGATGCATGCTGGATGGCGGTCTGTGTACTTTGTCGTAATGCCCAAATAAATCTCATAGTGATCATCATGACTTGTATATGCATTGTTATGCACCTCTTTATTTTATCAATTGCCCAGCTGTAATTCGTTCACCCAGCATGTTAGTATTTTATTATGGAGAGACACCACTAGTGAACTGTGGACCCCGGTCCATTCTTTTACATCTGAAATACAACCTACTGCAATCATTGTTCTTTTTCATTCTCTGCAAACAAACATCATTTTCCACACTATACGTCTAATCCTTTGTTTTCAGCAAGCCGGTGAGATTGACACCCTCACTGACTCGTCGGGGCAAAGTAGTTTGATTGTCTTGTGTGCAGGTTCCAAGTCGACCGTCAGAGAGTTTGCCTCCCCAAACGACGCCACAAGTTTTCTGACGCCGTTGACACCTTCAAAACATCGCCGATCTCCTACTGGTTCGATAACCTCGGTTTCATAACCAAGGGAAGACTTGCTGCTATACTCATCAAACCTTACACTTGAGGTCTCCTGACGAACGTGTGCTTTACACGCATCAGTTGTCTGCTTATGTAACATCCTGAAATTTGGCCTTTTTCAAAAAAAATCTTTAGAAATCTATTATTGGATTTTTGGGAATTAATATTCCTTTTGATTTCACTACTATTTTAATACTCTCAAACTTTTACCAAATCTTGTCCAAGTTTGGGATCTTATGTTTTGGATTCCCTCCCACTTGGTGAACATGTTGCTGGCTCATTTCACCCAAAAATATTATTTCAATATTTTCTTTTATTTTAATAACCAAAATCCTATTATTTTGGCTTTACAAAGGAAGTACCTCAAAGATCTTTCCAAAAATTCTGCCAAAATTAGGGGATGATCCCTAGGCAATATATAGCCTAAATATACAAAAATATTTGATACCTTGTTTACAAAATTTGGAGTAACTCCCCACTTTAGTTTCTGCCCTTTTTCTTCCTTATTTTCAAGTGCAAAGCAAATGTTTTCTTTCTGGTGAGGCAAGGCCCTAGACACAACCACAATGGACACACACACCTCAGGGAATTTTATGAACCCCTTTACATTTGATTTACTTCATCAAAACAACATTTCTCCTTTTGGCCAGAACTGTTTTTCCAAGATATCCTATAGACCAACTTTAGAATTTGGCAAAACATTAGTCAGGGAAGTTGCTGCATTTTCCATTTGGCGCACAGAAAAACAAACCTCACTCGATTTGGTTCAGTGGTTCGCGAGATATGGCCTAATGCCGGTGTCGGCATGTCTTTCAACGTGATCACCCCTGGCATCCCCGTTCACAGAGCGCGCCAGATGTCGCCGGCGAGCACACGGCCCCCCAGCCGCTCCCCGTGCCTCCCCAGTCCACCTCCACCTCCCCCAGGTCGCTCCACCCCCTCCCCGACGCCGGCAACATCTCCGCCGCACCATTCCAAGCACGCCAGGACGCGCCGCACGCCACTGTCGCCGCCAGCTGTCGCCACCTCCATGCCGTCCCCCCTTGCCTCCCTCTTCCTCCTGCGAGCTCGTTAATGCCCCAGGACACGCGAGGGAGCCACCAGCGCCGCGACACACCGCCCAGCATAGACTCGACGAACAGCGCCGCCCACCACTGTGCGCCGATCATCGGTGCCACCTCCAAATCGCTATAAATAGGCCACCCCAGCCCCGCTAGACCACCATCCCACCTCCCTCGAGCTCTCTAGCCTCCCCCACCGCAGTAGCCAAGCCCCTATATCACCGGAGCGCCGGATTTGAGCTCGACGCCGCCGCACGGCCCTCAATCGAATTCATCGCCGTAGAAGCTCCCCTGCTCGATTCCCTCCACCCACAGCCTCCTTAGCCCTTGGAGAACCCGTAGCCACCCTCGCCGGAGCAAGCCGTGGCCGGAATCGACGTATCTGTCCTCGACAGATCGTCGGCGCCGCGGCGAGGAAGCTCTGGAGCTAACCCGACCTCTCCGGCATCCGTGAGTGAACGGACGGGCCGCAGAACACCTCCCCGAGCCGCGCTGCACCCTCTCCCTCGCCTCCCCTGCCCCCTAGCCGCCGTGGACGCCGCCGGTAGGTTCGCCGGAGACGGCCACCCCCGTCCCCTGCCTTTTCTTTTTATTTTCAGCGCGTACCGGTTCGGTTTAAAACATGAGTCACTGACAGTGGGTCCCACTGTCAGGATTTTAATCTTTTCCAAAGGTTTTTCTGTTTTCTAATTTTTCTGTTTAAATAAATGGCAGAAACTTTGAAAATCCATATCTCTCTCAAAAATCATCCAAAAAATAAGAATTTTTTTGATGGTTTTGTTTTTCAAATGTCTATCTTTTGGCATCAAAAGAATTTCATTTGGAGTTTGTTGGCTTGGTCGTTTATTCGATACCTTAGGGACGGTTTTTAATGCTATTTCGTTCTTTAAATAGATTCAAACTTCTCCAACGAAGTTGAAGTTGAACCCGAACCCTACCCCACTGCTGAAGGCAAGCCACCAACCCAATTTCAAACTTGGTCGAACTTAGGAAATATTTTGACTGTTGAATTAATATCTATTGCACCTCACATGCCATATTGCATTTTAAATTGTTGCACTACCTTATAGTTGCTTATCTGTGCATCACTCCCGTTCCCTAGACAATGGCCGGAGGAACCGCCTCAGTCGAAGGAATGGGGGAAATATTACAACTGTGCGTCTCGCGCTTGCGGGGCTTTGTCTGCTTTTTCCTCTTCGCCGAGGTGAGGAGCGGACGAATGTCGTCTTATGATCCTCGGAGTTGGGGCATTTGCCAAAAGAGTTATTTGCTTCTTGTCCCTCTGTCAAACGTGGTTGGCGTAAGCCACCTAGACTGCGACGCTTGGGACGCTGACTTTCCATTTGGTTCTTTTTGCCGAGATTGCTGACACCACATCGAAATAACCCTCGAGTGGAATGGATGCTCTCTCATTCTTATGAGTGCTTTCCGGTTCATTCTTTACGGTGACCACCGACTGGAGGAACCGCCCCGGTTATCCGTTTGAAACACTATGTTATTCTGTGAACACTAACCCCTGGTGACACCGGCTGGAGGAACCGCCATAGTCACCGGGTATTATTATTGTTATGTTACCTGCAAGTGATATGTTTATTCTGTGCTGTTATTGTTATGTGCTTACCTTGTGCTGCATGGATCTTGTTGGAAACTGGAAGTTAAAATTTGACTAAGAAGATAACCACCTCCCTCGACTAGATTGAGTCACTTAGTGCCACTCACCAAACACCCAGCACAACCATGCGTCGTCCGTGTGGGCGGACCATGGCCAGGTATTTTATCAGCCTCCTTTGATGCCACCTTTTTGGCAAGTCTAGTCGGTTACCATAGTTGGTCGGGGCTAGTCTTGCGAAGGTTCCGGAGCTAGGCGTCGCTCATGGGTTGGGGAAGTGCCGGATTCACTTCTGCATAAGGCATAGAATTATGTCGGTGGCTATACAGGGAGTGTCTTGGTAGAGTAAACGACTGTGGAAGTATGGGTTTGTGCTGTCCGCCATGGTCGGTTCTAGTACTTCGGTACCGGCGGTACAAGCCTAGACTTCAGCGTGTGGATAAAAGTTGCAACCTCTCGAGAGTGTAAATCTGGATGTCTAGCCTTGTCCCTGGGTTATGGGACGATGTTTGGGTCAAGTCACACTATGAGTCAGTCCAGTCGAACTTGGAGAAATAATTTAAGTTGAGGCCAACGAACACAGGAACTGTTAGGAGTCAAGCCAGAGTTGGCTAAGGACTCGGGAAGTTGTGAATTAAGCCAGAGTTGGCTAGAGGCTTGGTAGCCTAGTTGTGGTTACGAGTTGTTGAGTGAGAAACGTGATCTCACTTGATAACATAAAATGTCCCCACCAAGGTAAGTAGGTAAGTTTTGTCCAACCGTTAAGCTTGGACTCCCCCTCGCTACCAAACTCATGCCATGTTACTTTCTGAACCATGCCATGCCATATAGATAGACCTTGTTTGTTTTTGGGCTGATGTCTTGCGAGTACTTCAAGTACTTACCTGTCTTTTCATGTGGCCAGACCCTGCTGAGCCAGTCGCCGAGTACCCACTCTATGAGAACTAGGAAGCCGTGTCCCAGGCAGGATCCCGTGGAATAAGGCCGCAGTCGCCACGCCACTATCTTCACTTCTGCTACGACTTCCGCTAGAGGCTCGATGTTAGAAAAATAATGTACATACTGTTGTGTGCGCCTGTTGCGCAAGAGCTGGAGCCTCACCCGTGTTGCAACTTTGTATTTGTTCGAACTCGAAGCCTTATGAATATATTTGGTTTTGCCTTTGTTTATCAAGCTGTCATATATCCAGTGTTTCTGGGACTGGTATATGGGGTAACTCGATCATCTGGATCAGGGTGCCACAGAGCTTGGTATCAGAGCCTAACTGCCTGTAGGATACCCTAGTTCTACGGACGACTTAGTATAGAACTTTTACGTTGCCTGCTTTTTGACTGTTTCTCTACTTGTTGGTGTTTTAACGTTAACGCACACCCTTTTTGGCTTCTATCCCTGATACAGATGACGACCGAGTTTCTCACAGAAACTTCCGCCGTGATCGTTCCCGGTTTTCTGCAGTTTCTCCGTGAAGTTTGGGAACACCTCTACCCAAGCTCACCTCCTCCGATCTACCACGTGTTCTACAACCGTTCCAACGGATCCGCCTCCGAGTTCACCGCCACCGTCCACTTGCGCCCCGAAACGGTGTCCAACGAGATCGTCCACGACATCACTTCCGGTGTTACTACTCAGGTGACCCGAGCTATCCAGGAGGCTGCAGCAGATGCCATCATCTTCCTCCGCACGTACGACCCCGTCATGAGGCAGAGTACCCGCTACGTCTACTTTCCGAGGTTGGATTTGGATAATGGGGATGTTCTTTTTCCCAATCCAGGTGACCCCCGTTCAGCTCTCTCCACTATCCTTCAGTACACCAACCTCCTCCACCACTATCTCCACGTTACTCTCGCCCAGTTTGCCTCACTTCGCGCCAACGTGGCTATGGCCGAGGTGATAGCATCTGGAGCTAGATCTATATGCCGCACACCTCGCTTTCCTGTTGTCACCCGCAGCTCCCTTGACCAGATCCGGAGAGCACTTGATCCCACTCCTTTTCCCCGCGCCCCGCCGCCATCTTTTCGCGCTCCCAGCAGCACCCCTCGCTTTTTCTCACGTTTCGTCCCCGTTCGTACCTCCGAGACACAAGCCCGCTGTCGTCGTCGCGCCCGTACCGCCACACCCCCCCCCCCCCGCTCTGGAGACTCCGGAGATGACCGCGCTTCACCCGACTACAGCACCGCGAGGGAGGACATCGACACCATTCCACCAGCGACGCCCCTCGAGACGGAGTTCTAGACGCTCAGGGATCGCATCGCCTAGTGTATCTTACCTTTCCGCTTTATCGTACGCTTGAATAATGTAGTGGTAAATTCGTATCTCGCTTTATGTATCGTGTAGCTTGTATCTTTTATCTTGCATCCAGTGTAACTTGGCGAGTAGCTAGAACCGTGTAACCCCGCCAACCGTTGTGTGACACCATGCTTGTTGTCTTTGCCAACCCTTGGTCACATTTGGTTTTTCTTGGATGCCACTCTTTTCCCATGTGTTGCCAAACCTGGTTTCCATTTGTTTTTTCTTGGATGTCACACTTCCCCAAGTGAATGCTCATGGTACCCGCCCCCACGTTCAACCGTTCAGGATGAGGCCCAATGATGGTGCAAGTGGTAGTCAAGGAACACCAGTTCGTCGCTCCGCACGACAAGCTGGCGAAGATCCTGCGCCACCTCAGTCACCTCCTCCACCGCCAGTTCAGGAACCAAGTCCGAGTCAAATTATGATGATGATGGATGAGCGCCATAGCCAGCACTTGACACAGATCATGAGGGAGTTTGGAACCTATATGCAAGCCCAAAATGCTCCACGCCCTGGTCACTCCAAATTGCAAGATTTCCAACGCACCAAGCCACCCAAGTTCTCATTTGCGGATGACCCGCTTGAAGCCGATGATTGGCTCCGCACCATGGAAAAGAAGCTAGAGCTTGCTCGTGTTGACGAGCTGGACAAAGTACTCTTCTCCACCCACTATCTTGAAGGCCCTGCCAATGTTTGGTGGGACAACCAAAAGACTGCAAGAGGAGATGGACCCCCAGCAACCTGGACAGAATTTCAAGGAGCCTTCCGCAAGGCATACATACCCTCCAGTCTCATAAAGATGAAGCAACAAGAATTCTTGGCACTCACCCAACGTAACCAGTCTATCAGCGAGTACCTCACCAAGTTCAACAATCTCGCCCGTTATGCCCCCGACGACACCAACACTTAAGAAAAGAAGAAGGACAGATTTCTCCAGGGAATGCACCAGGCAATCAAGACCCAGCTCAGTGTACTGCAGTTCCAAGATTTCCAGGCCCTGATCAACACAGCGCTGATCTCAGAGAAGGAGCACCGTACTATTTACGACTCCCACAAGAGAAAGTTTGAGCCCCACAAGAACCACCAAGAAGGGACTTCTTCCAAGCCCCGTACCTGGCAGCCCAGCAACCCGACCCCAAACCCCCAGACCACTGGGAATCAGCCCAAGAAAGATGGATACCCTCGTGAAGGATTTTACCACCAGCGCCCCATTGCGGATGACGCAAAACGGGGGAACGCCTGCTTCAAGTGTGGCAAGGCAGGACACTATATCAGGGAGTGTCCCCTCAACAACAACCCCGGCAACAACAGCAACTTCAACAACAACCACCCTTCCAGTGCAGTCAAGGCTCCTCAAGCTGCCCGCGTCCACCACCTGTCAGTCGAAGAAGCCTATGAAGCCCCGAATGCAGTGCTTGGTACGTGTACAGAACCACGCTGATTTTATTCAATTTTGGAGCTTCCCGCCCGTTCAACTCGAAGAATTATACCTAGTCAGCAAGCAACCCGAATCTCGGGGGCGAGATTCAATTTAAGGGGGGAAGGTCTGTAACATCCTAAAATTTGGCCTTTTCAAAAAATTTCTTTAGAAATCTATTATTGGATTTTTGGGAATTAATATTCCTTTTGATTTCACTGCTATTTTAAAACTCTCAAACTTTTACCAAATCTTTTCCAAGTTTGGGATCTTATGTTTTGGATTCCCTCCCACTTGGTGAACATGTTGCTGGCTCTTTTCACCCAAAAATATTATTTCAATATTTTCTTTTATTTTAATAACCAAAATCCTATTATTTTGGCTTTACAAAGGAAGTACCTCAAAGATCTTTCCAAAAAATTCTTCCAAAATTAGGGGATGATCCCTAGGCAATATATAGCCTAAATATACAAAAATATTTGATACCTTGTTTACAAAATTTTGGAGTAACTCCCCACTTTAGTTTCTGCCCTTTTTCTTCCTTATTTTCAAGTGCAAAGCAAATGTTTTCTTTCTAGTGAGGCAAGGCCCTAGAAACAACCACAATGGACACACACACCTCAGGGAATTTTATGAACCCATTTACATTTGATTTACTTCATCAAAACAACATTTCTCCTTTTGGCCAGAACTGTTTTTTCCAAGATATCCTATAGACCAACTTTAGAATTTGGCAAAACATTAGTCAGGGAAGTTGCTGCATTTTCCATTTGGCGCACAGAAAAACAAACCTCACTCGATTTGGTTCAGTGGTTCGCGAGATATGGCCTAATGCCGGTGTCGGCATGTCTTTGAACGTGATCACCCCTGGCATCCCCGTGCACAGAGCGCGCCAGATGTCGCCGGCGAGCACACGGCCCCCCCAGCCGCTCCCCGTGCCTCCCCAGTCCACCTCCACCTCCCCCAGGTCGCTCCACCCCCTCCCCGACGCCGGCAACGTCTCCGCCGCACCCTTCCAAGCACGCCAGGACACGCGAGGGAGCCACCAGCGCCGCGACACACCGCCCAGCACAGACTCGACGAACGGCGCCGCCCACCACCGTGCGCCGATCATCGGTGCCACCTCCAAATCACTATAAATAGGCCACCCCAGCCCCGCTAGACCACCATCCCACCTCCCTCGAGCTCTCTAGCCTCCCCCACCGCAGTAGCCAAGCCCCTAGATCGCCGGAGCGCCGGATTCGAGCTCGACGCCGCCGCACGGCCCTCAATCGAATTCGTCGCCGTAGAAGCTCCCCTGCTCGATTCCCTCCACCCACAGCCTCCTTAGCTCATGGAGAACCCGTAGCCACCCTCGCCGGAGCAAGCCGTGATCGGAATCGACGTATCCGTCCTCGACAGATCGTCGGCGCCGCGGCGAGGAAGCTCTGGAGCTAACCCGACCTCTCCGGCATCCGTGAGTGCACGGACGGGCCGCAGAACACCTCCCCGAGCCGCGCTGCACCCTCTCCCTCGCCTCCCCTGCCCCCTAGCCGCCGTGGACGCCGCCGGTAGGTTCGCCGGAGACGGCCACCCCCGTCCCCTGCCTTTTCTTTTTATTTTCAGCGCGTACCGGTTCGGTTTAAAACATGAGTCACTGACAGTGGGTCCCACTGTCAGGATTTTAATCTTTTCCAAAGGTTTTTCTGTTTTCTAATTTTTCTGTTTAAATAAATGGCAGAAACTTTGAAAATCCATATCTCTCTCAAAAATCATCAAAAAAATATGAATCTTTTTTTGATGGCTTTGTTTTTCAAATGTCTGTCTTTTGGCATCAAAAGAATTTCATTTGGAGTTTGTTTGCTTGGTCTTTTATTCGATACCTTCGGGACGGTTTTTAATGCTATTTCATTCTTTAAATAGATTCAAACTTCTCCAACGAAGTTGAAGTTGAACCCGAACCCTACCCCACGTCTCAAACTAGAAATTAAAAACTGCAGCATCAAAAAATATTGTCACATACTCCCTCTGTACAACAATACAAGACATTTTAGCCAGCAGTTTTAGCTAGCTAAAAAGTCTTCTATTGTGGCACAGAAGGAGTAGTCACCAGAATAACCGATGTGGCTTGTCGAGATACATTAAATATTAGAAGGACGAATTCAAGAATTAATATTAATGTTGGTAACGATAACTAGAGAGGGCAGCAGCACCAGCTAGAAAGGAACCATATAGAGAACTCCGCCTTCAAGTTTTCGATAGTATGTTCTTGACCAACAGAGCAAAATATATTTTTGGTGATGTAAAGAACAAGATATATCGTTGCAAGGTGGGGCTCAATCGTCCAGACAATATTATTCGCCGCTGCAGTTCATTGATCTGCGGGGAAAATAGAAAAAAAAACATATACTCCCTCCGTCCCAAAATAACTGTCTCAAGTTTGCCTGTCTAGATACATCCACTTTTGGGCAAACTTGAGACAGTTATTTTGGGACGGAGGGAGTATGTAATATCAAGCTGGAAACTGGGAATCATGTCTGCCGTTATCACTGTAACTCGTGATGGAGAAGCCAGACATGATTCCCAGCGCCACGGCTGAGCGGCGCTCGACCGCCTCTGGTCGACTTCTACCTACCTTGACTACGTCTTCACCGGCAATGTTGCGTGGACTGCTCAGGGCCGCCCATAGGAAGCGCGAAGGGGGCGACCGCCCCGGACCCGTCAGAAATATATTATAGGAAATTGTAGTAGTATTTTGCATTACTTCAAAATATTAATTTACAAGTTCAAATCGTTGAAACAAACCAATCCGATAACAATGACATGTTTTAGTTAGACTATTAGTCTCTCATATATAAATGTTTAAACTCAAATCTGTGTATATTGAGTTCTCATGTTTAATTTTTTGCCTAATATATCTTTTATTTAAGAAATAGATATTTCTAGCATACACCAAGTGATACAAAGTGCTCTGCGGAGCATATCAGACTGAAATCATAAATCGATGATATTTCATATGTATAATTTCAACTTATCACCATACCAAATTTGAAAAACTATTGTTGTTATTTCAATTTATAGTCTAAAAGTTTATTAAATGTGCTTACCTTATGTTATTTTCTGGTGATCCAAATTCGTATGTACTGATAAAGGCCAGCTTGTGACGTAGGAGAGCGGAGGGTATGCACGGAGGGGGGGTGCGGGGGGGGGGGGGGGGGGGGGGGGAGGGGCGGCAGCCCCCCGCGGTACGGTACGGTACGGATCGTTTCCGGGTCGGACTGCAGCCGACCTAGGGTTTATCCACTATAAATACATCTTGTAAGCCGCCGGTTGGGGTAAGCCACACATTGTAAACCTACGGCGTTTGTAACCTCACCCCGATATAGTGAAGTATTGCTGGCTGACGCCCGTGGTTTTTTCCTCTCCTTTGTTTGGAGAGGTTTTTCCACGTTAAATCTCGTGTCCCCGTTGGTTTGATATTTCCGCTCTTCATCGTTTTTGTGCTATCTTTTGTAGCACCTTATGATACACGAGAAACTACTATTAATATATTTATTTATTAAATTGTACAAGTCTCTACCATAATATTAAGGTTATTAAAATAGAGTTGAACACACATGCGTGTATACACACATAAAGATGAAAAACATATAAGTTATGTAAATATGAAAAAAATATTGGAGATTTTTATTAAAAAGGTTTAAATTATTATGGCATATTTTTTTACTGATAGAGATGGGAATAGTATAATAAAGAATAACGATATAATTAATATTACCAACATTCAAATGTGGTTTACTATGACAACTGATTGGTATAAAACTAAAGGTGCTAAGATTATAGTTCGATAAAAGTAAGTCCCAATTAAGTATAAATTTTAGTATAAACATGATCATTTTAATCCGCCCCTTTTGGCCGGCCCTGGAACTGCTCCCTCCTCTGTCGGGCAGGAGACCTGGCATCGCCGAGTTGTCGCCAACGCTAGCGAATTAACCGCCATATTAAACACTACTAGCGAGATCACCACCAATAAGGTGGACGAGGAGACTGGAAACATATTCTTATTCCACACAACATCATCATATCCACGGATAAGGTGGACGAGGAGACGGGAACCCATCGACTAGATACTTTGAGATGGAGGAGACATGCGGCGGTTAAGATTTCTCTTTCTGTGACGGATTCGGCAGCAAGTAGTAGCTAGTTACATAGGAGGAGGTTAATTAACTTGTCAACCTAGGTGCTAATTTGCAAGTTAATTAAATAGCATCGGCACATAGGAGGTTAATTAAAAAAAAGTATGAGCCTATGTTATACGCAACCAGGTGTCCTCGAATTTATCACGCAGAAAGTTATTCGTGTTTCTTATGTGACAGAAGATGAGTCAAGAAACCAAAGGGGTCCGCCTAACGCGCAGTGGACTGAGAACTAACACTACTCTCCATTTGGTCTTCTTCTCCACCTCCAGCTTGTGCCACGCTCTCCACCTTGTGACGAGCTGAGCCTCCCTGCAACCACCACCGGCCGAACCGGCGTTCACCCCGCATGTGGCCGGCGCGCTGTCGTGATGCCTCGCCGCACCGCCCTGCCCCAAACCACTCCTCCGCCGGTTCACCAGCTATCCCTCTAAACACGACCCTTTTCTCCGGCGCCGGCGACCCCACACCCCAACGCTAAGTTCTTCCTCGCGAAGTTTGGCCCGTTGCGGCCGCGTCGGCCCTGCATCCTTCTCGGGGTTGCTAGCTCCGCCGCGGTCAGCCCTGTCGGCCCCAATTTCGGCGAGGTGGTGGATGGATGGCTTACCACTTTCTCTATTTCTCGTCCATGACGTTCTAGCTCAGGTCGGTGTGCATGAGGTAGAAGAGAGTAGACGAGGAAATGATAAGGCAGTGTGAGACCCACTGCACGAATCTTAGCACAATAATGCGGATTGGTGACGGAGTTGACTGAGACCTAATCTGAATTAGCAAAACAGAAGAAAAAAACATGACACTGGATGATCCAGTCGAGCCGCATGTGTACTGCCAGCGTGGCAAGCAAGCATAACTCATGGGGCTTGTCCACACAGAAGAAGCATTCCGATATCCTGTTGTCCATTCGCAACAGATTCTCGTGGGGCCGGCGTAGACGAACTGTGTAATTACGGTGATCCGACGGTAAATTCGTGTGTCTTCAGTCGCAAGGAACCACGACTGAAGAAATAACCGTCCTTCTTCAGCATCCCGCTCATCCACCGCCATTACACACAGCCGAGAACGAGAGAGAGGGAGATCGAGCCGATCGAGAGCTGCACCGGTCGAAATGGGGGAGGAGAAGCGGCACTGGATGGAGGCGGCGCTGACGGTGCCGGAGACGCTGCTGCTCGTGGGCACGTCGGAGGGGGTCCTCGCCAGCATCGCCGAGGCCTGCAAGCTGCTCGGCGAGGACATCTGGGGAGCAGAGCACGCCGACGCCGTCGCCGTCGAGTCTCCCACGGGCGGCTCCGTCTCCGAGGCGCCCGAGCACGGCTACGGCTTCGGGTCCTCCTGCCCACCACCTGCGGCCTCGAGCACACCATCGGCAACCCCCTCTTCACCGCCGTCGACGCCGCGCAGAGCTTCCGTCTCGGGTCCCCCTTCCACCCTGCCCGCCGCAGCGGCGAGCGCGGCTTCGGCTCCGAGTCTGACACCCGCGACGGCGTCGAGATCGACAGCACCGGGGGCGACGCGGCCGCCGACGACGACACGCTGATCAGCGACGCCGGCTTCGACCACAGGGCCAACCTCCTCGCCGGCGCGCTCGGCCTCGGAGGGCCCTTCGCCGCCGCCCACTGCGAGATCACGCGCCTCATCGGGCTCCACGGCGAGGCCAGCCGCGTCCTGGCCCTCTGCGCCGCGCCCCTCGGCCTCGTCCTCCGCCGCAACGACGACGACGACGACGACCCGGACCGGGCCTCCTTCCTCCTCAACGCCCACGACGCGCTGCAGAGCCTGGGCTCCGCGGCGTCGGCCGCCGCCGCGGCCGAGGACTTCCTCCGCTGGCGGGCCCCCGGGTCCCCGCGCCGCAGCAACTGGGTTACCGTGGCGAGGCGGCTCGTCGGCGACGCCAGGCGCGACGTCCTCGAGGCGCAGCGCGCGGTGGAGCTGATGCGCGACGCCGCCGTGCTCGACTTCTTCCACGCCTGGATGGTCCTCAAACGCGCGCCCTCCTGATTGCAGTCGCCTCCGCACCTGCAGACTCCGTCCGCGCGTTTCCCTGGCGTGTTCATGATTCCTGAATAGAATTTGTGAGATCGACAGCGGGTGTTCTTGATTTGCGTGTACAAAATGCAGGCAAATTTTTGTTTCCTTAGCCAATAGTATGTTTCAATAGAACAGAAACTGTAGGCTAGGAGTACATCTTTCTTGGGTAATTTCTTTCTCTGTATCAGTTTCCAATGCAGCAACAGATGAAATGCAACATCGTAACATCTCTTGTCCAATCTTTGATCCAGAGGATTTGCAGCATGGCCTCATCAGCCTGGAGAATAGAACAGTGCAATGACCAACTTAACCTGTAACTGATCACAGATAACAGGCTGGTACTCAAATGACTCAAGCACCAGGTTGAAACACAGGCTACCGAAGAACCATGTCGCAAGCCATGACAATAGGATAGACAGAAACAATACTATCATGCAAGACTGAACACACAAATTTCAGAACTAGGCGGCACATCACAGCTGGATCTTGAGTTCTCAAACAGTGTAAAGACCTGCTCTATCTAAGATTCATTGTCCAGAACTTTTTTGTCTGCGTCCTAGGCGCCGCATCCGGAAGTACATAAGATAGTCTTTTCACTGGAGGAGCAGATTTCGTATTATACAATCAGAAGGCCGAGCCACCTCCTTTTGTTTTCCCTAGCAGAATATCTTTCGCCTCGTTGATCTTCGACGCAAGGTAATGGCTTCCCCCTGCATCCGGATGGTTGGCAACCATGACCCTCTTATGTGCCTCTTTCACCTTATCAGGATTGACGTTTTCCCTGGAGGAATCAAGAGAAAGCAGTCTAAGTTAATAATTGCACGGCACACATGTCTCAAATTGGAATCATATATAAATGTCACTTCAATACTAGAATGACTGATCTGGCATGTTGACATGAAATAAAATTTAGAAGGACAAACTCAACACTCAATCCAAATGTTGGTAACAATAAGTACACTGGGCAGTGGCATCAGGCAGAAAGGCAGACCGTATATCAAGAATTGACAACTCTGCCTAAGTTTTTGATACCATGTTTTCGACAAACATAATATCTTTTTGGTGATGTAGAGAACAAGTCAAGATATATTATTGTAATTAGGGGCTCAAACTGCCAGGGGACAATATTATTCGCTGCTGCAGTTCATTGATCTGCAATAAAAAAGTTTAGTACAAATACCAAGACACGAGGCTTTCCATCTCATAAAGGCCTGGGTAGACCACCTCTCAACCATCAGTATTCTACTCGGATAGGATAACCGAGCTGATCAATAGCTAGCGTGAGCTCGGAATCTCTGCATTCTGGCGTGCATCTTATGTCATGCAAATCTTCTAGGAGAAGGCCGATTGCTCCAGCAAGGTTGTCTCCGCTCCCACCCTCGATATCTAGGTTTTTCTCGTCGTACCATTCGCTAGGTTTTATTACTGAGAAATTCATTTCCTCTCCAGAATCTTATTGCGGATCTCAATGCAGAGATGCCGAATGAATGGACAGGATAGGAGCAATACCCACATGGACATCTAAATTTCCTTTTCCCAAAAATATACCAATTAAAAATATAATATGCTTTTTTTGTAATATATTTCACATTAACTTGGTCAAATTGACGATAAGGTGACTTACTAAGCTGTTGCAATCTTTAGTTTCAAAAAAAAAACGTTGCAACCTTTAGTCAACCTGCAGTTTCAAGATTTTAACAAGGATGTCACCATGACTAAAAGGTACAGTAAAACACGACCAGAAGAGATATTGTCACTAGTACAGAACGACACATCAGATACCTCTCTATGGAAACGACCCGAGTTAGGCGACGGAAACTCGCGCTTTACCGTTTCCACTGAGGCCTGATCCAACTCGGGCGCCATTGGCCCGTCAACATTGGTTATGGAGAGAACAAAAGCTCTGTTACCGATGTTATTGGCAACAGTCATAAAACTGGCTTCGTTTCCGATATTTGGCTCTATGCCAACGGAGACTTTCCTGTGTCCATTTGCAATGTGTACACGTTCCATCTCCTTGGAATCCGAAGCGAGGTGAGTAGTAACTGCTATGGCGTGGCGGCACAGCCCACTTCTCCTTAAAAAACCCGATCTCTCTGCTGTCTCAGTAAGCCATTTCACCGCAGGTATGGATACGCCTAGCTACTCCTCGACCGCCCGCCACCGCAGCCGTTCGCCGCCGCCGCTGCAAAGAGCTTCTCGTCCTTCGCCTTATTGGAACCGCGTCATTGTGCCGGTGGCTCTTGCACAATGGCACTGGCAATATAGGAGGCCGGTACCGTGGTCAATTGTGGGCCTCCCCGGTGGCTGGCGCCTCAACCGCGCGAAGTTGCCTATGCCGCCGGAAAACGACATAGGATCCTCAGGAACCCGCCACTGCAGCCGTTCGCCTCCGCGGAGAGCCGCTCGGCTTCTGCCGCCTGAATGGAACCACGTCACCGTCGGGCTGACCATCGCGGAGAGGCACTGCCAATATAGGAGGCCAGTGTCGTGGTCAAAAGTTGGCTTCCCCGGTGGCTGGCGCCTCAACAGCGTGTCGGTGCCCATTCCGCCGGAAAGAGTTGAGTTGCTTCAGATCTGTCGGTTCCTCGTCCTCCGATTCCACCGGAGCTGCGCGACGATCCGGCCTACGACGACGACGAGATGTGGGAGGAGTGCACGGGCGGCGATTACATCACCGGCAAGGAGCCGCGCGACGACATGGATGACTACGCGGCACTCCTCGCATACGAGAAGGCGGAGGTCGAGGAGTAGCCAGAATTATTTTTATGTTCTCCATTTACTTTATTATTAATGTGTAGGCCCAACGTGTCAGTGGTTAATTCAAAGGATACGGTTGTTTATCGCCTCCTTCTCCGATGTTGTAATGTGCTATAAATTCGCCAATCCGATAACCCTAACGATATCGCTCTCACTCTCGCTCTCATAGTGTGGTGGCGCCTCCAAGCAGATCTAACCCTTGTCTTTCTGCCATGCATCTTCCTCTCCTTCGACCGTGGCGGCGCCTCCTCGTTCCACCCGGGAAGATCTCGTCGCTCCACCCGGGTACATCTCGTCGCTCCGGGGTAGGAGGTTGCCCGGTGTCAACACAGAGGAAGGAGCCCGGCATCGCAAGATCTGTAGGTGGACGGCGCATGGCGTGTCGATCCGCAGTCGGTGCATCAGCCTCCGAACCTGCCGTGCCGGAGGACGACTATGTACTCCTGCCATATCCAAAGGTAATACACCTTTTTGTGACTGGTCGCCGTGCCGATGAACTAAGGTTGTTGTCATTGTAAATAACATATCTAGCACAAATCAGTAGTGTGAGAAACTCATGGCTGACTCATCTGCGGCCTGTTTAGTGTCACTCGAAAAGAACAAATCTAGGACAAATCAGTAGTGTAAGAAACTCATTGCTGACACATCCACGGCCAATTCAGTGTCGCTCAAAAAGAACATATCTAACACAAATCAGTAGTGTAAAAAACTCATGTCTGACTTCACTCTTTTGCAAAACAGACGTACAATTCGGTGACACGACTTCACTCTTTTGTGTAGCAACAATTATGCAATGGATTTGTAAGTTTCTTGTTCTGTCTTATGCATCCTTTAAGTTATATGTTCTTTATGTTATATATATACCGAGCTAACATGGAGTCATATATATTCTATCTTTCCATTTCAGTGACCACTTCCGAAAAGAGGCACCTTCAGGGCATCAACACTCGCTTATTGCACTATGTGCAGATCATAGTGCTGATCCAAATACTTAGCTCATTGATGATAGATTTGGCTAGACATATAAATGATTGATTTAGGTAGACATGTAAATGATAGATTTAGCGAGGCATGAAAATGAAGATAAGTCTAATTGGTTATCTACTTATCTTGTGCTACAGTGTATCGGTGACATTTGTTATACCTTATGAATAAAGTTTCTATCATAGTTGTGCTTGTGTTGTGAGATTTTAAGTGACTAGTAGCATCTGTAAACGTGCACGATAGGTGTATGAAGAAAACTCACTGCAAACGGGTAAATATGTAAACTCCGTCACTGATGAGCTCAACACTAAGTCAACGGAGGTTTGTCTGCAACCGTTGCCAAAAAGGGGCCTCATCGGTTACGGTTTTTTCGTCTCCGTTCTCGACGAGGGCCTTTACATCAGTATCGGGGGACGGGGTCAAAGACCGTTCTCCGTTTCTGATAGGTTTTTTGCGCCGTTTCCGACACATCCTTCTGTAGTGTGTACCAGTAGTAGTAGTAGTAGTAGTAGTAGTAGTAGTAGTAGTAGTAGGATATCCATTGTATGCCTGCGATCCGAAATGCTCTTTTCAGCCAACTATTGAAGCAGTGAGTACTAGATTGATCAGCCAAACATGCATGGGTCCTATCCTATGGATTAAGTTCGCATGTCAAGCACAAGCAACAATTCAGCGCTCATCAATCAGCCGCGCTAAGCCGGAAAGCAGCTACGGATGATTTACCAAACGAAGACATTCCACGGATCTAACAGACAGGCACGCGACGACGCAGTCATGCAGAGCCGGGTCAGGGCGTTCGTCGCCGCGGCGTTGCGGGCGACCGGGCGTCGACGATCGAGGGCGCATGTAGGCCGCGGTGATGGTGAGACCGAGCGACTCCAGCGCGTCGTCGAGGTCGGCGCGCGCCCGCTCCGCCGCCGCGTGGATTGACGCGTTGATGAGCCGCACGCCGGCCATGGCGCAGAGGTCCGCCCCGTGCGCCACGCCCACGCGGTCCTGGTTCACTTGCTTCACGCCTCCATCGCTCTCTCTCGCGCGCCAACTGGTTGTTCTGCGGCTGGAACGTGTCCCTTCTCGCAAAAAAAAAAAAAAAAAAAAAACTAAATAGAAACTTGTCGCTAAAACCTGCTCGCCAATAGCCCTCATGGCATTTGGTTTACCGCCAAATTCAGATATGTATGCGATGCGAGAGTGTGTTGTTCCATCATATCGTGGCATACATTGATAGTGCGTCCCAAATTAGACAAATTCTTCTGACGTCCACGTGCGACTGTTGATACAGGAGGTGTTTTAATCCAAAGTCACGACTGAGAAATTTATTTTCATTTTTAATTTGTCATTTGTTTTCCCTCTTTCTAATTATTTTTTCTTCCATTTTAATGTTTGTTTCAGTTTTAGTTTCCTTTTTGTCAGTTCCACTTTTTCACATTTTATCTTTCTTTATTATGTAAAAAAATGTTTTTAAATGTTCCTGTTTTGAAAATAGAATTCATGTTCTGAAAGAAATCATGGGTTCAAATGAATGTTCACGGTTAAAAAATCATTTTTACAAATTTAAGTAAAATCCACAGGTTAAAGAAACCACATGGGTTGAATAAGTATGATCCTGAATTCAAAAAATGTTCAAGGGCTAAAAATAATACAATCACAAATTAAAACAAAATCGCGAGATTTAAAAAAGTTAAGTGGTTGAAAAAGAACATCCACAAGGTCTGAAGAAATATTCCCAGGTTTGACATGCCTGGAATATTATCAATATTCAGAAATAAATGCAATAACCTTTTTCATAACGGTTGTACATTTTTTATGCGAACAAAACACGTGCTTTGTTTTTTCACTACTCCATCATATTAATTGTTACTGAACCGAATATATCTAGGGCTAAAATATATCTAGACACATCTAATTCAGTGAGTAATATGGATGGAAGCAAGTACTACTCCCTCCGTTCGGAAAAGGATGTCACAAAAATGGTCTAAATGCCTTTTCCAAACGGAGGGAGTAGTTTTTTGTTTTTGGAGGGGGGAATCAAGTACCAGTGGGCGTCGGTGACAGCTTTAACACACACAAAGGAAGAATAGGAGGTCCCAGTGTTCCGCGCGAGAGGCGCGCAGTCCCATCGGCCTTTTCGGTATGGAACAATGCCGAGCATTTCAGTACTGGGCCTTAAGGCAGAAGTTGGGCTGGAAAATTGGGCTAGAGATATCAGAAGGGGGCATCGGCCCGAAGGCAAGGAGCCCTGATAAAGAATTCAAGGAGGTTGAAGGGAAGCGAAGACATTCTCGTGTCGGACTCGGGCCACGGACACCCACCTGTATCGATAGATTGAGGCGAGGCGCGAGGCAAGGATCCGGAGAGGGAGAATTTTAATCTGCGATGTCAGCGGCGGCGTTTCGAAACGCGGCGAGGAAGACCGTCGGAGGCCGCGCACTGCAGCGAACACGGGCGGCCGTCGAGGGGGGTGAACAACGGAGGCTCATCCACAGCGGCAAGACTATCTCTTATCGTCGCGTGTGTCCCATCCCCGCCTCAAGCACCAACCAAAAGGTCTCTTTCTTGACGACCCTGATCTTGCTTTATCCAACTAGCTTTCCATGCCTGCATATTGTGATTAAACCATAAATCATTGATTTGCAAGCGACGGAGCATGCGTGATCCGGGTTAATAGGTTTATATTTCTTCAGATGGGCATAGTAATGCATGAAAGGTCCAATTCTTTCTATATAAAAACTATTAATCTTTGGCACAACCGCACAAGGCTCATATATGTAGAGAGGTTAATTAAAACCATCCAGTGCTCTTTTTCTCCACGAGCATTGCGTGCGGAGAACGGCGTGATGCTGTTTTTTGCAGTTAGACAAAATCTTTCTGTCATACCTACACTGTCAACCCGACACTATTAGCATTCAAACATCCATGGATTTCATAAAGGGCAACATGCATAGTTTAATCATAAATACAAACTTAATTCCTCTTGTGGCAGAGCCTTATCGGCGACGATGGAATCCAGAAGATGAAAGAGGAACTGTTCAGTGCACTTGCTCAGCGTGAACGGAAGAACACCATGATCGACAGGTTAACATCACAAAACGTTCGGCTGATGGAGTATCTTCCTGTGCAAGTCAGCCCTAAACCCAATGACCCCCTCTGGTATACATGGTCTTCTAACATTTGCACAATTTATAAACCCTCATTTATCCTCTTGTTCTTTCTACAATAGTTTACAATTCTGTTTCTTTCATTGTCTGAACCTGTAGGCGTTCATATCGACGAGGACAAACGATCAGCGAGTGCTGGAGGATTGCAGGGGTAGTTTGTGTTACCTGTATGGTTATGGATAAATTGATTGGCACAATAGCAGACCCGAAAGAAAAAAATACTAGTTGATTATATAGAGAATGAGAGGGGCTGCTGCTCGAGCGTGATGCTATTAACCAGTGAAGACTGATGACTGTGTATATCAACACAAGAAAGAACAATCTAGAAGAGTTATTGACGAGGGTAGACTCATCAAGACCCATGGTTAAGGTCCTAGGTTATGAATATGGGGGAGAGAACGTGGTAGAGCTGGAAGTATCGTCGGCTGACAAGCAGGGCAAAGATTTTACCCAGGTTCAGGGCCCTCGTGTGGAGGTAACACCCCTACGTCCTGCCTGTCTGTTATTGCTTTGTGAATATGATGGTTACAAGGATCCCGGCGAGATGTCGATCTCGCTAGGGTTTGTGGCTCTGGTGGTTCGTTGTCTGGTTCGATGGCCCTCCCAGTCCTTAAATAATAGGCTGGGTCTCGGGTGTTCGTAACCGACTCGATTTACAAGTAAGGAAACTCTAAACCGACTATTGCTTCGCCAAACTTGGAGGATACTCCATCTTCGTGGGCCTCCCTTCATGGGCTTCATGTAGGCTCTGATAGTTGGGCCTAGTCGATACGTGCACCAGGTACCCTCATGGTAGGGTACCCGATAGGCATACCCATGTCAGTAGCCCCCGAGTACTTGTCTGATTCGAAGAGTCGGGCATGGACTCATACATCATGCACGTTATATTTTTTACATCTGTATTTAGAATTCTTATGAAATAGCACATGTTGGCTATGTCGAGTGTTTCATCGACTATGAGTTTTTGCTTATGATAGTCAAGGGATATTAGCTTAGCAGGCCCGGCACACACGACGGATCGGGGCCGGTTAACTACCATTTGTGGCAAAACCATACTAGCTTTCAATCAAACTCGAGTCCCCGGACTCGAATCTGGAACAAACTGGACAGACTCGAAACAGCCGTTGAGGTCTTACGGAATCGAACTGCAGTATAATTTTGAATCAACCCAACGCGTCCGTCGGGGATTATTCATCATGTCTGCTGACACGGAACATTTAAGGATAACGCTGCTGGAGCGGTCCTTAGCCCAGCTCGACTGATCGGCGGGTCTTACCTTTGCACTATGCATGCAGCATCCAAGGATCGTCGGATCAACTCGGGAATATTTTGAGTGTGATTTTGCTTATGAACTAGTCGAATGTTTCTCGACTGATATTTTGCCATTATTCTATCGGGTGCGCGACAGCGCTCCCGATGGGAGTAGCCCCCGAGATTGTGCTTTATTGCTTGCAATGGAGGATAATCTCAAAATCTTTTACCCTGCACATTTTAGTCAAAGAATTTTTTGATACGCTCCCGATGGGAGTATGATGCTGCAGTCGAAATAATTTCGACTGGCCTCTATGACTTTGCTAAAAAACCAAAGACTTATGCGAGAACCACCCGAAGATATCATCGAGTGACTTTTATGCCAGTTGTGAAAGAAGAACAACGTCAGCAATGACGCATTTTGCGACTGCTATCTCTGACAAGCGGTGGCGTGCTTGGAGAGGCTTTGATAAGACGTGACCCTGTTTTGTGGGCCCGTTTCTGCAGAGCTGACCAGGGATGACGCCGCGTGGACTTGATTTGACCGTTCTGGCGCGATTTTCACGGGGCGTGATGATGGTTTCCTGGATTCTCGTGCGTAGTGGGCGGAGTGGCCGCGACGGTTGCTCTCCGGGCTGCCACGTGTATGGCCAGATTTCGCGCGGAGCGTATGCATTTGTTTTAACGGCTGCGATCGTTTTTGTGATCTGTGGTAAATAGGGGGACGGCGCTGGCAAGTTTTTTACTTGCCATTTGCTCCCTGCGCCGCCCCTCGTCTCCTTCCTCGCCTGCCCCTCCATTGCTCTGCGCCCAAGCTCTTTGCCCCACACTCCTCCACTGTAGCAATGGCGAAAGGTGGAGGTGCGAAGCGTGGTGCTGCCGCCGCCGCCGCGACCGATGCGGCCAAGGGCAAGAAGGCCGTGGCGGGTACATCTGCATCCGCCGCGCTGAAGAAGGGCAGCGGGGACTGGGCGAAGTCCACCATCAAGGACGCCCATTGGTCAAGTTCCGCGAGCAGGGGTATCTGCCACCCGCGGAGCAGCTCGCCGTCCGCGCGCCGTCGCCCAAGGAGGTACTCCCCGAACCACGCGCCAACGAGCGTGTTTGTTTTGCGGAGTTTTTGCCTAGGGGCTTTTCGCTTCCCCTCCACGATTTCGTTCGTGGTCTTCTTTTTGCCTACGGGGTGCAGATCCATGATCTCACCCCAAATGGCATTATGCATATCGCGTGTTTCATCACGCTGTGCGAGTGCTTCCTCGGCGTCGCACCCAGCTGGGCGCTGTGGAAAGCCATCTTCATGGTACGGCCGAACAGAGGAGGCGGTCGCACCTACCCTGTTGGCGGCTGTGGAATCCAGGTGCGCAGCGACACCCGCTACTTCCGCCTGAAGACCGTCGACTCCGCTCAAGGCTGGAGGAAGGGTGGTTTTATGCGACTGTCGAGCAGGATGCAGCCGCCCCTTTCTCGACTGCTGCTTTCACCAGGACCAAGGCGTGGGATCACCAACTCTCAGCCGAAGAAATGGAGGAGCAAGCCCTTTGCTGGCTCGGATCGGAGGCCTGCTGGACAAGGTCACAGGCATCCATTTGATCGCCACCTTTGTGAAGAGGCGGGTGTGGCCCATCCGTGCCCGAGCGCACCCCATGTGGGAGTATGAAGGCGCGGGTGACATCACCCGAATGAACCCAGAGGAGCTTTCAAGGAGTGAGCTGCTGACGCATGTGCGGCACATCACCAACTTGACGACAGGCGACACTTGCAACGTCGACTGCCCTGTTGCACCATATGGGTTGGAAACCCTTTGCTTGAGGTATGTAAGTATTATAGTCTGCTTGCAATGAAGAGTTTGCCACTCGCATGTTCTGCGATATGCGATTTTGATTCTGACTTTGCAATTGTGATGTATGCTATGCAGGGTCACTCGACTGCTGCCTCCCTTCCTCCTCTGCCTGAAAATGGCGAGACTGAAGAAACACAGGCACAGGTGGTGGACCCGAAAGGGGATCAGTCACCCATCCCTTCTGCCACAAATTCTCATGTGGAGGAGGTCGAGGAGGAAGCAGCAGAAGAAGTCCAATCTGAAGATAAGGCCACCTCTGACCAAGAAGTCGATACGCGCCACCGAAGCGACGTCGACTGGCCAAGAAGGCGCATTCTGCTGCAAGTTCACCCGCGAAGGAGCAGGTTTTGGAGGATGACGAGGAATCAGGTTCACCACCTGTTTTCCAAGCCGCTCCTTTGCGTGCGTGCTCAACAAGCTCGACCTTCCGCTTCAGTCGAGTGGTACCCCAGCCTTTGGAGGACCAATTTTTGGCGACTCCGAAGACGAGGAGGACGAGGAGCACAGGTATGTGTGTTTTTGAGTATGAGAGTTTTTGTGCTGTCACATTTTTGCTCACAATCTTTTTGCTTTGTTGTGTTGCCCATAGTGCTGAAAACAATCAGCCTGGGACTCCTCCAGTCGAAAATGTTCCGACCCTGGAGCAATCGAAGTCTGCACCGACTGGAAACGAGGCTGCCCAGCCAATGGCCACTGACGCTGTCGTTGGACAGCCAAGGCGGCAACTCCAGATGTCGGGACATCAGTCGCGGCTCCTGAGCCGTGGATGAACCACGTGAGTAACTTTTTGCTTGACCCGTTTAGTTGTAGGTCTGTGAGAATTTTGGATTTTTGCTGAATCGTGCGCTTTGCAGCCCTTCTACCACACCTTGGCAGATTCTGCCAAGGCTTATGTCCAGGTGGAGCAGGAGAGGGACACCATGCGCGCCGAGCTCGAGCGGCTCAGTCGTGAGTTCTTTTTGCTTTTGTTTTGCCGAACTTCTTTTTGCAATGCTTGATTTTGTCGAGTATTGAATGCACGTGATTTTGCTGGGCCAGGCGAGAAGAAGGAGCTGGAAGACGCACTCGCCGCGCAGCGCGAAGAGTCGAAGAAAGAGCTGGCTGCCGCCACCAACTCAGCCGCTGCACGCGAGCGAGAATATGCTGACCAGCTCGCGGCACTCGCGCAGGTCATGGGAGGTGAGTAATCTTTTCTCCTTTGATATGACGATATAACTGTCGAGTGTCGAAAATGACTTATGCCTGTTTTGAATTGTGCAGAAGCTGTTGGCGCACCGGCCTCTGCGGACGTGGCGAGTGACGATCTTTCGCTGGAACAGGCTGTGGGCGGCTTAGGCGCTCTATGCAACCAGGCGAAAGAAGCACTCGCCAAATCGACGAGCACACTTGGCGCTGTATACCAAGTGGTGTTCCCGACTGGCGTGTGCCGTCGACGGTGGATGACTTCGCCAACGTGTTTGGCCCCGGGACGTCCACCATGGCGGGTTTCGCTCGCGCCAACACGGTACGCGGATCCGAGTCCACCATCAAGCTTCTTATGGGACATGGGATAGATTGCGACTATGAGGCAGCACTGTCTGCGTTCCCTCAGAAGCCAGATGGGAAGCCCATTTCCTGAAGGGGGTGAGCGGAGCCGCCGCGCGACTGGCCGAAGTTTTTATGAACACCATGGAGCGCCGGGCACTCGAGACTGCCAATCGTCTGCTTAGGAAATCGAATCTTAGGTTTAGGGTAGCTGTACCCTTTTGTTTTTTTATGCCTTGTAATGATACCTTCTGAACTGCGCGAGTCTGCGCTTTGTTTGCTACCTTGTTTATGCAAGTCTTTTGCTAATGCTTTCACTCGAAGAGTTGTATGCTTATGACATGAGTTTGCTTCTGACACAAACTTTGTGTTTGTGATTATGCTTTTGAACAGTCACGAGAACCTGCTACTGCGACTAGTTCCTCACAGGCTCCAATCACCACCCGATCCCAGGGTCAGGTGGCAAATGATGCCAAGGTGATGGAGTATATGAAGGCTAATTTGTGAGAATGGAGCAAGATCTGAAGGACGCCCAGGCTGAGCTGAGTCGATTGAGGGCCAGACCCGCGTTGGCCACCCAACGCGAGGATTATGTGCTCGGGGAGATGGAGCTTGTGAACAGGCAACTCGAGTGTAAGTTCGAGTCTTGCTCTTTTACAAGCTTTTTGCGTAGCTTTTGCCTTTTTTGATCTGACTGTGTGCCCGTGTTTGTAGGCTTTGTCGACAACTTCCAGGCTGAAAAGATTCGCGTGGAAGGGCGTCTGGATAGCGTTGACGACCCTACGACTGGGCGTCAACACTTTTGGCTTGATAGGTACCATGCCCGCATACTCGCCACCCTGAAGGATCGCGTCTGGCGAAGTGCTGAACTGCTGGAGTTATGCCGGGCAGCGTTTATTCGCCTGAACGAGACTCTTTTTCCTTCGGGGCCACAACCACAAGGGATTCGTGCTGTGTTGAACATCTTCGCCAAACAAATCCCATTCGAGAGTTGCTGTCTCAGAAACTTGTGATTGGAGCCAACGCTGCAATGGCGTATATGCGTAGTCGAAAACCAAGGTTGGTGTTGCGGACACCTGCAGCCGGAGAGGTTCTCGAACAAAAGACCTGGATGACACAATCCAAGCTGCGGAGACACTAATCGAGTGCACTCGCGAACAGCTTTGCGGTCCCGAGCTGCCCGTAAAGGACGAGCCTGAGGATTAGAATAGTTTGCGAGTGCAATTTTTGTATAGGGGCAGCCCCCGAGTGTAATTTTTGACTCTTTGTATATTGTATAGTTTGTATACTTTGATTTTTTGTCGAGCCCCCGAGTCAGTCGAGCGGGGTTTGTGAAATATGGTTGGTTGTGAACCAATGACTGTGCAGCCCCCGAGTATTCGAGTGCGGCTGCAGAGTTTTTGTGTTCTTTGTTGGATCCTTGTTACGCAGCCCCCGAGCATTCGGGTGCGGCTAAGGCATTGTGTTTCTGCAAGAGCGAGAGCTCATTTGATCGATAACACAGCCCCCGAGGGTTTCGGGTGCGGTTAAGGTATGAATTATGCGGTAGTACCACAAAGAAGTCGAAGGAACATTGATTTTATTCCTCTTTTGAATGTTAGGCTGCAGGCCGCCTCATTAAAAACCTTCCAGTCCCCTTAGGTACCCTGGTAAGGAAAAGAGCGCGTCTGAAACCTGCAGCCATCCGACATATAGCCTATTACATTGTGAGCACTTTATGCGTAGAAACGGCGCAGATGCGCAACGTTCCAAGGATTATGAGAGAGTTCGCCTGTCTTCGCGTGCTTCAGTCGATATGCGCCTCCACCAAGGACCTCCGTGATGATGAAGGGACCCTCCCATGGGGAAGCGAGCTTGTGCACCTTCTTTTGCTTCAGTCGAAGAACCAGGTCACCAACGACGAAGGACCTGGTTCGCAGTCGACGGCTATGGTAGTTGCGGAGATCTGCTGGTAAACAGCTGTGCGGGCCAAGGCCGTGTCTCGCGCTCATCGAGTAGTCGACTGCGTCTTCGAGTGCTCTTCTGCGTCGTCTTCATTGTATGCTTCAACTCGTGGTGCGCATTGAACCTTACATCTGATGGCAGAATTGCCTCTGCACCATAGACCATGAAGAATGGGGTGAACTGCGTAGAAGTGTTGGGAGTTGTGCGTAGGCTCCATAGCACAGATGGTAGTTCTTCGACCCAAGCACCGCAGCTCTTTTGAGTGGCACCAGGAGGCGCTTCTTGATCCCACTCGTCACAAGTCCATTGGCCTTTTCGACTTGGCCATTGGATTGTGGATGCGCCACGGATGCGTAGTTGAGCGTAATGTCCTGCTCTTTGCAAAGGTTTTGAACTCCTCAGCCGTGAAGTTTGTGCCGTTATCAGTGATGATACTGTTTGGGACACCGAAGCGGTAGATGATGCTCTTTATGAAGTTGACTGCCGTAGTAGCAGTCGAATTTGTGATGGGGACCGCCTCGATCCACTTTGTGAACTTGTCGACTGCCACCAGTAGGTGAGTATGCCCGCCATGCGATGATTTTTTGAGTGGCCCAACCATATCGAGCCCCCATTGGGCGAAAGGCCAGGCCAGCGGTATAGTCTTCAACGCCGATGCGGGTGCGTGCGGCCTTGTTGCGAATTTCTGGCAGCCGACGCACCTTTTGACTATGTCCTCCGCGTCTTTGAGTGCTGTAGGCCAGTAAAACCCTGCGCGAAAGGCTTTGGCTACGAGTGATCGACTGCTGGCGTGATGCCCACAGGTACCTGCATGAATGTCTCGAAGTATGGCTTGGCCATCTTCGAATGCGATGCATCTTTGGAACATACCTGATATGCTGCGCTTGTATAACTCGCCGTTGATAACGGTGTATGCTTTTGATCTTCGAGTCACGCGTCGGGACTCGGTTATGTCATCTGGTAGCTCGCTACGGAGTATGTAAGCCAGAAAAGGTTGAGTCCAGGTTGGCTCAATGAGAAATACCTCGACAGGGGGGTCCTCTGTGCTAGGCATTTTGCTTTTGGGTGGCGTAGTCGACGGAGGAGGCTCTCGTTTCTCCTTGATAGATCTGTGTTCGATGCGCTCGAGGAAGACACCAGGTGGAATTTGTGCGCCAGTTGAGCCAAGATTGGCTAGCATGTCTGCTTCTTCGTTGCTTTCCCTTCCTATGTGCCTCAACTCGCAGCCTCGAAGCTGCCCTCCAGTGTGTTGTACAGGTCGCGATAAGCGATCATGTTGTCCGCGATTGCGTCGCAGGCCTTCATTGTTTGCTGCACCACGAGATTGGAGTCGCCGTAGATCATCAATCGAGTGCACCCAAGTGCTTTTGCCATCCGCATGCCATGGATCAGAGCCTCGTATTCAGCCTCGTTATTGGAGGGTAGTTGAATCCCATCTGCAAAACATAACGTAGCTTGTCCCCTTTTGGTGATATGAGGATGACGCCTGCGCCTGCGCCTTCGTGTTTCTTGGACCCATCGAAGTACATGGTCCAGGAATTGGACACGTCTGGTGCTCCAGGTAATTGGGCTTCTATCCACTCGGTTGTGAAGTCGGGTAGGACTTGTGCTTTGATAGCCTTCGGGTGCTCGTACTTGATGTCTCTTGGAGCCAGCTCGATGAGCCATTTTGCACTCGACCCGTTGCATTGGGGTTTGTGAGGATATCACCGATTGCTGAGTTACTTACCACGGTAATCGGTGCTCGGTGAAGTAGTGTGTCAACTTCCTTGAGGACATGAATACAGCGTATGCCAGCTTTTGATAGTGCGGGTACCGCTGTTTTGATATGGAGAGAACCTCGCTCAGGTAGTAGACTGGACGTTGTATGCTTTGGATGTGCCCCTCCTCCATGCGTTCGACTACCAGTACGGTGCTCACCACCCTGTTTGTAGCCGAGACATACAGGTAGAGTGGTTCCCGTTCCTTAGGTGCGACGAGGATCGGAGGGCTTGTGAGGATCCGCTTGAGATCTGTGAAGGCTGCTTCAGCTTCTGGCGTCCACTCGAACTTGTCCGCCTTCTTCATCAGTCGATAGAATGGTAGAGCCTTTTCACCCAGTTTGCTGATGAATCGACTGAGCGCTGCTACTCGTCCTGCTAGTTTCTGCACATCATGAAGCTTTGAAGGCCTTTGCATTGTGAGGATGGCCTGTATTTTCTCGGGTCTGCTTCGATTCCACGGCAGAGACTAGGTACCCTAGAGCTGCCCGGCTGGAACGCCGAACGTACACTTCTTAGGATTGAGCTTGATATGGAAGCGTTTGAGGTTTGCGAACGTCTCCCTCAAATCGTCGAGTAGTGTGCGTTCTTCCCTTGTGGTAATGACAATGTCATCACGTAGACCTGGACGTTGCGTCCAATTTGCTTTTTGAGGCAGTCCTGCATCATGCGCTGGTATGTTGCACCCGCGTTTTTGAGCCCAAAGGGCATAGTTGTGTAGCAGTAGACCCCGAGTGGGGTTATGAACGCCGTTTTTTCTTCGTCTTCTTGCTTCATCCTTATCTGGTGATAACCTGAGTAAGCATCCAGAAAGGAGAGTCGTGCGCATCCGGCGGTGGAGTCGACGATCTGGTCGATCGGGGTAGCGGGAAGTGATCCTTTGGACAGCACTTGTTCAGCGCTGTGAAATCCACGCACATCCGAAGGATGTCTGTATGCTTCTTCTCTACGAGTACGGGGTTGGCCACCCATTGTGATTTCTTGATTTCCCTAATGAATCCTGCTGCGAGTAACCGGTCGACTTCAGATTCGACTGCGGTTCGCTTTGGGCCGGAGATTCGACGCATCGTTTGCTTGACTGGCTTTGCATCTGGAAACAATTGGAGAGAGTGCTCGGCGAATTCCCTGGGAATACCTGGCATGTCGGCTGGACACCACGCAAATATTTCCCAGTTCTCACGGAGGAATTCGACGAGCGCGCCTTCCTATGCGATAGGCAGGCTCGAAGATATGTTGACTGTCTTGGACGGATCGGTCGGGTGCACCTGATGCGACCTTGTGTCATTTGTAGCATTGAAGGATCTGTCGACTGCCAACTTCTTATGCTCCGGAAGGAGTGTGCGGTCGTTGGTAATCGCTAAGTCGTCTCGGAGATTTTGCTGAACTCGCGGTCGCAAGCATCGGACCTTTGAAAGTTTCCACGGACAGTGATGACTCCCTTTGGTCCTGGCATCTTCAGCGTGAGGTACGCATAGTGTGGCACCGCCATGAATCGAGCAAACGTCGGGCGACCAAGAATAGCATGGTATTGTGATTTCCAGTCGACGACCTCGAACTCAATCGACTCTGTCCTGAAGTGGCTTAGTCCCCGAACGTAACGTCGAGTTGTATGGTGCCTTCTGGGCTAATTGCTTTGCCAGGAACGATACCGTGGAAGGTATTTGAAGATTTTGGGAGGTTTTCGACTGACCTGTTCATTTTGCGGAGCGTGTCCGCGAAGATGATGTTTATGCCGCTGCCTCCATCCATGAAGACCTTGGTCATGGCGTAGCCTCCTATTTGCGCGTCGAGTACCAGAGCGCGTGCCCTGGTCGAACTACAGCTGGGGGATGATCCTCTCGACTGAAGCTTATGATGGTTTCCGATCCCTTCAGAAATTCGCACGGCTGGAGGTGCCATGACAGCCATGTTCACCTGTCGAGTGATTAGCTTTTGCTGCCTGTTAGAGGGGCGACCCTTTTGTATCATGTACATCTGCCCGTGGGGCTGTGGATATTGATCATCTTCCGCCCGTAGTACGGGTTGTATGGCACCTGCGAGGTTTGCGCCTGGAGCAGGCTGTGGTGGTGGTTGCGGTGGCGGCTGTGGCGCCATGAGAGCGGGCACAGCGTTCGGCTGTGGTACGGGTGCAGGCATGGGCTGAGCAGGTGCTGGGCCATTCCTTTGAGTCGTATCATAGTCAGTCGCCATTTGGTCGAATTCCCTGCAGTTCCTTAGGGTGTGATTGGAGCGTAGTTTTCCGTCGTCCCCCTTGAAGAGGTGGAATCTGCACCAGTCGTCCATCTTTTCCTCGAATGACCGCTCGGGTTTTGCGTCGCTACGTTTGCGCCATTCTTGCCTTTTGTAGCTGTCGCTCCGCTGCTCGCGATCTCGACTGTCCCGTCGATCATCCGAGCGTCGATTGCTTCTATCTTGGTCCTCCTTGGCTGTGTGTATCCAGCCGCCATGAACTCGGGTCTGTTATCGTCGTAAGGACGTCTGGAACGTTTGCGCCTGCGATCTTCTCTGTATGAATCTCTGCGGCTCGACTGCCGCTTTCGTAGTTGTCGCGTGTTGGGGAAGCACGGGATCTGCGTACAGAATCCTCTCCATCTGCCCACTCAGTCGCAACTTTGATGAGGTCAGCCAGGGAGGTTGGCTTTTCACGACCAAGTGCCTCTTTGAAGTCCTTCCTGGCGAGACCTTGTATGAAGGCATCCATGGCCCTGTCTTCTGACACTTTGCCAACCGAATTGCGTATTTCGGTCCACCGCCGTATGTATGATCTCAACGACTCGTCTGATCGTTGAGTGCATGTCCTTAATTCTCGAATGTCTTCGGGCGCTCACACAGAGGCTCGAAGTTTTTGATGAAGTCTCTGCGGAAATCGTCCCACGAGTCATATGATGATGGAGGGAGCGATTTGAGCCAGTCGCGGGCAGTTCCTTCGAGCATAAGTCGTATGTACTGCATCGCCGTGGTGTTCGTGCCACGCTGGCATGCCACGGCGAGTCTGTAATCTTCTAGCCACCCAGAAGGTTCTTGGCGACCGTTGTACTTGGGTTGTTCGCCTGTCAACTTGAACCGTTTGGGCATCCGCGTCTCACGGATGCGTCGAGTGAAGCACAATGCTCCGCATGGCTCTGGTTCGCGATCAGAGTATGAATCGCTGCTATAGGATCTTCGAGATCTGCTTCTGCTGGACCTGTGCCGGCGCGTGCTTCTCCTTCCTTCATCCGAGTGGTGGCTGCGACCACTGCGATGATGTGCTGCGTGTCGTGAGTCGACTATGTCGCGATCGCGATTCCTTGCTGGAGTTTTGTCTTCTGGCTGTATAGCCTGTGCCGCTAGAGCTAGCGATTTGAGTTGTTGGCGATGCAGGGCTGCGTTAGGGTCATTCGCCGGAGGTTGCATTGCCTTGAGGTAAGCACCTACGGAGAATAATGCACCCGCAGCAGTTTTGGGCACTGGGATTCCGTTAGCGTCCTCTGTCATGAACGACAGGTTACGGGTGATTGCTACCCTTTCATGTTCTGGAAGGCTTGCCAACCGCGACCTAGGTCGGGGGTTGGTTGCTGTGTGGACCCGAGGGATTGCTCCCTTCTTCGGGCACTCGAGAGGCTGGCTTGCCTTTTGCGCTCCTCGAGCGTCGCTCGGTAGTTTTGCAGTCGAATTGACTCCTGCCAGTTGAAGTACTGGAAGGTCAACATCTCTCTGGGGTGGATTTGGTGGCATCATTGTGCACTCCTTTATGACTTTATCTGCTTTTGCTGCCATCTCCTCCGTGATTGTCAAGGTTGTGACCCCATCCGGCATGGTTACCGTGCATGGGAATTGTGCAGGCCTGCGAGCGGCTGCGTCTGCGGATGATTCTGCGGTGAAGGCCACGTAGACCTGATGGGGCGTGACCCGAGGACAGGTGTATGTGCTGTCGATTCCAGTCATGGACTCGACGTCGCCGTCGAGGCTCATGTCAGAGCCAGTGTTCATCGAGTAGATCTTCGAGGCGAATCTCGTTGTCGTGTTCATCACCTATGCTCATCTCGGTGTTGGCGAAGCCATTACGGATTTCTGAGTCGAGGTTGGTGTTGGTGAAGATCTCCGAGTCGACGTTTTGTCGTTATGAATCGCGGGCTCGTAGAAGTCATCGAGGGAGATCCCGCAGTCGAAACTCTCGTCGAGTGGTAGGTTGAAGTCGATGTTGCTTGTTGTATGCTGATTCTGCTCCTCGCCTTGGAGTTCCGTCATCATGAACCTGTCGAGCTCGCCGGTCGACATGGTTGTTGCGGGCGAGCAGGCTTCAGGAATCGACGATGGGGCGAGAGCAGTCGACGGAGCCTCGAGTGCACCCAGCACCGGTTGTTGCGGATCTGTCGAGTCCTGCGTGCCAAGATTGTTTACGAAAAAATTGAATGCTCCAACAGTTAAGCTCAAACCTGATTCAAGGCCAGAAAACGCCTCCTGAAGCTCCGGCGAGTGCGGATTGAAATTCATTGGAAGAGCAGATGCGCTTTTTGCAGGTGAAGCGGGCAGGCTGCCGCTTTTCGAGTGGATCGGCGAGTCGCCGTGTGTCGCCTGGATCGGCGAGTTGCTGTTTGCAGACATGGCCGGCGAGTTGCCGTTTGCAGATGAGATCGGCGTGTTGCCGTTTGCTGGTGTGATCGGCGATTTGCCGTTTGCTGTTGGGACCGGCGAAACTTCGAGTCCAGCGCTATTCTTTCCCACAGACGGCGCCACTTGACGAGGGGTAGACTCATCAAGACCCATGGTTAAGGTCCCTAGGTTATGAATATGGGGGAGAGAACGTGGTAGAGCTGGAAGTATCGTCGGCTGACAAGCAGGGCAAAGATTTTACCCAGGTTCAGGGCCCTCGTGTGGAGGTAACACCCCTACGTCCTGCCTGTCTGTTATTGCTTTGTGAATATGATGGTTACAAGGATCCCGGCGAGATGTCGATCTCGCTAGGGTTTGTGGCTCTGGTGGTTCGTTGTCTGGTTCGATGGCCCTCCCAGTCCTTAAATAATAGGCTGGGTCTCGGGTGTTCGTAACCGACTCGATTTACAAGTAAGGAAACTCTAAACCGACTATTGCTTCGCCAAACTTGGAGGATACTCCATCTTCGTGGGCCTCCCTTCATGGGCTTCATGTAGGCTCTGATAGTTGGGCCTAGTCGATACGTGCACCAGGTACCCTCATGGTAGGGTACCCGATAGGCATACCCATGTCAGTCATGAAAGCTGAAGATGAGAGAGAGAGAGGGGGAGAGAGAGATTGGTGCAAAGAAATCATCTCTAAGCTCTTGCTTAGTAGGGTCATAAATATTAATCAGAAAACCAACATAATTTTGCTTTTCTCCTTGCACAAAGAGGGTTGTTAGCTTGTTTGGTTTACGAAAGGTTTGCATGGATTTATTAAAAGTTTGCTTTGATTTATGAAAGGGTTGCTTAGATTTAAGGAAAAAACACATTGTCTAGATGTGCGTATGATGGTGACCGAAATCACCCGTCGGGTTTGACTGGAGATCCACTTCCCTAGGGAACCGCTGCTCAAGCCCACTTTAGCTGAAATTTTGATCTTAAAATTTAACTAGATATGCTAAACTAGAGCAGGTTTTGTAGGCTGGATCCCCATATATCCTGCTTCTACGTGCATCCATGCACGTCAGGAACTTCGTCTTTCGGGCACGCCTTCGGCACGGTTCCCGTTTGTGGAACGAAAAGAAGACTCTGCCGAGGAATAAAAAAAACTTGTACTGCTCTTTGCTCCAACTTGAGTTTCGCTACAAGCCTACAAAGTTCAGTAAAAGCACGCGCATTCGTGTACCTCACTAAATCCGTCTTCACAGCAAGAAGACGGTTTGTGGACACGTGTCCCGCCCAGTTCATCGTCATCGTCTCCCGGCCGAAAGTCTCCACCTCCTCTGCTTCACGGCGAAGAAAGCCATCGATCGTCTTCATCCAGCGCCCAGCCGCCCACGCCACGCGCTTTCTCCGCACCCTATTTTACTCAGCCTCCCGTCCAAGTCTCCTCCCTCCGTAGTCCCCTCTCCGCCTCGCCGACCTCGCTCCCGCCACGCACCATCATCCCCCCGCCATGGGCGCCGCCGCCGCCGACGACAACCACGGCCACGAGGAGGCCAGCCCCCTCCTGGCCGACGAGAAGTAGACCCCCCGGCGCAGTACCCCGCCAAGGGATGCGCCAACGGGTCCCCGTCGTCATGGGCGAGCCCGTCGCCGCCCCGCCGCGGGAGAGCTGGGACACCGGGCTCCTCTCCTGCCTCGGCCGCAACGACGAGTTCTGCAGCAGCGACGTCGAAGTCTGTACGTAGCCCCAGATCTCTCTCTCTCGCTTTCGGGTTTGGCTCCGTGGTCAGGAACTCAGGATAGGGATCCGGAGGGGATGTGCGATTGGTTTAGGATGTTCGGTAACGTTAGCAACTTGATGTGCGGTTGTCGTAAGATCTGTAATCTGGTCAGTTCGATTCTCGCTTGAATTTTGGGCGTAATTCTGAATAAATAGGAGGTAGTAGGATGATAATGGGAAGGGGAATGCTAGTATTGGATGAGTTGCTGCCGACTAGCATCCGTCGCGAAATGCTTTTTATACTTACTGATGCCGGGTTTGGGATCATGACTCCTGGAGGCCTTAACAGTTTTACTAATTTGGGTACTTGTTTCATGAGATCAGATATACTGTAGTTATCATGATGCAGTTATTCCTAGTTTGGAAGTTGCTTCTTTTGAAGGCACTACAAAATTTAAGCTATATTTCCCCGTATGTAATGTGCCTTACGCATGGATCCGCAGGGGACATGTGTTTGCTTTTGGCGGATTGGTTTAGGATGTTCAGTAACTTTAGCAATGTAATCCGTGGGTGCTAGACTTGATGTGCGATTGTCATAAGATCTGAAATCTGGTCTGTTCGATTCTCGTTTAAGTTTTGGGCGTAATTCAAATAAATAGGAGGTAGGATGATAAGGGGAAGGGGAATGCTTTGGTATTGGAATTGAGTTTCTGCTGACTAGTATCCGTCGCGAAATGCTTTACCTTTCTATGCTTGGTTTGGGTTGGGCTCATGGCTCCTGGAGGCTTCAATCCAATTTACTACTAATTTGGATACTTGTTTCATGACATCAGATATAGTTATCATGATTCAGTTCTTCCTAGTTTGGAAGTTGCTTCTATGAAGGCACTATCAAATTTTAGCTATATTTCCCGTATGTAATACACCTTACGCGTAGTTTAGGAACCTGCAAATTGCGGTGTGCTGGCTCACATGTCATATTCTTAAATGGGTGGTACAGAGTTCTTCGATAAGGTGAATTGTTCAGTTCTAATCGTCATTTACGGGCGAGCCCTGTGATGTGCTCATTTGTGCTATATAACCCAAGCATCTTGACCCTTGTATCAAGTGTTTCTTGTCCTTCAGACAAACAAATTAGTGGCAGCTCTTGACAAATAACAACGCTGTCCTAAATGGCCAACTAACTTGGCACTATGAAGTTTGTATGTTTGAGTTGCGGGTGTTCTCTTTTTAGTATGTCAACTGTATTGTGATGGTTCCTTTGAGTTTGCCCTTTTTGTAAATTTGGAACTTCAACAAAGGACTAACTAGATGTTTTTCTCAATATTATTAGGCCTTCTTGGAAGCGTAGCACCATGTGTGCTGTATGGCAGCAATGTTGAGAGGCTTGCGGCAGTACCAGGAACATTTGCAAACAGCTGCTTGCCTTACACAGGCCTCTATATGCTCGGGAACTCTCTCTTTGGTTGGAACTGCCTTGCCCCATGGTTCTCTCACCCCACTCGTACAGCTATTCGTCGAAGATACAACCTTGAGGTACGTAAGCCTTCTGTACCTGCTCGTGTTTATGGTTCCAAATGATTTTCTCATTCTGCATTGAGTAAACTATTGAAAATTGTGAAGTATAAAGTGATTTTCTCATTCTGCATTCTGCATTCAGTAACCTTGAGGTAAGCCTTCTGCCCCATGATTTTCTCATTTTGCATTGAGTAACCTTGAGGTAAGCCTTCTGTACCTGCTCGTGTTTATGGACCTTGAGATATATCTACTTGTAGTGGTCACTCTTGAAAATTGTGAAGTAGGATGTTGGCTAAGATATGCATATTGTACCATGAGTAAACTATTTATAACAAAATTATGAGGGCTTAAGAACTTCTGTTTTATATGCTCCTGATTTCTGTCCCTTGGTAATGTTGTTTCAAGAAATATCTTGGCCTGACTAAAATGCATGTTTTATCTTCTAGGGCAACTTCGAGGCTTTCACTAGGCAATGTGGGTGCTGCCGTGGCCTCACTGAGGATGAGGAGAGGCGTGAGCACCTAGAGGTCGCATGCGATCTTGCGACCCACTACCTTTGTCACCCTTGTGCCCTCTGCCAGGAGGGACGTGAGCTGCGCCGCAGGGTCCCCCACCCTGGCTTCAACGGGCGGTCTGTGTTCGTCATGATGCCACCCACGGAGCAGACTATGGGGCGTGCGATGTGAACTGTTCCAGCTACTACCCTGCCCTAGCTGCCCTTGTGTGTGTGCCTTGATGTTCTGCTTCATCAGATCTTTTCGCCTCTTTGTACCATAAATACAGAATAATGTGATGTGAAAGTTTTTTTTTTTTTTTTTTTTTTTGAGATTGTGAAAGTTGTCCTGTGAACATGAGTTCGAACTGTTTATACTTGTTGCCGACTGCTGTATCATGTATGGATTGTGAACTCTACTCATTGCCAATCCCTGTGTGGACTGTAATATGTTGTGTGCTTGTTGTTTTGAACTCTATTCACTGTCACCGCTGTGGGAGCTGGAAAATATTGTGAGTTTGTTCTTGTCTTCTCCCCATTACCACCGACTGTTGTAAAACATTATCAGCTAATTAGCTTGATATGAAAATGATAAATGGATTTCTGAAGCGGATGAGACCTGATCCAAATGTGGTTTGAAGCATTATTCAGCTCATTTAAGGATTTCCCTAGGTAGAGTCTTGTCAGAAGATTGTGATGTTCAGACAGGCATACAGATTCATAGACATTTGACACGCATTGGGGTGTGTTGTATAGGCCAGCTGTGGATGTTAGACGACTTGCAAATTTGCTGTGATTTGAGTTTGTTCCCAAATGACAGATACACGTGTCAGCCTGTGTTACCTGCTCCAGGAGCAACAACTTCTGCTGCCTCAGATATTTCCGCCTCTTCTTTCATAAATACTACAGAAAAACGTGATGTGAATGTTGTGCTGTGAAGATGAGCTCCAACTGTTTTCTACTTGTTGCCGGCTGCTGTATCGCGTATGGACTGTGAACTCTACTCATTGTCGATCCTGCGTGAACTGTAATTTGTTGTGTGCTTGTTCCTGTGATCTCTACTCATTGTCGACTGACATGTGAAGTTCAATATGCTGTGTGTTTGTTCTCTATAGATCTACTCCTGAATTATCGATGTCGACTATATATTGAGTGCTCATCATGGACTTTGTTATCGTTTAAGCAAACTGAAAAGTTTGTTGAACTACAATTCTGATTTTTAGAAACTGGCAGAAACAGCTCGAGTTTCAGAGCAGGGAAACCCCGTTTCCAAATCCTGCAGTGAAATAAAATGAACATGTATTTTCCTTTCCAAATTACTTTGTATATTTGTTTTGGTCAAAGTCTTACTTTATAAAGTTTGACGAAACACACAGGAAAATAAATACTAACATCTACAGTTTCAAGTCAATACCATTTAAACCATTATGAAATAAAAGCGAAATACCCGTAATTAAGTTGCAAAATAATTATAAAGACATGTCTTGTGGTAAGTTTTTTTCTTTTAAAAATGAGCGCGTGAAGCCGTGAAGGCAGTGGCGGAGGACCCTATGGCCCGACATAGCATGACTATAGTTCTTTTGTTAAGTAAACCCAAGAGGGCAAGATGCAATAGTGCCGTATCATTTACCACTATCATCTAATTAGCTTGATATTATGTCTTGTGCCATAATGATCGAACTTCCCAGTACGTGATGCTGATGCACTTCTGTATGCCGAAGTGCAGCAGAATATGGAGGTGTCTACATGCCGTTCTGAATCTCACACTTGAACTGTTGTTTAACGTTTGGTTCATATGAACACAATGGATCGATTCGTTTTTCCCAGTTAGACACAAGGAGCAGATAGTCTGAAAATAAGACAGTTGCTCTGCAGTTGAATTCCTAATCAAACAGTTACTCCTGAAAATATGACAGCTGCTCTGCAATTGAATTCAGCATTTCAGATATGTTTGGGACATATCTGAAAATAAGACAGTTACTCTGCTGAATTCTTCATCAAACGATGAGTCTTTCTTCTGACAGACAGAAGTTAGTGACGTTCAGCAGTTACACTTACTGTGTCATTTCCTGCCATCTTGTTAAAAGTGTTTCAGTTCTGGTCTTTATATTTTCTACATAAACTGTGTCTGTCCCCATTAGTTATTCTAACCAACACAAACTACCCCCTAGGCTGACATTGTTGGAGTGAGTTGCTATTCATCAAAGGACCCGTTGGCATGGAAGAATGAAGGAACTGTAGTGCAACGTTTGGGGCATATGAACACAATGGGTCGATAACTTTTTCCCTGTTAAACAAGGATCACATAGTCTGAAAATAAGACAGTTACTCTGCAATTGAATTCTTCATCGAACTGTTACATCGCTTCTTTACAACTCGAACGATGATTTACATGTAATTACATCGTTTCTCTGCGATTCGAAGGCAGGAGTAGCATTTACATGGATGGATCATCCAGAGCAGAATTAAAACTAAACAAGTTTTATCCGCAAAAAAAAAAAAAAAAAAAACTGAACAAGTTTACACTCGTTGCGCGTTCCACATCGCTGCTGGAACCTTGAACGTGATCTTCTCTGGTATCGCCGGTGGGATGAACTTGATCCGCGGCGCCTTCTTCATCGGCAGCTCGACGAAAGCAGCGGCGGCGGTACGAGGGACGGCGAACCATGGGAGTTTGAGCGCCTTGGCCGCCGCCAACCGCTTGTTGGGATTGCACGTGAGAAGCCCTTGCAGCACCTCGAACCCTTCCTTGGACAGCTTCTCTTCAGGGAAGATATCCCGCAGACGGTTGCGCTTGTACCTCGCCGGTAGCAGTTGCATCGCCTTGGAGGTGAGCGGCAGCGATGTGAATCCCGGCCACGTCTTCTCGTCCGGTGTGCCCAGCACTCTGAAGATAGTACACAGCTGAGCTATCTCTTTGACATCGTCCTCATCTTCGTCGTCATCATCCTTGCGAAGAAACAGCGTCTTGCCGCCGGTGAGCATCTCCGCCATGACGCACCCAAGCGACCAGCTGTCGACGAGCGCGTCGTAGTCCGGCTTCTGCAAGAGCATCTCGGGGGCCATGTAGGCCGTGGTGCCGGCCTGGGTGTAGGGCGGGAGCTCGGACATGGAGATCGCAAGCCCGAGGTCGCAAATCTTGATGATCTCCCCGCCCTGGCCGACGAGGATGTTGCCCGGCTTGATGTCGCGGTGCACGACGTGGCGGGCGTGCATCGTCTTGGCCCCGGTCAGCAGCTTCCACATGAAGGCGCGCACCGTCGATTCCGGGAGCGGCGGTCCGTGTCGCCTGTCCCACAGAAAGGCGAGGAGGCTCGGCGCGGGGACGTATTCCATGACGAGGCAGAGCTCGCCGTTGTCGGGGGCGCGCACCAGGCCCTCGAATCCGACCACGTAAGGGTTCCCGCTGCTGCAAGTCTCGAGGAACCGGGCTTCGCGCAGGAGCTCCTCGGCGAGGTTCTCGGGGCGCTCCTCCTCGGTGGCGTCGTCCGGCGGGTTGAGGCACTTGATGGCGACCGTCTTGCCGGTGACGCGGTGGCGCGCCTTGACGACGACTCCGAAGCCGCCCTCGCCGAGGCACGTAGGCTCTACGTAGTCCTCGGTACTCCCGATGCTGGAGCGGCTCCTCTTGCTGCTGCGGGTCGCCGGTCCTTGGGTGGCCGTCGCGTGGACGATGGCGGCAGGTCGCTTGCGGCCAGCCATGGCGCTTGATCGACTGCGAACTGGTTGCTGGGGAAGCGCGATGGAGTGGAGGAGACGGCCGTGGAAAGCAGGCGGCGGAGGAGATGGGCACAGTCCGGTGTGGATCGATCGGCGGCATTTGTACAGAGCGTCGCGCAGTGGTGATCGGATCGGAACAGGAGTGCAGCCCCGACCTCGACTCGGATTCAAGCTGGAACGAGAACTCGATTGGCGGTAACCACTTTCGTGCGACAGGTTGCGTCACCTCTTCTTGCTATCGGATTCAAGCTGGAGCATGCACGCGGCTGTTTCGTTGCCGTGCAGCCTGCGTTTCCGTCGTCACGGCACAAACCGAGATGAGCTTGTGTGCTTCCGGTTAAAAAAAAAAAGTGGTCTACGGCTATTCAGCTAGTGTATTCTTATTTCTCAAAAAAAAAAACTAGTGTATTCTTATTTCGTCCTGTTGTTAGAATAACGGTTTCTAAAAATGTGAGCCATTTGACTCGAAAATATGCATGATTTTTGTACTCAATTGGTACAAAGTGGATTCGCATGTGTTTGTTGACGTCGCGGCACTATCTCGACCGTCCATTTCTTAAATATTTGCACAAAAGTCTTCTTGATCAATGGATGAGGGGATTTATCGTTTGGCTGATTGCAACCAAAAGCCGCCTAAAAATTAATCCCCAACAACAGAATATGACAATATGGGAATAGTTAGCTTGTAGGTACCATTTTTGGTACCCCTCCCCTGGTACGGTATAAACCCTAGAAAGAGATGCACCATTCCTCGAAGCAGGTTGCCAAAATCTTTTTTGTGGCGACGGACCACTAGTGGAAACACCCCTCTTAGTCCTGGGTGGTAGAGGCCATTTGTACCGGATTGGCATCCGGTACATGGCAACCGGGACTAGAGGGCCCCCCCCCCCCCCCCCCCCCCCCCCTTGTCCCGGGTGTGCTACAACCCGGGACCAAAGGCCTCCACGCGGGGGCAGCACATGGTGCGTAAGTGAGGGGCTCTAGCCCGGGTTGTAATACAACCCGGGACTAGAGATGCACCCACGTGGCGGCCTGATGTTTTTCTCGTTTCGGTTGTAATAATTTGCAAAAAATACGGTTAATTATATGTAAAACAGAAAAATACATATAGCATATCAAAATACTCGTAAGAGAAAGCTTTATGAGAAAGTCGGGAAATCGGAAGTTGGAACGGAAAGTCGAGAAAGTCGTGAAGTCGTGAAAGTCGTGAAGTCGGGGGAAGTCGTGAAGTCGGGAAAGTCGACGTCACGTTTTCCCGGCTTCCCGGTTTCACGTTTTCCCGACTTCACGACTTCCCGACTTTCACGGCTTCCCGGTTTCACGTTTTCCCGGCTTCACGACTTCACGGTTTCCCGACTTTCTGGATTAATTTACATATAAAGATCCCATATATAAGAGGGACTAGAACCGTCATATATTCGATTACATTGAGATCATCAAGCTAGCCACTAGTTCATAGTTCATCAAGCTAGCCACATTGAGAACTATCTTGAGACGGCGCCATTGTATTTTCCTTCGGATCTAAGACATAGTTCATCAAAAAGCTCGCAATTTCCTCGCTAATTGCTCGAAAGCGGTCCTTTAGTTCTAGGTTCCTCCATTTTCGATCCATCTATAAAAGAAGGGAGATTAATATGAATATCAATCATCATAACAGAAATTATGAATGACACTCAACACAATTGATGGTTACAAAATGAAATTGTTAATTTATTTGTTCACTTACTTCGAGAAATGTGTCTCGGTTCCGCTCAGAAACTATCTTGCGAATCCACTCGCAGACGTAGTATCCACAAAAATTGGTCCTCGTGGCTGCCTATCCAACCACTACGCACGAGAATATATTTCAATCAAATAATAATCAAGCATCACGATGGTATTGAAATTTGAATTAAAAGGGATGCGCGAACACCTAGCTCATACTACTTACTCTGGGGTATTTATAAGTAAGTTTTTCCGGAAAGTGACCTTCTGTACACTTTCGGAAAAGTTCCCACCCTGCCCAGCAAACAATTGAATAAATGAGTTATTAATTAGTTACTTCATATCTCAGGAAAGAGACCGATGTAATACGATAAAGATTGAAATTACCGTGCGAGCACTCCTTGGATATATTTGTGCTTCTCTTTGGGCTAGTCCAATGAGTCCATGATATCAACTTCTGCTGTATCGACTCGAATGACTAACAGAATGTAATGGTCGTTGCGCACGTTTATATATGTCAGTAACTAATCAGTTACACTTAACATCGAGTAAGCAAAAATTAACCAATGTGTACAAGACAGTAATACTCTTACTTGAAGTGGTAAGGAAACAATATCTGCCCTTTATAATGTTGGTCTCGGAGGGCCCTAAACAAGTTGTCCACCGTTTCCTCGTGGTCTGTTATAAACATTTTGTGATTAACTAGGCTTGGGTCGACGAACCCAATCTCAAACTGCTGCTTTCTGTCACATTCATCGCTCTTCATTCTGCATAATACCGTAGTGAGCATAATTAGAACATGCAATGACCGAGCTAAGCTATAGACTTACAGACAATGTTCATCTTTACAGAAAATAAATAAATTGAATCACTTACAGACAATAGGTACTGAGGATGCTCAAGTCGAGGGCGTCAAGCTGGTATAACTGATAGAGTTCTTCAAGTGGAATAGTTATCTCGTCTTTACCGCCGTTCAAATGTTCACTTGTAACTTTCACAACGATCATTTGTCGACCTTCCAAAGTGACCGCCTTGTACCATTTATGCAGTCTTGTCATTTGTGTTGGTAGATTATTGAGCTCATCAGGTGACACTAGATCCTTCCCATATTCCCAGGTCCATCTTGCAGGTTCAAATGTAGAGGAGAGGAGATTTTCGAATTCCAGTTGAGCAACTGAAATACCAGCATCTGCAGCAAACTGCGCGCGGTGAGCGGGATCTTTCTCAAGCACAGAGCCCATATCAGTGGTCACCTTGAGCGGGGAGATGGACTGATTTGACTGATGTCCTAGCTGGGCAACATCTCTTCTCCTTTTCCCGCCGGAGGGAGCTCTCCTCATTTGACGTACATAGTCATCTGGCCTATTCATCGAAACCTGCGATGGCTGAGTAAGAAAATCAATAGCAAATTGTGTTTGCGCTTCCGTATACTTTTCCTCTGGCGGAGGTTTTCTTTTCGCAACCATTTCTGCAAACTGTCTTCTCGAATCTGTTTGTAGCCACATGGTGGCTTCCTCGTCAGTACACGGAGGTTTGTCGTAAGGTCTCGGAGGAGGAACTTTTGGTACTTTTGGCAGGGGCTCAAGTCGGGGTTTGGGTGATCGGAAACCTTTAGCCTTCATACCCTTTCGACCTTTAGCCTTAATGGGCGGTGGAGACGGCTGAGGAGTCGGCTGACGCAACGACGGAGTCGGCTGATGCGGCGACTGACGCGGCGACGGAGATCGAGATGGACTCATGCCGTGGAGGTCATCGTAAGTGTCGTCATGTCGACTCAGAGAAGGCGATGGTGGCCTTGGCGGTGTCCAGCTTGGAAACTTGATCATTTTCTTGGGCCATAGAATGAGTCCACCCTAGACATCTCCCAGTTTCCTCTCATCATCCTCTCCAGGGAAACAAAGGTCGAGTGATTCAAATCCAGGTTCAACGTGGTCCACGCCGACAAGACAAATGCCAGCTGGAATCTCATTGTCACGATACAGTGTTGTAGATTCACAAGTTAAAGCATAGCCGACCGCCGCCTTAATGGATAAGTTTCTCATTGCCTCATGTAGCTCACAAGTTTTCTTCTCAGTGATAAAATCCACGGGGTATGTTTGGTTCGATGGCTCATCAGCAACGACCGTCGTGGAAGCCACGCTGCTTTTCCGTTGAGACGGACCACCTGCTTCACTATCTTGTAGCTGCAGCTGATGAGTTGCCCCTTGACTAGCTCGCTCGCGCCGCAGTTCTTCTAGTTGCTTTTCCACTTTGCTCAACCGGTCGTTTTGCTCCTGTTCCTTCCTCCTCTTTGCTCTTTCTCGGCTTCTATAAGAGTCACGGTCCTCGGGAAACCCTTCAAGCCACGTCATACCTCCCCTGCCTTTAACAGTTCCTCCTTTTTCTTTAGTACCGAGGGCCTTCCACAGCTCGTCACGTTCTCTGTCGGGAAAAAACCTTCCCTCATGAGCATCTTTTATTGCATCCAGAATTATTTGTCGGGGTATAGGAGTTTCTTTCGTTTCATCAACTATTACATCACCTGATGCGTCATACTCTGCCCCATGAGCAAGCATCCAATTTCTGACCCTACGGGGCCAATTATCTGTAACTGGAATGATCCCTTCTTCGCGCAGACCGGCCTCAATCTTTTCCCACTTAGGCTCGGCAGCTATGTAGCCACCTCCACCCAACTTATGGTTATATATCTTATTCGACGCATTCAACTTATTCTGTGCCGATCTTTCCTTGGCTAGTTGTGTCTCCTTGTAATCCAGAAATGCGGCCAGTGAGCCCGCTGCCTCTCTAGTGTTCCAGTGAAATCTGGATATTTCTGTTTGTCAACCCACTCAAGGTATATTCTGTTCTTCCATTTATTGTATGTTGAAGCCATCTTCTTCAGAGCCCAATGCTTGACTTTGTTCGTCATGGCTGTTGTCCTTTCGGGAGTATCCAACACCGGCAGACTGAAATTTGCCATGAGCTTCTTCCAACATACATCTTTGTTTCTGTCGGTGACATAATAATTGCCGTCTATGTTTTCTATCTGATTCCATTCCGGAAGGCTGATCGGAACATTGTCCCTAACAACAACTCCGCATTGATGCACAAACTTATTGCGGACCTTGGGGGGGCTGCACCGGTTGGCCATCTGAATCGACTAAATCAATTCTGAAATGATCTTTTTTATCCAACCCTTTGGCGTGGCCTCGTTTAGTAGTTTGGGTCGATTGAGAGGAGGTCTGAAAAGAAGGAACATTTGTTAATTAATATATATATACAAATAAATTTTTACATCTGATCAAATAGAGGCTTAATATACCACGCCGGACTGCGGGGGTCCACCAACGGTGCTCGTTCGCCCTTCGACGCTTCGTTCCACCTCCATTCCCTCACCGGACTCGTTCAAAAACTCGGAGCCATCTAAATCTCCTCCAATGTGTTCATAACCATCTGCGGGTCGCCGGATAAAGTTCAATATCACATCTTCCCCTTCTCTGGATTGGAAGGGAGGAACATCTCCATCGTCCATTGCTTAACTATTACAAAATAAAATAAAACAAATGATAGCATTAGCACAATCATTCAACGTAGGGAACTTTCTGACTACCGACTTGACGACTTCCCGACTACACGACTTCCGACTTGACGACTTCCCGACTCAACGACTTCCCGACTGTACGAGGGGTGGCTTCACCCGGTTATCTGTTTCACCTTTGAATGTTGCGTGCCTCTCTTTCTTAGGGGATGCTGCTTTGGAAGAAATCCACGATGCCCCGGGTACACATTCTTGTTACCTACATATATACTTTCAGTCTTATCTAAACAGTGCGTGCATGCATTGTATCCCTTGTTTGACTGTCCTGAAATGTTACTAAGAGCAGGCGAATCATTGATGGTTACAAACAACAACGCTCGTAGGTTAAATTCATGTTGTTTGTACTCATCCCACACACGTACCCCTTCATCAGCCCACAACTGTAAAGTTCATCAACTAATGGCCTCAAGTACACATCAATGTCGTTGCCGGGTTGCTTCGGGCCTTGGATGAGCACTGGCATCATAATGAACTTCCGCTTCATGCACAACCAAGGAGGAAGGTTATAGATACATAGAGTCACATGCCAGGTGCTATGACTGCTGCTCTGCTCCCCAAAAGGATTAAAGCCATCTGTACTTAGACCAAATCTTAAGTTCCTTGCGTCACCTGCAAATTTCTCGTACTCTGTATCGATTTTTCTCCACTGCGAACCATCAGCTGGGTGTCTGTTCATCTCGTCGCTCTTGCGGTCTTCTTTGTGCCACCGCAACAACTTGGCATGATCTTTGTTTCTGAACAAACGTTTCAACCATGGTATTATAGGAGCGTACCACATCACCTTGGCAGGAACCCTCTTCCTGGGGGGCTGGCCCTCAACATCACCAGGGTCATCTGCTCTGATCTTATACCGCAATGCACCGCATACCGGACATTCATTCGTATTCTCGTACTTCTCAGCGCGGTAGAGGATGTAGTCATTAATGCATGCATGTATCTTCTGCACATCTAATCCTAGAGGGCAGATAACCTTCTTTGCTTCATATGTACTGTCAGACAATTCGTTATCCTTTGGAAGCTTTTGCTTCATTATATTTAGTAAATTCCCAAATCCCTTGTCTGATAAGCCATTCTCCGCCTTCCATTGTAGCAATTCCAGTGTGGTACCGAGCTTTGTGTTGCCATCGTCGCAATTTGGGTATAACTTTTTTTTGTGATCCTCTAACATGCGCTCCAACTTCAACTTCTCAAATTCACTTTCTACTTCGTTCTGTGCATCAACGATGACCCCATGTAACTCATCATGTATGATGGGATCATCTGGTACCTCTTCATCATCAGCTTCCCCCGTCGCGTCACCATCGTATTCAGGGTACATGTAGGTGTCATCGTTCTCTTCTTCTTCGATGTCTCCCATCATAACCCCTCTTTCTCCGTGCTTGGTCCAACAATTATAGCCGGACATGAAACCAGACCGAATCAGGTGGACATGAATCATGTCTGTGCTAGAGTAATCTTTCTCATTCCGACATTTACTGCATGGACAACACATAAAACCATTCGGCCCCTTGTTATCCCTAGCCACTTTGAGAAAAGATTGCACGCCTTCCATGTACCCTTTAGAGCGTCGGTCATTGTACATCCACGGATGACTCATCTGCAAATCACCGCTAAAACCCATTACGGTAAACGAACATAATAGACAACTGACCATATTCATTAATACAAGTTCATCACATTAAAATACAAATAAGAATTATGCATATAAATCATACAACTAAGATTTTTTAAAATAAAAGTTTCAAGAAATATGCTTACCGAGGTGGTGCTGGTGACGGGACAACCGGGGCGATCAACGGCGGTGAGCACGACACTGGAACACACAAATAATATTTTAATTTAGCTTAAATTGCATATGAAACAAATGAACTTTCTAACTTAGTCATTTCATCAAACACCTAACAAGCACTACAAAAATGAAATGAGCTAAGCTAGTAAAGAAATGAGCTAAAATGGGCAATGACGGATGAAAGGATCAAGTTGCTAACCCTCGGATAGATGGCTGCCGCTAATCTTGACAATAGTGAGAAAAAAATGGGGATAACTTGAGCTAGAGAGATGAAACAATGGAGCAAATGAAGATGAACTCGGGCTGAAAAATGGAGGGGCTGCTCTCGGGGTAGAAGATGATACACGGCGAGCAATGGTCCCGGGTGATATCACGACCCGGGACAAAAGCTCCACCTCTAGTCCCGGGTTGTGGCACGACCCGGGACGAGATGTTCTCGCGTGGCCCACGCCCTGGGCAGCCCTGTCAACGCACCTATGGTCCCGGGTCGTGGCACCACCGGGACTAGAGCTCCCTCACGACTCGGGACAAGTGGAAAACGTTTGATCCGGAACTAGTGCCCCCCTCTAGTCTCGGGTCTTAAACCACCCGGGACTAGAGGCAAAATCGGACCTAGTCGAAAGGTCTTGTTTCTAGTAGTAGGACTACATAGCGCAAAGTGTAAAGGTTAATGCAAATTCTGACTACACTATTTGAGCATCTTCGGAGCAGTTGATGACAGTGTCCAAGTAAGCCATGAGCTTGTCAACGAGTGGATAACGATGGGAGCAGTGGTGGAGCTAGGGCCCGGCTAGCCTGGACAGCTGCCCGGGCTCCTACGGTGCTTCTCCTTCAAATTTTAGTACAAAAGGTTTTAAAATTAGTGGTTCGTTTAGGAAAAATCTGCCAGCTTTCCTGCACTGCCCAGGCTCCAATCCAGTGCTTTCTCCGCCACTGGATGGGAGATCCGCAGTGAGAGTACGAGCGGTGGGATGCTTGTGGTCGTCATCGTAATAGACGAGGCGTTGTATTGGCCGAGGAACAGGAACAATGTGCCGTATTGTTGACAACTCGAGAACTTGCATACAAATGTTCATGGCGCATGGTCACTAGTAATGATAGTTTCTTCTACGTGGTTGATCAAACATTTCAAAGTTTGATTTTGACCTAAACTAATATGCAAAGTAATATTAAAACGGTGGAAATACATCACAATTTTTTAACAAGCCTATGTTCAATGCATTCCTCAATTAGCTCAAAATCAGACGAAAAACGAACCAATGAAACAATTTGAATTTATAATTTGCCAAAGTTTTACAAAAAAAGCTTGAACGTAAAGCAAAGCTGGGCCTTGGACCCGTGGGCCTGGGCCTAGCTGAATGCTAAAACTGGGCTACCCGAACCCGGCCCATTGTACGGTCTTGCTTAGTCTACTCCCTGTCCCCGTTTCTCTTCCTACCATCATCACCGAACCTCGCAGCCGTCGAGCTCCGCCGCCGTGAAAGATGGCCGACGGCAACAACCCGCCTCGTCCTTTCCAGCTTTTCTGCTCCAGAGCCACCGCTACGCCATCAAGTCCTCATGTCCGCTCCGCGCCCCACCCCACCCCAGTATCCCCTCCCTCTTTGCTCGCCTCCCTCTTACGCTCCGTCGCCCTCTACTGCAACAAGGTGTCCGCAGCGACGTCTAAAAAGTTGAAGATACAAGCCGCCGCCGAAAAGAAGTGGGACACCTACTTCAAGATGCAAAAGACCAAGCTCACGACATTGGCGAAGAAAGAGTCGCTCTAGATTGTCCCATAATTGCTAATTACCAGCTGATAAAAAATAGTTGTATTTGGGGCTTTGGGCTGCGGGGGGGGGGGGGGGGGGCGTCCGCCCCCCGGCCTCAACTAAGCTCCGCCTTTTTATAAACTAGTTGAATTCTCGTGCGTTGCTACGGGTCTCAATTTTAACACAAGACATAATAACAAATATATATACTTAGAGTCGTACATTTTGATTCTTGCCTGAGTTTTTAGCCTCCGACGACGCGTGTCGTAACGCGACTCTGCGTGAGACCGTGCACGGACTTTTCTTCCCGGTCTTCAATTTTTTCTTTTCTTTCCGGTCTTTGTTTTTTTCATTTTCTGTTTTTTCCTAGGTGGACACGTGGACTCGCCCGGGTGGGTTCAATGTCGGCTGCTGGTGGATAGACGGATGGGGTGACTTTCGTTCCAATACCGTTTGTATGATTGCATGGTCTGTTATCATACAACAAACGCAAAGTTGGAGTTGATTCTCTACTTGTCTCTCCAGATTGGCTGACTTGCTGAATTGGGATCACCGTCTTGTTGAGCCGATACGACAGTGCCTCAAAGTCACCAAATTTTATGTCAACGAATCTGAGCCCCGACTTGCACAGTTGACTATTCGAGAAATGGATATTGGAGCTCGAGGATGAGCGGTGTTATGTCGGGTGGCGGCCCCGGACGGTGGTGTCGGCTGAGTGTGCAGGGCATACTGGAGCGGTAGATGTCGGGGCGGCGACCCCAAGAGCTTCGCGGCTCCTATGGAGGCGAGGTTAGTGTTTTCGGCTCTTCTTCGGCGTGTCAGTGGGTTTGTCTTGGCTTGTTTGTTGCCGCGAAGTCGAAACTCGATGTGCGATGACGGGTAACAGGCAGCAGAGCGCCTTGGAGGGTTGGTCTTATCATTTGAGTCAGACTGTCCCGTATCTGCTCCTCCCATAGCAATTACAACTTCCTCTCTCCAGCGAGAGGTGGAAGGCTGGCTGAATCTTTGCGAAGTGGTGGTTTAAGCTTGACTTTAGGTGTTCTCGTGGTTGTGTGTGCTTCGCCCGGTGGTGTTAGTGTTCGTTGTATGGTTTTCGCTCGGACTCTCGCAAATAAACCGAGCAACTTCTTCTTAATTAACAATAAGGTAAAACTTTTGCGTTTGTTTAAAAAAAATACATTCACATTAATAGACCAGTGGGTCCTTTGAACTATAAATCCAACTAATTGATTGTCAGAAGAAAAAAAAACACTTAGGCATGAACTTGATTTTAGAAGCTCGGCTATCACTGCAAATGTGGAATTTGAAGTGCAGTCCTATCGACACCCTGCTGAACGGAGCAACATATAGAGCGTACGCAATTGCGTACCATAATTTTAGGGTGCCTGTCTTGTAAATAACTTCTGCCTTCTGAACGGAGCAACAGAAACAAGAGAAAAGCCACTAAGACATTGTATCGATCAAGTGATGAACATCAAGCACAAGTTCATATGCACACATGGTCACCGCGAGACCAGGGCAAGGGTTGGAGGCAGAGGTGCAGATCCATGACCACACTCCCATGAAGGTTAACAACGCCCATCGTTGTTGGCTCACAACCACTAAAACTTTTTTTTAATAAGAGCAGCGATTTCTCTGAAGCACACACCTGAGCACCAGCCTGAAGCGGCAACAGAGGACCCTCATGGCCTCATGCCTTTGCGGGAATTTGTAGGATGAGGGAGATGCCGGAGTGACCGATGCAGCAGCCTGACGAGGAACCTGATTTCATCTTAGCAGGTGGTCGCCGAAGCTCATGCTGCTGCCGCCACACCTTGGTGAGCCCATGGACGACCGCGGAGGGACGCCGGAACCGTAGCCCTTCGATTCAGATCGAGAGACGACCTCGGCCAGAGGTGCAGACACGGAGCTGGAACTCCGCACGGACGGACTTGAGAGAGGAGCGGGCACCGGGAAGCTCACAACCACCATCTCCAACGACCGCGCAACGCAGATGGGTGGCAGAGAAGCACGCCGCCGGTGCGAGCATACGCCACGACGACGGGAGGGACATGAGAGAAGTCCCGAGGACCCGGGTTACTGTACAGTATTGTAGAGTCAATGACAAGTGGGACCGGACCCACATGTCAGCCACAGCAAACTGCACTGCACTACTGCAGAGGATCCCAGCCGCCGGAACAGATGTCCAGTAACAGCCGGCAGGCAATTAGAGCATAATAACTAAGTAAGGATGCATCTTACAATTAAAGCAGGTATGGTAGAGTAAGAAAAAATGTTTAAGAGCAATGTAGGAAAGCCCAAGACTACAAGAAAATCTAAGTAAAAATGCAAACTGATTCAAGGCTTAAGCTATAGCTTTAACTCCCATGATCACTGGCGGAGGCAGGATTGGTTAAATTTGGAGATTAGGGGGGGCCGGCTTAAGTAAATTTTTCTAAATATACACTGTTTGAAAATTTTTAGTAAGAAATTAGTGTTGTTAGGGGGGGGGGGGGCCAGGGCTCCTGCTGGTCCCCCTGCCTCCGCCGTTGCCCATGATGTAATGGCGGAGTGTATTGCACTTCAAAATTAAAACCTAAATGAAAAACAATAAACAAGCAAATGGCAACAATGCAAATTGAAATAAAATAGAGGTAGTAACGAACAATCCTAATAGCTAGTGAAGTGAATATAGAGTAGGCATCCATTTAATTCTGTAGTAGTAATTTTTTTTGAACATAATAGGATGTAAGAAAAACTCACCTTCAATTTTTTTTCCAGGATTGTTTTGGTACACGGTATAAGAATCATGAAATGATTTTTTTTAGTATGCAGAACACATCTTGCACTAACCGTTATAACATATTCAGATCAACTTGCATATATAAGAAACAACAATTGAATTCCATTGAGAGTCGTGGACATCAAATCTTGCAGCAATGATCTAAAAAATACTCCCATAATTTCTTCCTCTGTAATTCCAATATACATTTGTAACACTTCCTGTTGAAGCAGATGCTTTTGATAAGAGGATGGCTCTTCTTTCACACCTACTGTTCTAGATTTTACTGTAACACGAATAGGACCAAGAAGTCAATGCAATGCTACAAATGTGTGACTAAACTTTATACGATGCATGATGTATATCTTACTGATATAGAAAATGAAAAACAATATATGCATCCACACATCTAGATTAATCTCAGCTGCTTCCAGCTCACGGATGCTAATGAAATAAGAAATGTTAAAACACCAAATACAGGTCGTACTGCCTCATCGCAGTACTGCAGTGCATGATTCAATAACCCAATAAAGGAGAAAGAGATGCGTGAGTGAGAGATAATACTGGTATAGGCGAACCTTCATATCCAGGTACCACTCAGATAGAGAGAGAGGAGGTTGGGGGATGAACCTGTAGGTTAACTGTGTGTCCAGCCTGGAATTTTTATTTTGAGCTATAAAGTGGTCGTATCCACCGCCCAAATAGATAGAAAGAGGTGACCCAGTTTAAGGGAAACCGGGTCCAAAAACCATACAAGCTGTACAAAAGAATGACACAGACGAGGCGACCCGCCGCCCACACGACCCAAGTCGAACCAACGCCACAAAACACACCACCTGCTCCGGGGCCGCCGCCCCGGCGTAACAACCAGATCGACTTTCGCATTGCTCGAAAGTGATCCAGTCATGGTCGACGAACCCTCTACCCACGCAGTTTTCATCCAGGTTGCCACCAAAGCCACCATGTACTGGGGCCGCCACCCGGAGTAGCAACCAGATCGACCTTCGCATTGCAAGAAGGTGATCCAGTCAGGTCGACGAACCCTCTGCCCGCGCAGTACTCGTCCAGGTCGCCACCAGATCCATGCTAAACAACGGCTCTGCCTCATTGAGCCGTCATAGCATGGGAGCCCGAGGCCACCGCCTCGGCATAACTCCACCGTCCGGGGCCGCCACCCCGGCATCCACCTCCCATACCACATCGCCAACTACCCATCCGTCGCGAACCGTCGCACCGAGAGAGTCGATGGCTCCAAGACGACGCCTCCAACAAGGTAGTGAGGCGTTCGTCACCGTCGCCCGCCCCCGACGGAGCTTAGGCTTTCACCCGGAGACCATCGGACCACGCCCGTCGAGCGGGATGTCGAAACTCCACGACAATGCCAACAAGAAGGAGAACGACGCCCAAGGGCGCCGCCATCGTCGGCACAGACCGGAGTCGGTGCAAGGCTTTCGCCCGGAGTTCGATCCGCCCACGAAGCTTAGGTAACCGCAAGGAAGGAGTCCGCCTCTGTGACCGCTCAATGACCTCCTCCGCATGCCGTAGCCGCTGCAGCACCTCCCGCCTCCGGAGCCAACAAGCATGATGCATCGATCCGGGGCCGCCGCCCCGGCTTTCACGTCGCCCAGGTGCTGGAGCACGGCTGCTGGAGGCCACCTGCCATGCCGGAACCTCCACCCTGTACCACGCCCTCCTACCGCGCCGCCCCCAGCCGGGCATGGGGCCTCCACGCCGCCCCGCTCGGGGACGCTCTGCTGCCGCCGTCCACCTACCGCCGGCAGACGCGGCCCGCTCGTCCCCCCCCCCCCCCGCGGCCCAGATCGAGCCCGGGCGAGCGTCATCTGCGCCGTCGCGCGCAGCCCACCACCATGCGCGCGTCGCGCCGTTGCCCTGCACCGGTGACACTCGCCGCGCCGCTGCTCCGCACCGTCATCACTCGCCGCGCCGCCATACGCCGCGGCCGCCCGACCCCATCGCGCCTCCTTCCATGCAGCTCGAGCGGAGGGAAAAGCAACGCCCCGCCGCCACCTTCCCTGGGCGCGCGTGGCTTTGCCCGCGCCTCCCTCCGACGGTGGCAGCGCGGTGTGTGGCGGAGAGAACTCTGCTCCGGACGGCGGCTAGGGTTTCCCCCGTGTCGCCAGACGTGAGGCGCTGGAATCCTTGTCGTGAGGTCGTGGATTGGGGCGGAACTGATGTGAGGGGGGAATAAGAATTGCTGACACGTCCAAAACGTATCTACTTTCCTGAACACTTTTGCTATTGTTTTACCTCTAACTTGTGTGTTTTGAATACAACTAATGCGGACTAACGCTGTTTTCAGCAGAATTGCCCTGGTGTCTTTTTTTGTGCAGAAAGTCAACTTTCGGGAAAAACACCAGAAAAGATCGCAAACCTCCTATTTTACCAGAAGACTCACGGAGCCAGAAGGGGAGTCAGAGATGGGCCACGAGTGGCCCAAACCACAGGGCGGCGCGGCCAAGGGGCCCACCGCGCCAGCCACTGAGGAGGGCGACTCGGCACCTCCCCGAGTCCCCCTTTCGACTACTTAACCCTCTCTGACCTAAAACGCGAGGGGGTCGTCCACTTCATCCAGAAACATCACCGTACGCCGCCGCCATCGCGAAACCTATTTCGGGGACCAGAAACTCCGTTCTGGCACTCCGCCGGGACGGGGAATTGGAGGAGATCATCGCCATCATCATCACCGACGCTTCTCCATCGACCATCCATGTTTCCCCCATCCATGTGTGAGTAATTCCCTGCTGTAGGCTGAGGGGGATGGTAGGGATTGGATGAGATTGTTCATGTAATAAGTTATAAGATCATTAGGGCATGGTGCCTAGTATCCGTTGTTAGTACTTATTGATGTTGTTGCAACTTGTTGAGCTTAATGCTTGTCACTAGGGCCCGAGTGCCATGATTTCAGATCTGAACATGTTATTGTTTCATAATGATATGCACTGTTTATTGATCATACCTGCAAGTTGTATACACATATTGTTGTCCGGAACCCGAGGTCCCAAAGTGACAATAATTGGGACAGCCGAGGGGAATGGCTGCGATGTGAGGATCACATGTGTTCACGGCGTGTTAATGCTTTGCTCCGGTACTTTATTAAAAGGAGTACCTTAATTACCAGTAGATTCCCTTGAGGCCCGGCTGCCACCGGCTGGTAGGACAGAAGATGTTGTACAAGTTTCTCATTGCGAGCACGTACGACTATATACGGAACACATGCCTATGTTTACTTAGTACTTGGATGCTTTATCATTATTATCTGCAATGCCTATGTCTTGATTATTATATGAGCTATCTTATCCATGCAGCGCCCGTTCATCCATCCCTATGCCTACAGTGTTTTAATCCTACTGTTTACTGCAATCACTACTGCTGTCTCTATTTACTGCTGCTATTATTTCACCGCTACTACTGCTATAAAACTGTTGCTACTGATAATCTGTGTCGAGCAAGACTATTCACAGGTGCAGCTGAATTGACAACTCCGCTGTTAAGGCTCTCAAGTATTCTTTGGCTCCCCTTGTGTCGAATCAATAAATTGGGTTTTACTTCCCTCGAAGACTGTTGCGATCCCCTATACTTGTGGGTCATCAAGACTATTTTCTGGCGCCGTTGCCGGGGAGCATAGCTTTATTTGTGAGTTCACTTGTGATCTATATTGCTCGCTGAAATTTATTCATCATGGGTAAAGCTCGTGATGAGAGGGTCCGTGTATTGCCATCCACTACAAGAAAAGGTACGACACTTAGTACCTCTGCTGCTCTTGACTCACCATCTGTATTGAGTCAACTTGTTACACCACCACAATCTTCACGTGTTGGTACTACTGCTGAATCTGAAATTGCCTCTGATAATATTGATGATGCTTCTACTGTGATTGATGAGATATTTCATTAGGTCCACTTTTAGATGCTGCTATTGCTAGTCTAAACAACTTGAAAATACTAGAACACCTAATGGAAGTCCTACTACTCCTGTTTATTCACCTGAGTTAAGGGATTATACTTGTGATGATGATCCTGATGAAACTTATGTGGAACTTGATGATGATTTTATTGATAAATGTAATGCTACTACTGGTGCAAGTAATATAGAAATTTTCTTGCACAACATGCTGTTAAATACAAGTTGTCACCTGATCCTAAGTTTGCCACTTCTCCTATAAACATTAAAGATAAGGATTATGATTTTTCTCTTGATTTATCTCATATATCTATTGTTGAGAAAACTCCTTTTTGTGGCACTAAGAGTGAAAGTGCTGTAGAGCACATGAATGAGCTCTCTACTTTGAGTGGCTTATTTTCTGATGATATTAAGAAGCGTAGCTATTTTGTTGCTAAGATTTTTCCTTTCTCATTAAAAGATGATGCTAAAGCTTGGTATAACAACTTGTCTCCTGGTTCTATTACTAGTCCTACTGGTTTGCTTGATGTTTTCTTTCAGAAATATTTCCCTGCTAGTGCTCAACATGATGCTTTGCAGAGAATTTATAACTTTGACCAGGAAGATGAAGAGAAACTTCCAGAGGCATGGACAAGGTTTTGCTCTCTTATCAGAGCTCGGCCTGGACATGATTTGGAAAAGCATGATCTACTTGATATATTTTACAGTGGACTAACTATTGAATCTAGAGCATATCTGGATAGTTGTGCTAGTTGTGTTTTCAGGAAAAGAACCCCTGAAGAAGCTGAAGAATTATTGGCTAAAATCAGCCAGAATTATGATGATTGGACTCTACCTGCGCCGACCCCCACACCTACACCGACACCAATATCAAAGAAGAGGGGAGGTATGATTGAATTGAATGATGAAACAATGAGGGAGGCCAAGAAGACTCTCATTGAGAAGGGTATTAAATCTGAAGATGTGAAGAACCTTCCACCTATTGAAGATTTGTGTAAGCCAATTCCTCATCCATCCATAATTGAGGTTCACTCTCTCCACAGGTTCGATGAAGGAGATATTCCCTACTCTAAACCACCTGATCAATGCTTAGATGAATTTGATAATTATGTTATTAAGCAAGATAATTTTAATATGAGAGTAGAGAATCATTTGCATGAAAACTCTCAAGCTATTAGTAAGTTGCATGATATTGTGGAGAGAACCTCCAATGATGTTAAGATGCTTATTAAACATTTCCATATGGTTCAAACTCAAATTGATCAACTCACTAAAGTGCAACAAGACATGTTAGCCAATGCTTCTAAAGAAAAATTAAAACCTGTCTATGTTAGCACTAGAAGTGGAGCTCATACTCAGGATCCTTTATATCCTGAGGGACACCCTAAAAGAATTGAACAAGATTCTCAACTAGCTGAAAATCCAGTTTCTCCTTCTAAGAAAAAGAAGAAGAAACATAAAAATGTTGTAGAATCCTCTGAAACTGTTAATGATCCTAATAGTATATCTATCTCTGATGCTGAAACTGAAAGTGGTAATGAACTTGATAGTGATAAGGATAAAAATGATGCTCTTGATAAAGAAGTTAGTGAAAAGGAACCTGAAAAGCATACTAAAAACACAAAGTACACTAAGGAAGACTTCATTGCTAAGAAACATGGTAATGAAAGGGAACCTTGGGTTCAAAAGCAAATGCCTTTTCCAACTAAGAAACTAAAATCAAAGGAAGAAGAACATTATAATAAATTTTGTGAATGGATGAAACCCTTGTTCTTGCAAATTCCTTTGACTGATGCTATTAAATTGCCTCCTTACTCAAAGTATATGAAAGATATTGTTTCTAACAAGAGGAAAATTCCTAATGAGGAAATTTCTACTATGCTTGCTAATTATTCTTTCAATGGCAAGGTTCCTAAGAAGCTTGGAGATCCAGGTATACCAACCATCCCTTGCTCCATCAAGAATAATTATGTTAGAACTGCTTTATGTGATTTGGGAGCAGGAGTTAGTGTTATGCCTTTTTCTCTCTATAAGAGACTCTATCTTGATAAATTGATACCTACTGATATATCTTTGCAAATGGCTGATAAATCTACTGCTGTTCCTGTTGGCATTTGTGAGGATGTCCCTGTTCAAGTGGCTAACAATTGTTTAATTTTGACTGATTTTGTTGTTCTTGAAATGCCTGAAGATGATAATATGTCTATTATTCTTGGAAGACCTTTTCTAAATACTGCAGGTGCTGTTATTGATTGCAATAAAGGAAAAGTAACTTTCAATGTTAATGATAAAGAACATACTGTTTATTTCCCCAAGAAAGTTGACAAGATTTATGGAGTCAATACCATCTCCAATTTTAAAACTATCAAAGTGGGAAGTATTGATTGCCCTATATATGATCATCAAGAAGGATATCAAAACATTATGATTGGATCCATATCAATACAATACAAGGTAACATGAGTGTTTCATGATGTTTAAATCATTTGTGTCATGTAAATTTATTTGGTGCCAAGACTTGATCAACCTTGTTATCAAATGTATTTGCATACATGAAAGAGCTAAACAGCATTTCTTTCTTCAACTTTGTTTTACCTCCTGTAGTGATAATTAGGTTGCAAAAGTTTAGTTGTTTTGAATTTTAAAAATAATTTTTCTGCCCAAGTTTTATTAATTTAAATATCCAGATTTCATGCAAATTGAAAGTTTTCAAAACTCTGTAAAAATTATACCATTGGTCCTATTTTTCAAAGAGCATGTGAGTGGGGTCCAATGGTGGCGCGGCTGCCCCTTGGCCGCGCCAGCCACTGAGGTGGGGCACCCTTGGCCCTCCACAGTTCCCCCACCTACCACTTCTTCCTCTTGCATCACTCAGCTCGTTTTTCTCTCTCACACTCGAGTTTTTGCTGTTCTTCCTCGCGATTTCGATCTCTTTGTTCAGCCCATCTCAGCTGCTGAGATTTGGGGCAATTGCTCTCAGGTATGTGACTCCTCCATGTATCCAAGTAGAATTTTGTTTAGTAAAGTATACCTTGAGTATTTTGCTGCTGTAGGTGACTTGTTAAGTGAGTATGCATGCTTGTTCTATGTTGATATAATCAGTTTTGATGCATGTTTAGTCCTCTAGCAAGTCCATATAGTAGTTCCCCTCATTTGTATGCTTCAAAGATAATTTTTATGATATGTGTCAAAAATTTCAGAGGATGGAGGGAAATGAACACCAACTAAATCAATATGAATTGGTGGTTCCTGAGGTCATGGGGATCCATCGTGAAGAAGGAGTGTTTCCATCCTGCTATCCATGCTTGGAATTCATGAGAAGTTCGGGGATCTTGCGTGATTTTCGTACTCTTGTCTCTAATACAGGATTGAGTGATTTTGTAGAGGGAGAACCCTACCAATATGCAAAGCTAACTGTGTCTGTGGTGCAGGACTTTAGATTTGATTGGTCTTCACCTAACCCTATGGTTCACTATAAAATTTACAACAAAAGTGTCCACTTGCCTTTTGATGCTTTTTGTGCAGCAATTAGGGTGCCGCAATGGGGATCACGAGGGAAGATACATGGGCAACCCAAGCATTTGACGGACCTATACGAGGTAATATGTCAAGGAAGAACCTACTCAGATGAAAGTGGTAAAATTCGAAGTATTCAATTTCCATGCATTCGATATTTTGCTTACTTCATCACGAGGTGTGTACTTGCTAGGAAGACTGCAAATAAATTATCCATTCCTGATTTAGCTTTCCTAGCAGCAGCCTTGCAACATGATAAGAGTTATAATTTGGGTGCCTTGATAGCTTTTCGCATTGCTGCCAATCGCGAGAAAGGTGGATTTTGTGGAGGACTCATTGCTTCTCGTTTATTAGCTATGCATGGTGTAGTAGCTCTCCCTAATGATTTGCAGCTTTCTTTAGAGAGGCTCGATTTTGCTTCCATGGGGAGGCATGGCTTTGTTACTAGTTGGTCTACTTTGAATAATCTATCTTATGAGGTGCCTTTTGCCAAGAAGGTGAGGTGGAAAATGGTTAAATCTGAGCGAATAGTCGCTTTGCCTGCACCACGTTTGTTTGATCTTGGTTTCAGGAATGTTTGGTCAGTCACCGAGGATGAATTCGATGCATACTTGAGGGAACATGCCCTGCACACAGAGGATGATGGAGAATGGGCGGACGAGGACTCCACTCAGTTTTCCGGGACTGGGGGCTCGCGCCCCTATCCTGGGGATGCTGGACCCTCTGCCTCATCTTCCTCAGCGGAGCCGGATGTTGAGCACGCCCAGTATGACCCGCCGGCTTGGAGTTCCTACCCGCGTTATTATTAGCCTCCACTTAGGCCAAAAGCCTAAGCTTGGGGGGAGGTATATCGACATCTCACTCATTTACATATCATATCTTGTCGATACTTTGTATATCCATGTTGCAGTTTTCTTTCTTTCTTTCTTTTTAATTGTTTTATTGCTGCATTCCAAAACACAAAAAGACCAAAAATATTTCTGTTGTTTCTCTTCATTTGTTTCTTTAAGTTTCAGTATTAGTTTGCTTAGTTTTAAAATTCGGTTTGTTATTCAAAAATCTAAAAATATTTTGCTTTATTGTTTGTTTCTTTTTGCTCTTGTTTCAAAAACTCGAAAACCCAAAAATATTTGTTGTTTCTTTTTGGTTTTGTATAGTGTTTTCAGAGTTGGACAGCCATCCGTGACTCCGATGGAGCTTGGTTTTCATTCTTATCATTCGAAGCAACACAAGTGAAAAAGCAATAAGGATGATCTACAACAACTCGAGTTGGGGTGAGAGGCTGGTATGAACTCTATTTGTTTTCATTTTTGTACATATACTCATCTATGTGAGCATGCTTAGTTGGTTCATGTGAGGTATATGTCATTTAGTGGATGCTTAGTAGTTCTTGTTCTCTCATGATCGGTCCCAATTTATTAATAGTGGTAGCATGTTATGTTGATGTTTGCTTGCATTGTTCTATTCATAGAGGGTATGACATTGTGGTATCCTCCTCTGAATAATTCATTCGAATTGACTTGGCACATGCTCATGCATGCATATGACTGAAAAACAAAAGTCAATTAAGCCTTGATGATTTATTTTGACTCAGAGTTCTTGTATCACTTTTATGCCTCAATTAATTTCATTTTGTCGCAAGCATGATTATGACGGTTATTGCTCTCTTGATTGTCGCTTCCCAGTCTATTGCTAGCCTTCACTTGTACTGAGCGGGAATGCTGCTCGTGCTTCCAAAACCATGAAAACCAAGTTATTCCAAAGTGTCCACCATAAATACCTATGCATGGCATTTCGAACCATTCAAGTAAATTTTCATGTGCTACCTTTAAAACCTTCAAAGTACTTCTCAATTTGTGTCAATGTTTTATAGCTCATGAGGAAGTATGTGGTGTTTTATCTTTCAATCTTGTCATTCAGACTTTCACCAATGGACTAGTGGCATATACATCCGCTTATCCAATAATTTTGCAAAAAGAGCTGGCAACGGGGTGCCCAGTCCCAATTAATTATAACTTTCATCAATAATTCTCTTCACATGTTTTGCCCTGATTTATCAGTAAGCAACTTAATTTGCAAATAGACACTCCTCCATGGTATGTGAATGTTGGAAGGCACCCGAGGATTCGGTTAGCCATGGCTTGTGCAAGCAAAGGTTGGGGGGAGTGTCACCCATAATGAAACTAAAATACATGTGTAAACAAAAGAGAAGAGGGATGATCTACCTTGCTGGTAGAAATAACATCCTTCATGGGAGCCGCTCTTGAAAGTCTGGTTGACAAGGGGGTTAGAGTACCCACTACCATTCGTTGACAACAACAAACACTTCCCAAAACAATTTTGCTTCTGTTTTAAAAATAAAAAGCTCTAGCACATGATAATCCCTGCTTCCCTCTGCGAAGGGCCAATCTTTTACTTTCATGTTGAGTCACCATCCTTTCTTTGAGCACTTTCTCGAGAGCATAGTTGTCATTCTTAGTGTAATGTGCTTGTCCCAGAATGTGGTTAACTGTGATATAACTTTGATGCTTTTATCTTTGATATCTTTGATTCTAGTCTTCCCATGAACTTCAGAGGTGCCTGGGCATTTATGTTTTGCTGTACAAAAACGGGCAAGCGAGATACCATCTTATCATATCCTATTATGAGCATTACAATCTTGTGAATTAATATGTTTCATGTTTGTCGCTATTAGTATGTTGGTATCTTTTCATAGTTTACATGCCTATTGAGTGACATTATTTGCATTTGCCTCATCTTGAATTGCCTAAGCATTTGTTCATATAGTGAGAATATATGCATCATATGAAGCAAATGTGTTCGTGAAAGTCTTTTATCGCACTCAGTTGTTAACTGAATTGCTTGAGGACAAGCAATAAGCTAAGCTTGGGGGGAGTTGATACGTCCAAAACGTATCTACTTTCCCGAACACTTTTGCTATTGTTTTACCTCTAACTTGTGTGTTTTGAATACAACTAATGCGGACTAACGCTGTTTTCAGCAGAATTGCCCTGGTGTCTTGTTTTTGTGCAGAAAGTCAACTTTCGGGAAAAACACCAGAAAAGATCGCAAACCTCCTATTTTACCAGAAGACTCACGGAGCCAGAAGGGGAGCAGAGATGGGCCACGAGTGGCCCAAACCACAGGGCGGCGCGGCCAAGGGGCCCACCGCCAGCCACTGAGGAGGGCGACTCGGCACCTCCCCGAGTCCCCCTTTCGACTACTTAACCCTCTCTGACCTAAAACGCGAGGGGGTCGTCCACTTCATCCAGAAACATCACCGTACGCCGCCGCCATCGCGAAACCTATTTCGGGGACCAGAAACTCCGTTCTGGCACTCCGCCGGGACGGGGAATTGGAGGAGATCATCGCCATCATCATCACCGACGCTTCTCCATCGACCATCCATGTTTCCCCCATCCATGTGTGAGTAATTCCCTGCTGTAGGCTGAGGGGGATGGTAGGGATTGGATGAGATTGTTCATGTAATAAGTTATAAGATCATTAGGGCATGGTGCCTAGTATCCGTTGTTAGTACTTATTGATGTTGTTGCAACTTGTTGAGCTTAATGCTTGTCACTAGGGCCCGAGTGCCATGATTTCAGATCTGAACATGTTATTGTTTCATAATGATATGCACTGTTTATTGATCATACCTGCAAGTTGTATACACATATTGTTGTCCGGAACCCGAGGTCCCAAAGTGACAATAATTGGGACAGCCGAGGGGAATGGCTGCGATGTGAGGATCACATGTGTTCACGGCGTGTTAATGCTTTGCTCCGGTACTTTATTAAAAGGAGTACCTTAATTACCAGTAGATTCCCTTGAGGCCCGGCTGCCACCGGCTGGTAGGACAGAAGATGTTGTACAAGTTTCTCATTGCGAGCACGTACGACTATATACGGAACACATGCCTATGTTTACTTAGTACTTGGATGCTTTATCATTATTATCTGCAATGCCTATGTCTTGATTATTATATGAGCTATCTTATCCATGCAGCGCCCGTTCATCCATCCCTATGCCTACAGTGTTTTAATCCTACTGTTTACTGCAATCACTACTGCTGTCTCTATTTACTGCTGCTATTATTTCACCGCTACTACTGCTATAAAACTGTTGCTACTGATAATCTGTGTCGAGCAAGACTATTCACAGGTGCAGCTGAATTGACAACTCCGCTGTTAAGGCTCTCAAGTATTCTTTGGCTCCCCTTGTGTCGAATCAATAAATTGGGTTTTACTTCCCTCGAAGACTGTTGCGATCCCCTATACTTGTGGGTCATCAACGGCCTGGCCAGCCGTCATGGTGCTATGGAGAGGAGGCAGATATTGCCTGCAGCAGCGCAGCAAAGGCGTGATCCGGATCGCGACGCTGCCGCTCCTCCTGCGCCATGACCTCCCAGTTGAAAGAGGAGCGGGTGTGCCCTGGGGAGCTCACCACCACCATCTCCAAGGACCCTGCGACACAGATGGGTGACAGAGGAACCACGCCGCCGGTGCGAGCATACGCGGCACCGACGGAAGGGACATGAGAGGTGACGAGGACCCGGCTCCGAGAACAGATGTCCAGTCGCCGCTGGCAGGCGGCATGCCACTGGGAGGTCGTGGCCGACGGGAACTCGAGCCAATGTGGCTGAGCGGAGCACGCGCACATCACGACCCCGGCGTGGATTTGGTGTCGCATGGTGCCCGCTCAGTTGGGACTTGGGATCATCCTAGTACAGCTCCAAAGATCTTCGCGGCCGCTGCCGTTCGTCGTCCGTGTGGCCGGAGGCCACGTCGAGCCACGGCTCTGTGTTCGCTCGCTTCGCATCGTCTTCCTCGTCATCGGGTGCAAGCGCAGCCCCTGGTCGCCTCGACTACATCGTCGACGGCCTCATCTTCTTAGACTCCGGTCATTGCCATCCAGCGACTCCTCTCGTTGCTTAGTTGCTACCCAAGGCGAGATTGACTACATCGGCACAATCCCGTGAGCCAACACTTCTCCTCCTTCGCTCAGGCCTCTTGCTGCTCTCTGGCTAGATCTAATGTATGCATGGCAGCACGAGGGAGCCGGTCGGCGGCGGAGTTGGGGCTCGCCGGGGATCTAGTCAACGACGTGGTCGGGGTGAACATGCATGAGGAGGGCAGCGGCCAGCGCTGATGGTGGGGAGTTGGCCAGGAGGAGCCACTAGTACAGAACGACACATCCGATACCCCTCTATGGGAACGGCAGGAGTTAGGCGACGGAGAATCGCGCTTTCCGCGCGGCCCGCACGTACAAATCTGTCCTGGCCCGCCTACATTGGCAACGGACCCTTTCCAGTCTCCGTCACTTATTATATTGGCAACAGTTAATAAAATTGTCCGTTTCCAATATTTGCCTCTATGGTAACGGATAAAATTTTCCAACCGTTGAAAATGTTGATACGTGGAGGCTAGCGAATGGGCAGATGGGGAGGTGGGCGAAGCAGACCCGCGAGTATAAATGGCGAGAGGTACCAGCAGCGGTCTCTTTGAAGCCCCAGTCCATCGCCTCCAGATTTTCAAACTTCGCCAGATCCCCTCCGTCGAAATCCATGGTGAGAGGTACCAGCAGAGGTTGCGGCCATGGACGAGGGCGAGGCCGTGGTAGGGGGCGCAGCGGCAATGCCATGCCGTCGGTGTCGCCCTCACCGTCCTCTGAAGACATGTCCCCGACGAGAGGTACCATCAGCGGTCGCGGCCGTGGACGTGGGCGCGGCCGTGGACGAGGGCGCAGCCGTGGTAGGGGGCGCAGCCGCAATGCCACGCCGTCGGTGTCACCCTCACCGTCCTCTGAAGACATGTCCCCGGAGCTGCGCGGCTTCGAGTTCTTGGTTATCCTGTACAAGGGCATCAAGAGCCGCATGAGGCTCCCGAGGGCGTTCGCACAGAAGCTCCAAGGCATGGTGGCAGGTACCATGCATCTGAAGATGGAGGACTGCGAGAACGGTAGCTGGGCGGTGAAGACGGCCGTGAGTGCCGGGGGGAATTTGTACCTCGGCCAGGGATGGAAGTCATTCGCCCAAGCGTACAAGCTTGAGCAGGGGCACTTTTTGTGCTTCGAGTTCGACGGCGACAACGGGTTCTTCATCAAGATCTTCGACTGTACCTTATGTCGGAGGGACGCACTCGTGTACAGCGACGACGAGCTCGAGTCTTCATCAGCAGCTGCTAGTAGTAGCATTAGCTAGTAGTAGCATATATGTAATCGTTTACTTCATTATCAAGTCCGTATGTAGTTTAGTCATCTTTATTATTAATATATGTATCCTATGTGGTTAATTACCGTCTCCTAAGTGGTCTCTGCGTTCATATTTAGTTTAGAGTACCTGTTAGCAAGTTTACTCTCTCGCTGGTGTAAAAGCAATGGAAACGGTTATATAAATTGTCCGTTGCCAATGTGGTGCTTATATGTACTGCCGGCCCTAGCAAATTATCAGTCTCATATCACTCTCTCACTCTGTCTCTTCCAACCCTAGCCGCCGCACACTTTGGTTTCAACTCTCCTCACTCTCTATAATGGCTTCCTCTGTCGGCGCTTCTAGATCAGGCCATCGCGGCCGCGGCTAGCCGCCGCGGCAGCACCGTTCTAGCGGCAGCCCTTCATGAGGGGAAGGTCAATCTGGAGGAGGCCATGCGTCCGCTAATGATGTGGCAGCGCCACCATCTGACGCCCTCCTCCTCCAGTGATGCCCGGCTTCTTCTGAGCCAGGCCGATGTGGAGGAGGTCATTCATGAGGTGGTGGTGCAGCACATCCGACGGATCTACCAGCAGATCTACCAGCAGAAACCCATCTGGAGGAGGAAGTGGCCGATCTGGAGGAGGAAGTGGCCGATCTGGAGGAGGTGGAGGATCTGTAGGTGGTGTCTGATCTAAAGAAGGAGGAGGAGGTGGATGTCGACGAAGGAGAAGGAGGAGGAGGTGATTGTGTCACAGCGCGTAGGTAGCATCGCAACGCATCTGGCAGAGGCCTGCACCTCCTCCCCCTCCGGGTGAAAGGTATAAATCTTTCTGTGACCGGCTGTGATGCCGATGAACTAGGTTCTACATTTGAGCATTTCATCACATAAACAAATTCACTCACAAACATGTGTACATATTTTACAAGTATATAAACATAGACATCCAATGCCTAGTCCAAATTCACACATACATGTTCTGATAATTACAAACATTATTGTTAAAGCATCATCTCTACAAACTAGTTAAACACCGACATCCAAAGCCTATTGCAATTCACCTAGGGCATTCTTGCACCTCGGGCAGAGCATTTCCTGCCATGTTGGACGTAGCCTGTCCTTCAAGGTTAGGATCGTGCGATACAACTCGTAGGTCACGTACCCATCTATTGCTGCGTAGTCGAGGTTAACTTTGTGCAGCGGCATCCTCTCCAAAAATTGTGCTGGTTGGATGGGAACTCCTTCTTCATGTTGGCGTATGATTTGTCGATGAGGTCTGCCGCTAGATCACCCATTCCGTCCCTCTCGTCTCCACCCTTGATTTTGTATACGAGTTGGATGTCCACGTAGTACTCCGGTGGAATGTGGAAGCCGGCAGAAGAAAGCACCTTGCTGTCGTTGGTGATGTCCACGCTTGCGAAGGTGATATTCTTGCGTTCAAAGAATTTGCCCAACTCTGGACAATTCTTCTTGGACTTGCACCAGTGGAACACGAGGACATGCTGGCGCATGGCGAGTTGCAGGACAGCCATGTCCCGACGATTACGGGTGTACTCGATGTCAAGGCCGATAAACCGATCCTTCTCCTCTGCTAGCCATTCCTCGTACTTGTCGAGGATCCGCCCCACGGTATGCTCCTCGTTCGTGTACACCACCTCCAGAACGGTGCCGTGGGTATGGACGGTAGTTGTCTTTGTTGTTCTGTTGCGGTCGTCCATGGTGGGTGGGGGATTGGGGTGGAACGAGGAAGAAGAGAAGGAAGGAATGCAAACTGTCTGCCACCGAACAGAGCAGTTCCTGAATATTTGTCGTCGATCTTAGCAGTTTCTCGAAAATGGCAACCGAACAAAGCAGTTGCTGGAAAATAGCCACCGGTTTTTTTATCCAGATGTATTTTGTACATTTCGCTAATCTTTTTTTCTTTCACGCAGGAGTTTATTTCGGCAACACTGCATAAAAGTACCAATGTACCATTCTGAGAACCAAAAACCTTAAGGCAAGGAAATTTCGTGGATACTGGCCTCGGAGTGGGTATAGCGACGACCGAGAGCTCATAGAAGGTGAGCTCCAAGTCAAAGATGGAAGGCTGGCTTAATTAAGCCAGCCTTCCATCTTGTTAGGTTAGTTGCTTATAGGTTTAGAGTTCATGATTGTAGTCAAAGTGTAATAGGTGATATTACATTATGCCAATGTGTGATAGATATGATTGTAGTCAAATTGTAAAAACGGTGATATTATTGTATACCAATGTAATGATGGCATTTGTTCTATGTTATGAATTGAATAACGTTTTAGTGCATTGTGCAATCAGCCTTTCATGTATTATGGCATATAACCGAAATATGAGAAAAGCTCAGTGCAAACGGGTAGATGGAAAACTCCGTATCTGATGTAGGAAAACTAAAGCAACGGAGGTTGCGCATAACCGTTGCCAAATGGGGACCTCATCGGAAACGGTGTTTTTGCCTCCGTTACCGATGAAGGCCTTCACATCAGTGACAGAGGCGGGGACACGGACCCTTTCTCCGTTGCCGAAGGGCTTTTTGGCCCGTTTCCGATGTGTCGTTCTGTACTAGTGAGCGGTGATCGGGAGCGAGGTCGACGTTTGATGGGGAGTTGGGGATAGCGACGATAAGGATAGGCTTAATTTTTTGCGTGAGGATCAGTCGGGCGGCGGTAGCGCCTCGTTAGTGGGAGAGAATTAGCGGTGACAGTTGTTAGTAAATTGTTAGACGTGTGACACTAACCGTGTGACACCAACCACGTTATCTGCTTTAATAGTAAAGATTAGAGCCATTTGACTTGATATATGCAAAATAATAATATGCGAATAACAAGATATTTGTATTCAGTTGGCATAATCTAATGATACCGTTGCGCCGGTGATTGTCGGGACGCGACGTGGGTAAATAGCTGATTGTGGTACAAGGCATAACTCGACAACAAGGTTCGATTATGTTTTTTTATCCTCTCTCAAGCGAGTGTTGCTCCTCTGTTATAGACTAAACATCACAACATACTGGCTTATTTCACTCGGCCCAGAGCCCATGTCCATCAAGCAAGATATTCTATTAGGTGCGGATGTGACACATAACACCGATCTCATATATGTATGTTGACATCCCGACACTATCTCCACCGCTCATTTCTAAAAGATATGCACAAAAGTCTTTGTGAAGAACGGATGGGGGCATTTGTCGTTGGGTATATTGCAACGAGAAATTGTCTGAAAAGTAATTCCCAAGAAGAAAATGTGACAATAAGGGAATAGGCGGTAACATTTTTTATAACCCCTCTAGGACAAAAATCCTAATAAGAGATGCGCCATTCCTCGAAACATATTTCCAAGTTCTTTTTCGTTGAGAGGGACTACATAGTGCAAAGTGTAAACGTTAACGTAAATTCTAACTACCATTGTTTGAACATTCCATAGCAATCGATGACGATGTTCGAGTAGGCTATGAGCTTCTCGATAAGTGGTGAAGACGGGAGTTTCACAATGAGCAGAACAGCGCGGGATGCACGATGTTGTCATCGTAATGGTGAGGCACTACACTGGGCAAGGTGCGAGGAACAATGTGTCTATTGTTGACAACTCGAGAACTCACATACATTTTGCAAATTACTACAAATTGTCATGAACTTGTCGTATTTTTTAATGGCGCATAACAAGATACTGCAAATTGAATTTTAGCCCCATAATTTTTAGAGACTGTGGCGACGCATGGTCATTCAGCTAGTGTTGATAGTTTTTGCTATGTGGTTGATCAAAATTTGCAAGGTGGAAATACATCACATCTTTTCAGCAAGTCTATGTTCAACGCAATCTCCAATTAGATCAAAACCAGATGAAAAACGAACCAATAAAACAATCTGAATTCATAATGTGCCAAAATTTTAGCCGAAACGTGAGAACTCGACAACATCGGGCCACTACAAAAAAGCTCGAACGGGAAACCGGGCCTAGACCCGTGGGCCTTGGGTCTACCTGCACGATAAAACCGGGCTACCCGGAACCCGGCCCATCGTACGGTCTTGCCTAGTCTCCTCTTCCCCGTCCCGTTTCTCTTCCTACCATCATCACCGAACCTCGCAGCCGTCGAGCTCCGCCGCCGTGAAAGATGGCCGACGGCAACAACCCCGCCTCGTCCTCTCCAGCGTTTCCGCTACAGAGCCACCGCTACGCCATCAAGTCCTCAGGTCCGCTCCGCGCCCCACCCCCAGTACCCCCCTCCCTCTTTGCTCGCCTCGCCGTGGCTATCGAATTCCGTCGAACAGCTCGCGCACGGCGGTGGAGAAAGCCGCGAGAGTCTCTTAAGTAAGCCAGGAAGTATATTTGGTCGGGTGGTTAGGGGAGGGGAGGGCCAAGCTTCTCTTGCCTTCTTGGAGAAGAAGCATCTCTCCAACGTGGTCCGAGCAGTGCTAGGTCGAGCCGGCTGGAAGCTTAAATAGTACGCGGATAGTGGCTTATCATGCCTAGCTACCTTAGGGGGTGGTGTGGAATCACTTGATTTGTTGTTCAGAACTGGGTGAAGTTGAAATTCAGCAAGTTATTATTGGATAGCCAACTAGTCAACATGTACAGTGGTTAAATTTCACTTTCACCTAGGGGGTAACTTGAGTTATTATTTGGATAGGTCATCGACCTATGAGTGAAACACAGGCGGTAACTTGGAATTGCATTTCTGCAAGTTAGATGACCTAGGGTGGTAATTGGTGCTGAAGAATCGGCCGATTCAGCGATTAATCGGCCGAAATTGCTACTCGGTGGGTGACCAATAAGCCGATTAACTGATATATCGACCGATTCGCCTATTAATGGCTAATCGCCAGCCCGCTGAGCAGTAACGGATAAGTGATTTCCTCAATATTGGCAATTATAGTAGTTTGGAACAATTCATGGGAGTGAAACTTTATCTTGGTCCATTCTGGTGTCATGTGTGCTGTGACGACAAATTGCTCTTAATTTTTTTTGTATTCTAAGTTTAAAAGTACATTTAATTTTTAATGTGCAGTTTAACCAAACTAACATGAAATTCTGTCTGGTGCAAATCACATGGTAATTTGTGCCATCGTAAACTAATCAGTCGTGTTGATAATAAAAGACCCAACACACATATTATAGACTTTGATTTGTTGGAAGTATGGTTGCAGTGCACAATACGGCAGCTAGCCGGAGGCGTGAACAGGCTGTAGCAATAGGGAAGGAAAGAAGGGAAGCCTTAATGCGTGCAAAGCGTGTGTGCCGCACCCCACTTTCTGGCAGCAATGAGGCTGCAACTGAAGATGGTGATATGGTTATTGATGACGAGAAAGCAGGTCTTGAAACTAGAACTGCTCAAGCTGTCCAAGAATTGAAATCATCTTTGTCAAGCCAGTATGTGCCTTCTTTTGTATCTCTTCATGTGCTAGTCAGTCCTTGTTCTGGACACATTATTTTGTACGTTCAATATTTGGACCTATGTTTGCCTTCTTTTTATGCAATACAAAGAAACCCACTGCCCATAACTACCTGTTAGGTTTGTTGTTCTTTTCCTACATTCCATTTACTGAAGATCACAATTATATGCGTAACTGCATGGGGGAAGGGGGGTAATTTGCATTGTCCCGTACACATCTCATTTATTTGGATTCCAGAATTGTATGCTGCCATCATTATGATTTGCACTACCAAATGTGACCTTAATTTCTTGGAGATTCTGTTTTTTACCTGGTTTGTGTAGATTTTCCACTCTGAACATACATATCTATAAGTTGCGAGGTCTGGTTCAAGCACTTGTTGATTTTAGAGAAAGTTTACACTCTGGCTTATAGTTAATTATTTAGTATGAGAAAACATCATGGATTGTATTTTGCAACCTTTTGATGCTTCTTAGGGGGAAAGGGGCCCAGAAGAAGAAGATAGAGGCGCTTCGTTCTTTGAGACGCCTGTTGTCACAGTCTGAAGTACCTCCCATTGAAGTAGCAATTAAAGCTGGGGCAGTTCCTCTTTTAGTGCAATATCTGTCCTTTGGATCTTCAGATGAACAGGTTGACCATTTTGCACAAGAAAAATACTGGCTTCAGATTTCTACAGCACCTGAAAACAACTATTGTGCTACATTGAACTATTTGTCTTACGGATATGATTGATGCTTTTATTACAGTTGCAAGAGACAGCTTGGTGCCTTACGAATATAGCAGCTGGACAACCAGAAGAAACAAAAGCCTTGCTGCCTGCACTGCCATTGCTTATTGCTCACCTCGGTGGTCCGTTTCCTCTCTCTGTTAGGAGTATATGTTGTTTTGTATATTCCCATTAGGAATACATAATCTCTGGTTCCTCTGTAATGCACATTTCTCATGCAGTAGACATTGTTTGCGGTTCAGCTGGAAGTTAGATCTTTGCTTCTATTTAAAATGTTTCTCGGTCTATTTTGTTAGAGAAGAGCTCCACACTTGTTGCTGAGCAATGTGCATGGGCCATCGGTAATGTTGCTGGTGAAGGAGCTGATCTGAGAAGCACATTACTTGCACAGGGTGCTTTGCGGCCTCTTGCTCGCATAATGCTGTCAAACAAAGGTTCTGCAGCAAGGACTGCTGCTTGGGCATTGTCGAATCTTATTAAGGTATATATCTCTTGCTTTGACTGTATGAACCTCATGTTTCTTACGCCAGTGTATAACAGTATACTCTTTCCAAGAGCCTAAAGCATATGCTTAGAATAAGCCTACTTAGGAATTATTAGTGCTTAAAGTGTTGATATGCTTAAGCCCTTCCAAGAGGGATATCAAGGAAGGCGTTTCTTAAAGTTTAATATGTATTTTATCTCAGCTAAACATCAAGCAGTATTTGCATTGAATATTAAGCTCCTTCTCAAAATATTTATGCATGGTTTTAAAGGCGTCGCCTAGGCGACGCCTAGGCGTCCAGGCGCTCCCCCTCCGCCCCAAGAATTCGACCGCCTTTGGCGCCTTTCCGTACAAGGCGCCCGCCTAGGCGTCGCCTAAGCGTCTAGGCGCTCCCCCTGGACGCCCCGACGCCCCTCCGCCTTTAAAACCATGTATTTATGACATGCATAGGAAGGGTCTCTTAAAGTTTAAGATGTATTTTATCAAAACGAAACTTCAAGCAATATTTGCATTGGAAATTAAGCTCCTTCCCAAAACATTTTATGGTATGCCTACCTTATGGCACTTTTAGAAGCTGAACCCTCAAACAGGTTTTGATCACTATCACTCTATCAGCCTGTTATTTTAATTAATATGCATGTAGCTATCGATCAACCATCATTTCACTAAAATTTCTGTCTCTCATAACCTAGGGGCCTGATCCTAAGGCTGTCAATGAGCTTATGAGCATTGAGGGTGTGCTAAATGCAATCACAAGGGACTTGGAAAAGGCGTACGTCTCTTAATGGCCATTTTTCTATCTTGCATCGAACTTCAGCTAATAATTGTACTGTTCGTTTAATTGAGTTCCTAAAATTCAAGGCGAATTATGCTTGTTTTGTTGTGGCCTTTGTACTCATTGCAAATTGCTCCAGTTATTTGTCGTGAGTTCTTACAGTTCCATAAAGAACATTGTTCAGATTCACTTATCTGTGCTTTGTAACTTGCCTTCCCAGTATGCTCATAATATAGGCTTGCAGCAGCAGTACTTCCTTCCAACCTCTTCATTAGTTAGTATCTCGCTGTCATTTACGAAATTGTATTAGCTGGACACTTGATACTATTTTTCCTGTACAGTTGCTTTAGTCCTTGTTATATTCTCTTGGTATTTCTGAGATGTACAAATGTCATGAAAAACATTTAACTATAGTTTATCAGAGTGATGTGCATGCTTTTGCTCATTACTGCCATTGATAAGTTATCTTTCAGGGATGAAGAGCTGGCAACTGAGGTGGCTTGGGTAGTGGTATATCTTTCAGCACTTTCAGAAAAAGCTATCAGCTTAATAGTAAGGAGTCATGTTCCTCAGTTGCTGATTGCACGCCTACTGGCATCTGACAACTTGCAGTTGCTCATTCCGGTAATATATGTTTTTCTCTTGATCTCATAGCAAATATTTTCTCTTATTCGTGCTTTTGGTGCCGTCCTGGACATGCATATCATTAACAATGTTTATCGTAGTTAACTACTACCCAGCAATCTAACCATGTGTTGTATAAGTGGAACGTCTCCTGGTTCAAACTTCCATAACCCGTGTACTGTATAAGTGTATAGTTGTCAATTGACTTCTAATGTATGGATGAATAGGTCATATCTGGTAGATAGGCATCTTTTTGTTATGCTAATAATATTTGCTATTAGCATATAGCTGTTCTAAGGATATTTCGCCCTCCCTTTTGTGGAATTCTGCATTTCGTATTATGCATTCAAGAGCGTATGTGGTGTGATTTTTACTACCGGGCCCTCCGTTTTTTTGCTGAAGAAAGTGTCTAATTTCACAGCACAGGCAATTTGACACTTGTACTATAAATTAGGTGCTTCGTGGTTTAGGAAATCTTGTAGCTGGGGATGGATACATGGTTGATTCAGTCCTAATAGTTGGAAACAGTATCACAGGTTAGCTAACCATCCTTGTCTCCAATTATATAACATCACCATGTTTCATTTGCGATGATATTCATTATGAGTTAGAGTTTGCAATGCTAACTAAATATTGTTCACAGATCAAGCTTTATCAAGTCTTATAAAATGTTTGAAGAGCGACAATAGGGTTCTCAGAAAGGTCTGGTTTCATTTCCTGGTTCAAGTTTACTTCATTTTGGCTAACATACAAGTATTTGATTTGTTTATGCTTTCGAATTCATGGACTGCTAATGTAGGAGGCTTCATGGGCATTGTCAAATATAGCAGCAGGCAGCTTTGAGCACAAGAAATTGATTTTTACCAGCGAGGCAACACCTTTGCTAATACACCTCCTGACGAATGCACAGTTTGACATCCGTAAGGAAGCAGCTTACACCCTGGGCAATCTGTGTGTTGTCCCAGCAGGAAGTCCGGACCCACCTAACATAATCGTTGAACATTTGGTCTCAATCATAAATGGTGGAGCCCTTCCAGGTTTCGTAAATTTGGTCAGGTCTGCTGATATAGAGAGCGCAAGACTTGGACTTCAGTTCCTGGAACTGGTGAGGGAATCTTACTGGCTTTGACTACTCCCCTCTCATTTCCTGGCCCGGTTCATTAGTCCTTGAAGTGTAAAGTGTCTTCAAGCTGTGTTTAGGTTACTCTGGATGTATCAAATATGTATGACTCCATTAATATCCAAATTACCATCTTTGTAGGTCATGAGGGGATATCCCAGTGGACAAGGTCCAGCGCTTGTGGAGAGGCAGGACGGCATTGATGCCATGGAGAGGTTCCAGTTCCACGAGAACGAGGCGATGAGGAACATGGCCAATGGGCTGGTCGATAAGTACTTCGGCGAGGATTATGGCCTCGAGTGAACTGCTGCTGCTGCCATTTCGACATCTGCTTGTGGATCGGAAACTGTAAAATGTAACCTTCTGCGCTCGTGGAATACAGTGCTGTCTGTTTGAAGTAGCGTAAGTAGTCGTTGTGTAACTTAGCCACCGTCGCCGTGTAACTTAGCCATCGTCGTGGATGGCGGCGATGGTTGCCGTGCAACTTAGCCACCGCCGGTTCGTTGCTGTGTAACTTAGCCACATGTTGAACAATGTGATGGCTTGAAAGTGTACAAGATGAGCAGTAACTTTTTTGCGTCTTGAGCTATATTGCACTAGAGAAATACTACTGAGAATCGTGTCTACTTGTACCCTGAACATCATATGGCTACAGCAGCATTTCTTTTATACTTTGCTCAGTTGCCAGCTCTCAGTGATTGATTTTACTGAACTTGAGCAGAACCAATCACGCGGTGGACACGGCAGCCGTCGTCGCCGTCTCGCCGCTCGTCTCCCTCGCGTGCCGCGCCGGCGGCGAGAAGACCCTGGCCTCCCACTCGGCGAGGTCGGCCTCCACCTCCGCCGCCTCGGCGTCGAGCCCCAGCCGCTTGAGCCCCCTGGCCATGACCCTGTACATGTACTCGTCCACCTCCAGGCCGCCCCTCCTGACCGCCGCCTCGTACACCCGCCACGCCGCCGTCGCCCTCCCTTTCGCCACCAGCGCGCGCACCAGCCTCGTGAGCTTGTACACGTCCTCCCCCTCCACGGGCCCTCCGCTCCCCTCCCGCCGCCGCCCCGCTCCTTCTCGTCGAGGAACGCCTCCACGAGCGCGTCGACGGCGGCGGGGTCGGAGGGCGGGGACGAGGAGACGAAGGTGGCGTAGAGCGCCGGGTCGGGGCGGTACCAGGGCTCGGCGCGGGCGACGTGGAGCGCGGCGAGGGCGAGGGCCCAGTGGCCCTGGCGCTGCAGCTCGGCCATGGCGGCGAGGAGGTCGGCGCGGAGGAGGCGGCCGAGGGACGCGGAGGACGCGGCGCGGGCGGCGGGCGGGGAGCGGTCGGCGGCCGTGAGGCGCTTGAGGGACTGCACCGCGTGGATGGCCTCCGTGGAGAGGGACCGGCCGCGCTGCAGCGGGCCGCGGTTGTCGCGCGGGCCGCAGGTGATGGTGGTCGCGCGCGGGGCGGGACGAGGCGTGGGGGTGAGCCGGGTGGGCGTGCGGGCCGCGTGCGGGAGGAAGAGGAGAGACGCCATGGGAGCGGGGCGAGGGGGAGCAGGGGAGAGCGGTCGAGTGGAGAGGAAGAGGGATGCCTTTGGGTACGGATTTTTTACAGCGGGGCTGCGGGGGAAGGGGAACCGTCTGATCCTTCTCAGCCCTCTGCTCAGGGCTCGTTTAATTCGTAGAATAGAAAAAAATGTAGAAATAGAAATTTCATAGGATTGGTACGACATGTCTAATTGAATCCTGTAGGAAGAGCAAATTTGTTTGATTGCGGTGAAGGAATTTTCAAGAGGGTAGACATCATGTTATTTTTCTATGAAGTTTTTACTACAAGATTTCTATAGGAATTTTTTCTATAGAAAATGATCTTATGAATCAAACGGCTCTGAAGGAAAATTACCATAGAATTCCAATCCTTTAGAAATACTTTGGTAATCCTACAATCAAACAAGGCCTAAGTTGTTGTGCAGCCACCTCCTCAAAAAACTTGAACAACCTCCCTCAACAGTGACATAAGATAAATGACCTAAACCCTAGAACTAAAAGGCTAAATACATTTTAATATGGTTCATCTCGTGTAAATATGGATGGTGCCAAATGCAAGATGCGAAGATAGCTGGGATACCACCCTCGGGCTTGATCAATACAGAAACTCGTCACTTCTAGAGAGTCTGTTTCGGTTTCAACTCCATGAAAAGACAAGCTGTTTGCTAAGAGGAAGCCTTCAAGCATCGCCGTCGCTTCCATTATGGTCGCATCAGCAGCATTTTGAATATATTTGCACCTAGCAGTTTTAACCTGGTTAATTCACCGGTAACACTGAAATCCCTTCACCGTTTTACGGATAATTGACTGTGCAGAAGCCACGATGACCCTGAAAATTATCTCGGTGTTGTCACGAATAACTGACCGTGCATAAGCCACGCGGTGTAACCTATTCAAGTACGCTAGTTTGAGGTGTTTAAAAGGTTATGGTTATCTGCGTATGAGTATGGCTGGCCGCTAGGCAAATCCTCTTCGCGCAAGAAGAAAAATGGAGCGCTCAATTACTCTTTTTCAAAGGACGGCAAGGTTGTTGAAAGGACATTTTGTGATCTCTTAGTTTTGTGTGTTAGTTAACAACACTTAGGATGTCTAATCTGGTGCTAAGTGATGCAGGTTTTATTGTATACAACATGTGCATCAACACCAAAAAGGAAAAGAGTTTCTGGAGCATTTCAGGCCGGAGTTTCCGGCCTCCATGACCGGAGTTTCCGGTCCCTGGACTTGTCCTCGAAGAAACAGCAAAGCTGCTGATGTGTTGCTCAGCCCCTGGTGTGGGGCGGAGTTTCCGGTCCTCAGGACCGGAGTTTCCGCCCCTGGCCAAACATTCCGGCCCCAGAGCACCGGAGTCTTTGCCCAAGTCTCTACTGCTGATTTGTTGCTCAGCCCCTGGTGTGGGGCGGAGTTTCCGGCCCCCACGGCTGGAGTTTCCGCCCCTGGCCAAACATTCCGGCCCCAGTACACCGGAGTTTTGGCTCAAGTCTCAGATGTGAAGAAGTTGCTCAGCTCCTGGTGTGGGGCGGAGTTTCCGGCCCCTGCAGGCCGGAGGACCGGAAACTCCGGTGTGATTCTTCTCTGCAACGGCTACTTTTCTGGGAGGGGTATATATACCCCTCCATCTACCTCCAGCCAGTGAGCTCGCCCAGAATTCAAGATCCCCATTGTTGCAAGCTCAAGAATCACTAGATCTCCCAATCCCTCCACCCAAACTTGTTGATCTTTGGAGGATTGAAGGAGAAGGCCCCGATCTACATCTTCACCGAGCCGTTTGTCATTTCCCCCTCATTCACTTGAGGGACCATTAGCTAGGGTTTCCACTAGGAAAACCTAGCCCCCTATTGTACTCACTTGATTGTCTTTGTGACAGATTGTAGCTGTTTGGGAGCCCCCAATCCTTTGTGGGTTGTGCCCCAAATCGTTGTTGTAAAGGCTCCGGACTCCGCCTCGAAGGTTTCCGATAGTTGAAGTGAACCAAACCTTTGTGGTGCGGTTCACCGGAGAAGAGGGTGAGGCCTTTGTGGCCGTTGAACCATTGTGTTGGTTCACACCTCTCCAACGAGACGTACTCCCCTAAAAAAGGAGGAACTCGGGATTACATCTGTGTCTCCGCGTGCTTTGACTTCGGTTACCTCTATCCTTGTTTACCGCCTTATTATATCGTGCTTAGTTGCTAGCTTGTCATATAGGTAAATTTACCGTAGTTGCATATCTAGAGAATTTACCTTTTGTGTCAAGCTTAAATTGAAAAAGACTAAAATTGGAGTAGCACCTATTCACCCCCCTCCTCTAGGTGTCATACCGATCCTTTCAGTTGTTCCTAGGATTCTATAGGTATTAGGCAAAATGGCCCGAAATACAATCCAAGTGCCCGCTTGGAGCGCGTGCATTGTACACACCCTTAGACCTTGCCTCCTATCTGATCCAAGTGGATCAATTAATCCCAATGTCTCACATGCACACCTAGTTTTATGAACCATATAGTCAAAAATCACTAGTTTAACTTTTTTGGATTCACTGTCATGAAAAAAATCAACAAGATGGATGAAACACAAATAATCCCTTCTATATGATGGATGGTACTACATCATGTCTTGGACGAGCAGGGGAAAATAACCTGGCCATTTTATAAGCGTTGCATATAAAGTCGATGTCATTCCACGGACATGATCAAGGTCCATGCATGGTAAATGGAGGAGAGATGGGGTTGTTGAAGTTCCAAATCTTCCATACAAACTCCATGCACACATCGAACTGATTCATTTATCGTCGCGTCTACCTATGTTGGGTATCTTATATCCATCTACAATGTTTTATCTGTTCAAAACAAGGGCTTGGTTTACTTTACTGCAGTGATCGAATTGGGAGTGGGACTTTTATTCTGAGTTGTAAAGCATCCGTCGATGTGGAAAATGGCTCTCTGTTCATTATTTTTCTTACTAACAACAAAATCGCGTGGCACTCATTACACATAAACTTTGGGCATCAATTTTGCACCACATGTCTTCCGTATTCAGCCCCGCACATGAAAAGTGAATCCACTGTACGCGTACTATTTTGCGGCATATCGTTCTTTCTTTTTAGACATACCCTTGAATCTAGAATTGATCACAATGACAACTTTATACGTAAAATGTAGAGTTTTGCATGATTTTGTTTTTTGTGGAGTTGTACATCAGGCATAATAACTTTTTCTAAGGGAAAATCAAGCATAAGAACTATGATGTCTTCAGGTTGAATATAGAAGTAAAAAAAGTCTATGGTTCCCACTTCCCAAGCTAATCAGCCCATTGGACTAATCCTGCTTATCTGGGCTGCCAACCCATCCGTCCTCCCCTTCCACGGAGCCAGAGCAGGCCGAAGGCCCAGCCGGAATCGGGATCGCAGGGCCGGGAGCGCCCAACTATGTAAACCGCACGGCGTAGAACGCAATCTCCCGATCCATTTCGAAATTCCCCAACGGCTACCACCTCCGCGAGAAAGAAGCATGGCGGCGGAGAGCCCAAGATCCGCGCCCCGGCGGCCGGCGGCGGCGGCGGAGGCCAAGAACGGCGCCGCTGGGCTCCTCAGCCCGCGGTTCCGGTCGGTGGCCGAGCTGGCCGGCTGGGACGAGGAGTCCATCCTCCTCGCGGCGCTCGTCGTCGAGGACACCCCGGTCCGCGAGTCGCGGCGCAAGAGGCGGCCCTCCTCCGCCTCCGCCGGCGGCAGCGCCGGATCTAACACCAGGTACTCAGTTCGCGGGCGCAACCACCGATTCCTCCCCGCCTTCTTTTCTTGCTTCTTGATCCGTCTGAATCAACGATTTCCTTTCCGGCAGGAAGCGGAGGTCGTGGAGGCAGTCGCCGGCCGCGATCCCGATGCCGCCCGTGACGCTTGTGCTCAGCGACGAAGACGACGGCAAGCCGAACGGCCCTGCAGGTCGGTGATTGCTTCCTTCCGCGCGCCAGTCCTCTGCCCGTTTGGGAATTTTCGATCTGGTGTTGTTGACTTGGGGATTTGCAGGTGACGGCAAGGAGAAGAAGGAGGAGCAGCAGAACAAGGTTTCCGCGGTGGAGGAAAAGGAGACGGCCAAGGAATCTGTGGAGCTGCCGTGTCTTGATCGGCTAAGGGAGGAGCTGTCTTGCGCTGTAAGGGCATCTCACAGATCGATTTGATTGCTTTGGTTTGGTATACTGTCATTGCATATGGAGATGATAATCTTTGGTTTTGATTAGTGTTTGTTGTTAATTGCGCAGATTTGTTTGGACATCTGCTTTGAGCCGAGCACCACACCTTGTGGTCACAGGTAAATTTACATTTCTTGGTTATATGTGACTTGCTTACAACTGTACAATACCAAGTGAAGTCTAAAATTTACTTTTCTTTGTTATACGGAGCAGACATAAGTTTTCCTACTGAACTGTATTGATAGCAACTTTTTGTCTCACTTAATGCTTTACCCATCCCTGGTCCTATAATTTAGAGATCGAATACTGAATTCTTGAACCTCAAAGCACTATTGCTCCTTGCACTGAACAGCCTTTGCATGCAATTCTTAAAACGTGACTTGCTTATAACTCTGCAATACCAAGTGAATAAGATTAGCATCCATGTTAGCTGGAGCAGATATGAGCAACTTCTTATCTCACTTAATGCTTTAGACATCTCTGGCCTTATAATTTAGAGATCGAAGACTGAATTCTTGAACCTCATAGCACTGTTGCTCCCTTTCACTGGACAGCTTTTGCATGCAATGCTTAAAACATGCCGCCTCCAAGTGTGGAAAGCGGTGTCCGAAATGCCGTCAGTTAATCAGGTAAGGGTTTCAGCTTCAAGTCTTTGCACTTTTCCAAGTATGATAGCAAGACCAAACATGGGCTCAACTAAAATTGTGTCATTCTGCAGCAATTCAAGGTCCTGCACTATCAACACAGTACTCTGGAACACCATTCAACTCCTATTTCCTAGCGAAGTTGAGGCGAGGAGGGCCTCGATTGCATCATGCTCGGCAAGTATGGACGATGATGTGAAGCAACCCGTGCCAAGAAGCAGCAGCTTTACACAAGGTGGCATGAGAAGTAGGTACACCGGTACCAGCTCCACCGTGCAAGACAGCACTAGAAGCAGCAACACCAACAGGAGCTTCGTAACTCCAGGTAGCAGAAGAAGCATGCAGGGCCCTGGAAGCATGAACACCAGCAGTGGGAGTCTCGACGCACGGGATAGGAGCACAAGAAGCAGAGACAGCGGCAGAAGAAGCTTTGTCCAGGCGTCACAGTTGGTTGACACCAGGGTGTCAGGCCAGTTTGATGATTCTGCACTGGCATACAGGTTGCAACAGGAGGAGTTCATGACGGCTTTCGATACTGAAGATGGAGAAAGGCAGCCACAGAACGCAGTATCTACTGCCCGAGCAAACCTGAGAGCTATGGCGTCCCGGGCTGTTCGCCTCCGCGCTCGCGGCTGGCCTCTCTAGATTTGCCTGCTTTTCAGTTCCCCAATACACCTGAATCTTCTTCTGGAAGACTACAACTCACTTGTACTGCATTACCCTTTCTGTGGGTCTGTGGTATCGTCTTCCACTACTTGTCAGTGTCTTCAACAGTTTGCATTATCCTTTCTGTTTCAGAAATCCTTGATGCGACGTGTATCTTAGCTAAGGCTGTTTTTTTCTTTGTTTTGTTTTTTTGCTTTGAGAGCTGTACTTGCACTATTTTAGTGCTTCTCTTCTAATACAAATGACACATACTTTGATGTGTTTTCGAGGAAAAAAGAAATCCTTGATGTGGATGCATTCAGTTTACTAGTTATACTTTTTTATATATAAAATCCATTCAGCAATCACTCCAGTTGAACTCTTTTATTTCACGGCTATCATTTTATATTTCATTATAGTCAAGTCAACAACATTGTTGGCTTAACCAGTAGCTGGTTCAGGTATTTGACGTTTGCTTCAGCATGGGGCAACATGCACTTTCACTATATATGTTATGTTGTACTTTTGCTGAACTAGAATGATCCAACATATGGCACTTTCACTATATATGTTATGTTGTATTTTTGCTGAACTAGAATGATCCAACATATGATACGGCGCAGCAACCACCGTCCAGTTTTGTTCATTGTCAAGTTGTTGTTAATCCCAGGAGCTTGGAACTTTTCCCCCATAAAAAACTCCTTCTGTCGCAATAGGTGTCGATATATGATGTATTTGATACCACGGACGTTGTTTTTAGAAGAAACACATCCAAAGAAGAATATTTATCTAGGAAAATTACAGATCGCTCCAGAATCAAGAGTTTTTTTACATTTTATATGCTGGAACAAGCTTAAACGAATGAGCACACTTCATACATATGTGCCACGTGAACATCATCAAAATCTCGACAATGCGAAGCAAGCTGCTCTCAGTAAAAACCAATAGAATGCACACAAGGTAGGATCACACAACGTTTAGCTCTAAAACTAAAACTCTGTTCAGCAGGATGCTGTTCGGGAAACAGCTTTTGTACACACTGAGAGAGCACACGGGCAACACTTGGCCAAACTCATTGCATAAGTGCAGCAACATGCCAGTGTGAATGTCCAGATTCTAGCATGGAAAGTGCCATCGAGCCGCTGCACCTACTTGTTTCTAGACAAGATCCGGCCAAAAGCTATCTTGCTGTTGTGTTTCTGTCAGATGTTACGTGTGTTCAAAGGTCAGTGGCAGGAGACGTTATTTGTTCCGTAACTTAAGCATTGAAGGCTTGCGTCCAACATATCCGTCATCCATCTCTGTGGCCCACCATCATCTCCGATGATATTGTACGCGTAGGAAGACAGCCCAAGATCCTCGCCGCAAGAGCTTGCCTTCCCGAGATTATATAGCCTTCCTGTTCTAGACAGCACTACAAGATTGGAAAATGTTGAGAAGCTATTGCCAACAAACACATCCGCTCTGGCACATACGTCAAAGTCGATGGCGGACTTTATGAGATAGGGCTGCCTATCGTATATGTCAGTAACTCCAAGCTTCTTCTTCTCATAAGCAATCATTCCAACCCTCCAACCACTGGTTACTGAATCACCTTCTAGAAGGCTGTCAGCTACTGCAAGATAAACTACAACTGGACGGCGTAGGTCAGTGATCTGTGAGATCTTATGAATGATCTCTCATTTGCTGCTGCAGATTTCCTTTGAATTGGACCGCTGCTCCCACTTCTTGCAATGGATCATCCAATCTTTCTCTATTCTCATATGAACAGCAATGTACTGCACAGGCAGATTTGCTGAACCATCTACCCTCTTCTTATTATGAGAAACAGCAGCCTCGTGTCTTGCTTTTCTCCCTGCATCTTTAATCTTGGATATGACCTTGACTACTTCAGCTTCTATCTCAGGAGCTAAGGCAAGGCAATCGAAGATCCTGGCATAGTCTTTCACGGGCCAATGGTCAGGCCACAGAAACGGATGTTTCCCAGTGACATGAATTACTTCCGAGTCATCGGCCTCGCCCAATCTGGATTGTTGCAGTTGATCCAAGTCTCTATCCACTGTCCACCTCCTGCCACTTCCCTTTTGGAGTTTGAAAGGCTCGGTATGATTTGAAACTTCTGAATACCGAGCTAGCCTTACAAACCCATGGCAACGGGCATTGAACTTGTTAAAGTCAAAGACCTTGTCAAAAGTACTAGGCTTCAGCAAGTCAACCTCTTTGTAGAAAAGTGAAGCACTCAAACTTGGCATGAGCAGGGACCGGTTAAGGAATTTCGCCGTCAAGCATGCTCTCGCAAATGCAATCTTCTGACTGTTCAATCCCCATATAATCTGTGGGACCTCAACAAACTTATTTTTCCTATCTCCAGTGAACAAGTCAAGGGTTGTTGACTCATAAAAACTCTTGTCAGACGAGCTAATGGCAAGAAAAGGGGAGATAATTGCTCTCAGTACGATAAGGCCAATCACTATGAGAAGGCATTTGCAAATGACAGTCCTCGTCAGCAAACTAATGTGCTTGAGATGCCTAAGGTCTAGTAGGATGCTCATTGAAACAGTCCTTTAATTCCTTCTCATACTAGCAGGTCACTTGTATCACCTAACGGTGCAGGTTATCTAATTGCCAAGGCCAGTAGTGCATGACCAACATTTCCCTTTGGTTTTGTTGTTGAAGTCAAACTGTGCTGCAATCGAATGGAATCAGTAACCAAACACGCTTGGATGGCTTCAACCGTTCTTCCTGGGTAATGGGTGAATCAGATTTCAAGCTCGGTCATTCAATTACTAATATAAGCATACTTCTTGAACCCTTCTGTTAACGATCTAGAGTACGCTCCACCAGAGAGGCTGCAAAAATGAAACGAAAAGGCATACAGCGCAAGGTTATTATACTGCCAGACTTTACTCAACTTGAAAATATGTTAAGTAACTACATAAATAATTTTTTTCTTCACTATAATCACTCATAATAAGATAGCCTGGTGTGGATGCATCTAAAGTCTTATGGTTCACAGTAGTTACGGGCTCAGGAATAAATGTCAGGTGCGGTGACATCCACCACTACAAATATCCAGTAGTAAAAGAGGTTTACAAGCAAAGTTATACCCAAGCATATTCAGTATAACGGGTTTAAACAATCCTAAGCTAGCCGCTATGTATACCCAAGTTTCCATTTCATATGTTCACTACTCAGAAAATGAGTCTGGAATGAACATCCCTACAGCTGAGCAGCAATCACTACTTTGTCTACGGATTTAGATCAGGTAGAACCTGTAGCAACTCAAAGAAAAAAACTAAGAATACGCCATCTTAGTTGTCTCCATTCATGACTAATCTGAGCAGATCTTTCGTCGCTAAAACGGGCTTGAATAATCTGAAAGTAGCACAGTTTACCGTGTGAAGTACGCAGCACGCGGCTGGCACCAAATCGCTGCCCTCGGCCGGACCTCGCCAGAACCCGCTGCTCCTCCTCCACCCGACCTTCTTGCAGAGGGAAAGCGCGCTTCCTCCTCCGCCGCCGCTACCCAGCCCTCCTCTGAGCCGCCGTTCCTCCAGGAGGCGAGGCCTGATCCAGCGAGAGGGATCGCCTCGATCTATCGCGGATGGGAAGGAGGAGGAGAGCAATGGGGCGGTCGACGTGATTCCGGTATTCGAATGCAGATCGCTCCGCTCCACGGCGAGCTTCACCACCATAGGGAGGGAAGAAATTGAGGAAGGGGGACGAAGCGGGTAGGTCAAAGGTGCACGAAGCGGTTCACGTGCACTGACTGCTGGCCCAGTGTCACTAATTTATTTTTGTTTTTAGCGGGCCTATTTTTTCAGTGGAAAGGAATTTCCCTTCCTTTATTTTCACTCCAGTTTGGGAAGGGATTAAATGATCAGACAAACCCGCTTACACCTTGTTCGGCTCCTATGAATTGGGCTGGAACTGTTTCAGAAATACCACAAAGTTAGACGAGAATTAGAATCATAAATTCTCTTTTTTAGATCCAGAATTATAAACTCTAAAACCTAATTTCAGTGGGTTGAAGTTGAAACATGGCTAAACTAGTTCTTTGCCATCAACAAATCACGTGGAATCCACAAGTCCCACACATTCACGATACCGGCGTGCACGTCCCTATGTGCACGCCGGTCTCGTGAATGTTCAGCACATCACATTGATGTTGAAAATAATTTACAGAAACTAGCACTTTGAAATTTCAGCAATGCATGAGCAATTCATCCAAAAGGCTAACTACAACATGCTACTACATGAACAACCAGATCAACACCTCGAGTTCTACATCAGGTCCAACAGGTCGAAATTACAGTCATAAATCGTAACACCTAAACAAAGACAACTCTCCTCAGCTGGTCACAAACAACTATTTCCAAGCAACGGCTGCAAGCGTTCCCAAAACACTAGAAACTGCCTCACAACTAGGGAAGGGGCTGGCGAAGTAGGGGAAGGAGGACCAATCGATTAGTACCTGACCAGGGAAGCTGCAGCTCGGATTCAAGTGCGCTGGCCGCCGGAGCTCCTCGAATCGATCCGTGCCTGCAGCAGTGAAGAAGAGGAAGATGAGACGGGAGGGAGAGACGGCGGGAGAAGGAGACGGCGGGAGAAGGAGGAACATGAGCAGGAGGCCGGACGGATCCGCGCCTAGCTGAGCCGCCGGTTGCCGGGAAGGAGGAGTGGGGCGGGAGACGCGTGTGTACCTCCTGTGCCGCCGGGCGCCGCTTAGGTCGAGCGGGGAGAAGAGAAATGAGGAAACAAAGGGTCTGCGTCATACCTGGGTATGGGCAGCCCGACCCGACGCAACCCGGCCCGAAAATCTCGGGCCGGGCCGGGCTTGCACATCGGGCCGGGCTCGGGCCTAAAAATCGGGACCGATAGCCATGTCAGGCCGGGCTCGGGCCTAGTCAAAATAGGAAATCAGCAAGGGTCGGGCCGGGCCGGCCGGGCTTTTTCGGGCTTTGTCGGGCTCGGGCCCGATTTCTGCATCCCGACTGTCGGGCCGGGCCCGGCCCGGGCCTGAACTTTTCTGCGTCGGGCTTTTTTAGGCCCGGCCCGAAAAATGCCCAAGTACTCTGCGTCTCGCGTACCTGTTCGCGGTGCGAATATGCTAGGGTCAGTCGACTCAGAATAACTCTGGTGAGTTCGTCCCCTCGCAGCCACCGTCGCCTAACCGTAGACCTCACCGTCCACGGCCGGCGCGCTACCGCGATGTCTCGCCGCCCCGCCCTGTGCCGAGATTTTCCTTCGTTGGTCCATCACCATCCCTGCCATCCCTCTAAAACACCCTTCTTCTCCGGTCGGCGAATCCGTACCCCCACGTTAAGTTTGCTCCTCGCCTCCGGCGCGCCCAGTCGCGGCTCCGGCTCAGCTTGACGCCATCGTCGCCGTGAGGAAGAAGAAATACCTCGGGCTAGCACGAATCGCGACACAAAAGATTAAAGGGGGATGATTCGATTGAGCGCTAACATATTTCTCTATCGGTTGAGAATTAGCAAAACCCAATATCTTACGACCCGTCGACATCAGCTCGCCTTTCTTTTGTCGTCTAGAGCGCTGGCTCGATATTAAGGCTGAATACCCAGACTGAATATCCAACACAGCCAAACAAGTTGATTCGGATATTCGGGACTGAAAACTCCCGAATGTCTAATGTCTAGCCTCAATACAAACATCCAAATGAGGCATAAGTGTTTTAATGAAGGCCTACTTTAGAACCTGGGTGTTGAAATTTTACACAGGAATCAAATCAATCGAAAGAATCAAATGATTTGATTATGTGAGACCTGGAAAAATTCTCGAATTATTTGAACTATAGAAGGTTATTGAAAGTTCAAAATATTGGTTTCCTGTTTTCCAGAATTAGACACCAAAATAATGGAACGACATGGAAAATCCAGTAAATCAATAAAAATATTGCATAACATCTTTTGAATAAAATCTAATAAATCAATAACATATTCAGTAAAATGGTGCTCTCCAGAGTTAGACACCAATACATGGACGGGGGGCAGCAAATTTTTAATCCATTGCGAAAATGAGGAGTTGAATTCGAAACCTTGGCTTCTAAACACGAATCAAATCAATCGAGAGATTTTTCACACGAATCAGATCATTTGATTCTCCATTATTATTAAGAAAATAAAAATTGAGATGGCGACGCTCCAGCGGTACGCGCCACACGATCTGGAAAGAAATGTCAAAATTAAACCGAACCACCACTCCACGCCTTCCACGCTTCTGGAGTACAAACCAACCCCTCAAAGTCTGAGCTCCGAAGTCTCACAGGTCGCCATTGGCTCACTAGCTCGTACCACACAGAGTCCTCTGGTCCTCCACTGAGCCACCGCGAGCGAGCGCGCCAAATGGCGGCGGCCGTGCTCCTGGCCGCCACCTGGCGCTGTGCGCGCTTCCCTTCTCCGGCGCGTCCGCCTCGGCCACCTCCGCGGCGGCGGCCGACCGCATCACGCTCCTGCCGGGCCAGCCGCAGGTCAACTTCTCCATGTACTCGGGCTACGTCACCGTCGACGCCGCCGCGGGCCGCGCCCTCTTCTACTGGCTCATCGAGGCCGCTGTCGCCGACCCGGCATCCGCGCCGCTCGTGCTCTGGCTCAACGGCGGGCCGGGCTGCTCCTCCGTCGGCTACGGCGCCTCCGAGGAGCTCGGCGCCTTCCGGATCAACCCCGACGGCGCCTCGCTCTCCCTCAACCCTTACTCCTGGAACAAGAGTAGGTTCCTCCATCCCCTCTCCCCCCGTCCAATAGCCGAGTGATGCGTAGCTTCGTTGACAATTGACACGGGATGTGGTTGCGTTTCAGAGGCGAACATGCTCTTCTTGGACGCCCCCGCCGGCGTTGGCTACTCCTACTCCAACACCACCTCCGATCTGTACTCCGCCGGCGACAACAAGACAGGTGAAATTTAGGAACAGTCCACCCACTCATCTAGAGTGCTAGTGCCGTTCTTGCTCATGGCCATGGATGTCTTCTGCTGAACCTGAATGAACATACCGATGTTCTTTGCTGTGCAGCTCATGATTCCTACGCTTTCTTGGTGAACTGGCTGGAGCGGTTCCCTCAGTACAAGCACCGCGACTTCTACATCGCCGGAGAGAGCTACGGAGGTGAGATGACACCAGTATTAACCAGTTCATTCTAGGATGGAGGGCTCTGCATTTTGCACTGCCTGTCAAGTGTCAACCACATTTAGTACATGGTTTTGTGTGGCAGCATGATTTACTCTTGCTGCAATGGCTGTTTTTCACAGGACACTATGTCCCTCAGCTGTCTCAGCTAGTGTACAGAAACAACAAAGGGATCCAGAAGCCCATCCTGAACTTCAAAGGCTTCATGGTCAGGACTTGTTGAGCTCTTCTTTATTAATCTGGTGCTCCCTTAATTGCTCTGGTCATTTTCTTGATACAAATGGTTAAACAATCAGTCGTTGCTCTAGGTCGGCAATGCGGTTATCGACGATTACCATGATTTCGTTGGAACTTTCGAGTATTGGTGGACGCACGGGCTGATCTCTGACGACACATACCAGAAGCTGCAGGTGGCCTGTGATTTTGAATCATCTGCGCACCCTTCCGAGGCATGCAACAAGATCTTTGATGTAGCTTATGATGAGGAAGGCTTGATTGATGCATACAGCATATACACACCTACCTGTAAGAAGTCCTCGCTTCATAAGCGGAGGCTGATAAAGGGCCACAGGGTGAGTTAATTCACTAATAGAACTATGCTTTTGTTGATAGCTAAGATGGCACCCTACGATACATTATGTATTGATGCTTTTGGCTAATATATGCAGCTTTGGAAAGTGATGTTCAGGAGATTCTTATGAAGTATACCGTTTCATAATTTGCCTCCTAACATCATTTTTTGTTTCAAATGTAGCCCTGGTTGCCAAGAGGATATGATCCGTGTACCGAAGTGTACTCCACGAAGTACTATAATCTACCGGAAGTGCAGAAAGCTTTTCGTGCCAATGTCACCGGAATACCGTATGCCTGGACCGGCTGCAGGTATGTTCAACTGATTTCATCTTGTTTTACTCACACCTACTAGTTGACGGTGACTGTCAGTAAATCCTGCCTGTTAAATGATAGCTTGCGCTAAACTTGCTCCTGATTCGCAGTGATCCCCTGTTTGAATACTGGAAAGATTCTCCAAGGTCCATGCTTCCTATTTACCGTGAACTTATTGCAGCTGGCCTAAGGATATGGGTCTTCAGGTACATGAATTTTATGTTGAGAACATGATTTGGGATGAATTGCTACTCTTTGACAGTTGGTGCCAATGCTGATCTATTATCATCATTGACTATATAGTTCAGTAGCAGTATTAAGTAGCCATCTAAAAAAACTGTATTAAGTAGCCTGTCTATCCTTCCGAGGTTTAAATCGTTTAAACTCTGAAACTTGACAGTGGTGATGCCGATGCCGTAGTACCCCTCACTGCTACAAGATACTCAATTGATGCACTCTATCTTCCGACCGTCACTAACTGGTATCCCTGGTACCAGGACGAGGAGGTTAGTCTGCAGCTGTACTGACGGTTTCATTCCCTTTTCACTTTGCTAGAGTTGTACTCATCATTCTCTAATACCGTTGATCTTGCTTAGGTTGGTGGTTGGTGCCAAGTGTATAAAGGTTTGACCTTGGTGACAGTCCGAGGTGCGGGACATGAGGTTCCCCTCCATCGTCCAAAACAAGCGTTGAAGCTTTTTGAGCATTTCTTGCAAGATGAGCCCATGCCTCGGCCTGTAGATAGCATTCAATCATTTTAGTTTCTTCTATCAGTTAAAAGGGAAGATCAGGCGATGAAGACATTGCTGTGTGATTTCATGTTCCGGTCCGACATTTTCAGATGAGCAGGTTTCTTTGTTCAGTTACTGCTGCATATTCCACATTCTTAATTATTTTCAATTGTATTTATAATTTATGTATTCACATTCCCACTGTTGTAATTAAGAAATCAGATCATAGTTCCCATTAAAGTGAGCCTTTTGTTTTCATGTATACTAGCACTTGGATGACAATGTAATTTGAAATATCAGATAAGTACTTAATACTCAGAGGTAGCAACGAGGAAAGTAATCTTAGGTTCTTTCATGAAATTCTGGAAGATCTATTGAGAAGCCTTGAACTTTGTAATTGTCCGAATATTATTATCCATGCATCACTGATCTTAGCATAGTCGATAAACAAAAACCAATGATCCTTGATAGTAAAACACAACTAAATAATTCTTTAAGCATTTTTTGTGATTTTTTTCTTCCAAAAAGGAGAATCACCCCTAACCTATGCATCGATTGCTACACACAAACGGATATTGCCTGGCGGATGGTGGTGATGGTGGTGGGTGGATGGTGGAGATAGGCGATTTGAAATAATGACTGTTTAGATTGAATAAATGTGTGATAAAACTAGCATTAATTTATCAAGTACAAAACCGAAATCCACTAGGTTCAACTATGTATGTTAAATAAGTTACACAACTATGTGATAGTAATATAACCATTTTCCTATATAACCATTTTCCTATATATATATATATATATAACTTCAATCTCGATGATTATCGCTCCATCTGACGACGATCACTTCAGGGAGCTCGATGGCGTGGTTGGAACGCCCAGGGAGGACCATAGCTTTGTCGGCGCTGACGATGGCGGCCGCCAGAGCACGGCCAACCCCTGGAGCCTGTTGAAGGAAGCGTAACTCATCGGGAACATGTCCAGAAGGTAGGCGGGGACGACCCAGGTGCGAGGAAGCTGACTGGGAGAGCCGAGGCTGCCGGAGGACGGCGGATTTGTCGACGATGTCCGACAGCCTGAGCGTAGGACAAAGACGATTACGGCCGCGATGCGGCTCTATTCAATGATTCCCCCGACGAGGAGGCTCACGGAATCTAGGTGTAGCTTGAGGACGTGCTTTCCGAGTTAGGGGAGGCTGGAGCGGTGCTAGTGACGACGAGGTCCGAGGTGTGTTCATGGTGTTTGACATGGAGCTCGCGCGCGGGGCGGGTCTGGAGGCGGCGGTGCTGGACGCAGCGACGACCATGGGCCGTGGCGCGGGCCTCCCAGGGTATGTAGGAGGAAGCGGGTGGTGCGGCGGCAGTCTCGCGCTGTACTCCTGGAGGCAGCGGCGTCCGCGGAGGCTCCAGCACGGGCACATGCAGCTGGCGACGCGGGCCAGATCTGGGCTTCTTGGTCTGCGGCATGCAGCTGGCGGCGCCGGCCAGATCTGGGTTTCTTGGGTTGCAGCAGCAGCTGTCAGCAGATATGCATGCCTTGCTCGCGTGGGAGGAGGAAGACAGGTTGGGGCTGGGGGAAGATGGTGTGGCCTCGTCCGTGAGGGTCATCGGTGTCCATGACGCCTTGGCTTCGATGGCGAAGGCTGCGACGGTCTGTGTAACATGGACATTTGTCCCAGTCTGGTGGGCAGGGAGGGAGATGCAAGGCAATTCAGACGAAAGTCCTTCTCGGCTTCGGTTGTTGCCGACGACAACGCCGTTTGTGGGTGTCGTTCCCCTTCTTGGAGGTGTCGTCGTGGTGAGCTGACATGTCCCCCGCCCTCGCCCTGGTCTGGTTGATGTCTCCGGGTGAAAACCTAGGTTCGGAGTTGACCTGCGCGATAGCGGCGTCTCGACATCCTCCCTCTGGTGAGAGCATTGCGCTTGGAGGCATGACTTGGAGGTCCTATGGTGTACTTCTCCAGTGCTCGCCGCGATCAGAAATTGAGATGCAAGGCTGCTATGAATGGTATCACTAGTGTGTTCAAGACATCGTCTTTCTCGGGATGGACCAAGTCCCGCTCTCCCCCTCCTTTTGGATGGTGCGATGACAAGTCGTTCCCCTCCCCCCGCTACAGTAAGGGACGGGCGATTTCTGAAACTCTCCAGGAGATCCACCTCGCTCGCCGCCGGATCGTCGATTCCTCGCTCTCCGTCGGTCGCTCCGGCGACGGGAGGGCAGGGGATCGTCGATCCACGGCTTGTACATAGTGTAGGGTCATCTAGGAGGCCTGTCGGCGGCGCTGTGGAGGTGGTGGTGCGGTCGGCGCGGCGTGTTCTGGCGGATCTCGTCCCCTTCGACGACGACGCTCTCCGGAGCTTCGTGGTGGAGATCCCGCCTTTCCCGAGCTCGCAGATCTTCGGATCTGTGGTGCTCGTCAAGCCCTCTCCGGCCATGGCGTGGCGGCCAGGCCGGGACTTGTTGAATAAGGAGAAGACTTTGTTGCGGAGCTTCGCGATGGAGATGCAGGGTCGCGGTGTAAGTTCTCAGGAGCTGGCGACCGGCGACTTCCCGTCCGCGGAGGGCCTGTACCCGATCCAAGCCATCAAGAGGTACGGCGGCGGCGGCGCGCCACCGGCGGCATCGAGCTCGTCATCAACATCGGGATCCAGAGGACGTCGTTGTAATTTCCTTTTGTTTCTGGGTCTTTCTGTAAGAACGGTGCTTTAATATCAAAGTCTTTTCCCCGCAAAAAAAAAAAGGAAGTCCAGATGGTGACGTCCTTCCTTGAAGACGGCGGCATCGGTCGAGACGCGGTCTTGCTCTTAGCTTTGAATAGGCTTTTACTTGTGTTGGTTGTGGTGTGTGTCGGACTAGCCGAGCGGTGTGGAGTGGTGTTTTGACAGTGTTCTACGTAGCAGACTGTCGTCTTCTTATACCTGCCTGCTATAAATAAGGTATGCAAAAAAGTCATAGCTAGACTTTGGTCTCATCTTAGCATTTCAAAGCAAATCCAATCTCGGATACGAATAAATGCATCAGCCAAAATTAAATTTTGAAGTATCCAGGAAAACTGGAAAAAAAAAAATCCATATTCGTTGCTTTATGCATTCTGTGATAGTTTTGTAAGACCGGCGTACAGTTTATGAGTAAATCTCGTTTTAAAGTTCTAAAGTTCGATGTAAATTTTTGAATAAGACTGTATTTCCGGAATTCCAAATCCAACAAAACTTTCCTAGAATGTATAACGCGACATGTGATAATTACTGGAAGTTTTCAATTTTTTCTGAACACATAAATTTTGAGTTTGCCAAATGCATTTATTTGTGGCCGTTGAACCTGTTTGAAAGGATGAGATGAAACGTGAAGTCACTGAAGCTGCGTGCCTGCGTCCCATTTGACCGTGCCCGCGGTCAACCTGAAAGGAGCTCTTCCCCTCACCTCTCTCTCCATGGGAGGCGGCGGATGCGAAGGAGGCGGCGGGTTCTGGCTGGCGTTCCCCTCTCTCCCCCGTTCCTAGCCGTTGCCAATTTGAAAAGCAGCCGTTCCATGGCGCCGCCTGCTCCGCATCCGCCGCCTCCCCATTCGCTTCCGCCGCCTCCCTTCTCCTCTTATTCTTCATCCCCTCACAGCCGCCGCACCTCAGACGCCATTCCGATCATCGAGTCTACTCCCACTCAATCGCCAATCCAACCCAGCCCGATCCATGGCGTCGCCCGTCCTTCAGCTTCTCGGACGAACACGACGACGAGCTCTCCTCGCCACCTCCACGACCATGTCCTTCAGCTTATCCGACCACGAAGACGAGCTACCCTCCGCCACCTCCCCGCCCCCGTCGTCCAGCTTCTCCTCTGACGACGAGGAGGAGCTCTCCTCCGCCACCTCCCCGCGCCCGTCCTTCGGCTTCTCCTACGACGACGACGACGACGAGGTCCTCTCCGCCACCTCCCCAGGGAACCCCACCCCCGCCGCCGCGCACGGAGCGGAGGACAGGAAGGTCAAGCTGGCGGGCCGCCGCCGCCTCTGCAAGTTCGTCTCCTCGCCCCCCGCCGCCGACGACGACAGCATCCGCGACATCCTCGACGACCTCACCGCCCGCCGCAGCCCGAGGCCCGCGCCGCGGGACCTCGCCCCGCTGCCCTGCGCCCTCTCCGCCGACGGCCCGGTGGACTACGACGCCACCAACTCCTCCCCTCCGCCGACGCATCCCAGAACGGACGGGGATGGCGTGGTCGACCTCTGCAGCTCCGATGACGACGAGGTCGCCGCGGCGGCGGTGGTCCGGAGGGAGGTCAAGGTGGAGAACCGTAAGAATGCGGCCAAGGCGGTTGTCAAGAGGGAAGTCAAGGTGCAGAAACCGCAGGTCCCAGCTCCACCATTCGCGTCGGCCTTCGCCGCAAAAGGTGCTATTCAGGAGGAGGAGGAGGATGTTGGCTGGGAGAATATGGAGGACTTCAAGATGGAGCCCACCGGGTGCGGCGTAATGGTGCCCTACAAGCTCCGGGGGAGGATCTTCAATATGTTGCACCCCCACCAGCACGAGGGGCTCAAGTGGCTCTGGGATCTGCATTGCAGGGGTACCGGAGGGATCCTAGCGGACGACATGGGGCTCGGCAAGACCATGCAGGTCCGTATCGTTCTGCTTCATATCACATCAAGTGTCGTTTGACTATAATATAGGGCAAATACCTTCATGTTTTTTGTGGTAGGAGTACATACACATTTGTTTGGACACCTGCATTTTTCGTTCCATTTAGTTTCTTCTGCATCTGCTGAACTGAAAGCAATTATCATCCCACGAAGGAATTACTTCTTTTGTTTCTGCCGTGTGTTTGAATATACTTGTTTCCTAGCTAGATCCTTGATGCAAAGTTCATTCATACTTGTTTCCTTCAGCCACAGTATATTATGAATATGAAGTGGTGCAGCTTGCTGATGAATACTGCATCTTTATTCTTATATTGTAGATTTCTGCATTCCTGGCTGGGTTGTTCCATTCCCGTTTAATCATGAGAGTGTTAGTGGTTGCGCCCAAGGCAATTCACACTCATTGGTCCAAGGAACTTTCAGCTGTCGGCCTCAAAAACAAGATTAAAAGGTATGATCTGCTGTTTATATTTTTTTTCCTCAAATTTGTAGATCCCAAATCCTGTCAATCGGTACAAATTGACTCCTTTTCGTTTTCACAGCTACTCTAGTACCACCAGCGTAGAAGTTCGCAACTCTGAGCTCCAGTCCGCATTCAAGGTCTGCTTTCCTATGCTTAACATAATCATTCTTATCTTGGCTTTTCTTCCTGGTTTGATATTCCAATACTTGGGAGTCTGCAGATATTCATTTTTGTATGAGCTATTTAAAAGGATATCTTGTTGTCCAGCATTATTAAAAGGATATCCTGTCATATTCTACAGGATTGTGGTGTCCTACTGACTACGTACGACATTGTACGGAACAATTACAAGCGTATAAGGGGCGACTTATACGATGGTAACATAGAAGCGAAGATAAGAGGTGACTTTTATAATGATGCTGATGAAGACGAGGATCGGAATTTATGGGACTACGTTATTCTTGATGAGGGGCATATTATCAAGAACCCAAGTACCCAAAGGGCCAAAAGTTTACTTGAAATACCTTGTGTCCACCGCATCGTCATAAGTGGAACACCAATACAAAATAATTTGAAGGTACCACCTGCCTGAAATTCTTAATTCATGTTACTGTAGATGCTCCTACATGCCTTGTCCTCTTATTACCAATTCAAGTAAACATGTATATTCTTACAGGAAATATGGGCGCTGTTCTATTTCTGTTGCCCAGAAGTCTTGGGCACTAAAGACGAGTAATTGACTTACTCTCTTATTTTCCTACATAAACATTCTTCCATTATTTTACACCATCTACTGTTACTTATATCTTGAGAGCATTACAGCTTCAAAACAGATTATGAATCAGCTATGACTCGAGGAACTGAGAAGAGCGCCTCCGATGAAGAGAAGCATATAGGCTCACATGTAGCACAGGTAAATAATGCATTTTCTCTGTTTGTATCAACTAAGCCTTGTTTCCTTTTATTGTTGCCAGACAACATTTGTATTTCCACATAGTTTTTGACTGTTGTCCAATTATTATTATTTGGATTGTTTAGAACGAGATGATCCTCTATGTTAGCATTTTGGTATTTTGAAACATTATGGTGTTTAAATAATTCCAGTGTGTGCAATTGCATTACTTTTTAATGCCATTTTAAAAAAAATTACAAGTTAAGGGATCAACTAAATTTTATATTACACATACTGTATCCATATATTATAGCAAAGTAGCTTATTCATCTCTGATTTATCATGTGGTATATGGAAGCAATGTGTAGAAACTGCATTGAGGTTATAGCCCAACATTTAGTTGAAGATATTACAGGGCAAGCCAACAAGACCGAAACATCCCAGTTTGCTGCATTTCGTTGTTTAAATTTTTTGAACTATGTCATACTAAACCTGTTGTAATATGTTTTTTTTTCTCTCGTTTGGTACTTGAATATTCCTGGCAGGAATATCAAGAGCGAATAAAGCCATACTTCTTGCGTCGCGAGAAAAGTGAAGTGTTCGCTGATGATAAATTTTTTCCAAAGAAGAGTGAGCTAATTGTCTGGTTGAAACTAACTGCTTGGCAGGTACAAATTCTGGTGTCATTGAATGTAAAAATGATCTAGTAATTGGCCAATAATGATCTTAGGACCTGTCTTTCTTTTGAATGCAGAGAAAACTATATGAAGCTTTTCTGAACAGTGAAACAGTTCATGACTCGATTCAAGGATCACCACTGGCTGCAATCACGGTAAGCATCAGAGTCAGAGTCAAAGCCTTTTGTTTGCACCAATCCTGCCTATCTTTATTTGTTGATTGTTCTCTCATTGCTTTCATGTACTCCTTCAGTTCTGTTGATGTTATGCTCATCATATATACTCACTCTGATTCAAATTATGGCTTTAGATTTTGCAACCTTTTCAGCCTATGAACTGATTACCTTTTCAGCCTTTTGCCGTAATTTAGCCGTGTGTCTCTTCATCATTAATTGTTAAACACACATACTAATAAGGATTCTCTCTTATTCCAAAACCGTAAATCCTTGGTTACTCTGCAATTGTCATTCCCTTATTACCACTGGTTTCCTTAATACCTGTGCAGCTGTGCTAGACCAAAATATACCTAACGTAAATAGTATACAACAACAACAACAACAACAACAAAGCCTTTTTTTCCCAAACAAGTTGGGGTAGGCTAGAGTTGAAACCCATAAGATCTCGAAACCAGGACCTAACGTAAATAGTATGAAGGTAGTATATTTTTTTATGGGGGAGGCATCTGCTAATTGCATCCTTTAATTTACCTTTTTACTGTGTGCATGTTATTTCATGCAATTGTGTTCGTTTCATGTTTATCTGTCTTCAACAGATAATGAAGAAAATATGCGACCACCCAATGATATTGACTAAGGGAGCCGCTAAGGAAATCTTGGAAGGCATGGATGATGAAAAGCTAGATGATAAGGAACTTGACATGGCAAAAGAAATGTCCATGAACCTCACAGATATGGCTTATAAAATGCAAATTGAGGAGGAAATCTCATGTAAATTAACATTTATTAAATCCTTGTTGGTAAGAATTTTCTTTGATGCATGCATGTCCATTGGTAGCAATATCTGATGTTGTAAAGCAGATGGAATATTTGTTTGTGTAAACTCAGTTGGTTAATATCTTCTGTTGCAGCGGAAACTTCTTGAAGAGGGACACCATGTTCTAATCTTTTCCCAGACTCGTATTATGCTAAACCATATTCAGGTCTGTTCTTGTCATGTCAAATCTTTTTGCGCTGATGTACGTGCCATTTTCTTGTGATATATACTATATATTGTTCAGAGCATACCTATTGATTTACTTCATTCGTTTCTTTTTTGTCTCCACAAACTCCCATACATGAATGCACGTTAACCATGCTGTCGCCAAGTCTTGGACGTTTGTGTACCTACTTTAAAAAAACTGAAGTATTTTATTAACTTTGTTCTAATTATTTGACACATTCAACTATTGCAACAGGAAGCTATATTATTGGAGGGATACGAGTTTTTACGCATTGATGGCAATACCAAGGACAAGGAGAGGGAAAAGATTGTTAAGGTTCCTATTAATGCATTCACTTTACTGCTGCTGTGTTGTACCATGGACTCAGCTATATCCGTTATGTTGCTTATATATTATGCATCTGTATCTCCAGAATTTCCAAGAGGGTTCTGAAGCACAAATATTTTTGCTGACCACACGAGTTGGTGGGCTTGGACTTACACTCACCAAGGCAACTCGTGTCATAGTAGTTGACCCTGATTGGAATCCAAGGTACTCAAACAGTGGTACTTCCTGATCAAGCGTTTTTCTTTTGGTTTCATATAATGCCTCATACATCTAGTTTTTTTGTTGCTTTACACAATCTTCTTTTTACAGTACGGACAATCAAGCTGTGGATCGTGCCTATCGAATTGGACAGACCAAAGATGTAATCGTATACCGCTTGATGACGTGCGGAACCATCGAAGAAAAGATGTATAAAATGCAGGTTGAAATATGATCTAGAAATTTTTACTCCAATGCTTTTAATATGACTCTTCTAGCTTGATTGAAATTTTATACCTGAATCACATAATGTTTTTTCTAGGTTTTCAAGGGGGCTTTGTTTAGGACAGCCACAGAGCAGAAAGAGCAAACACGTTACTTCAGCAAGAGGGTAATGATCCGATACCCTTTCTTATCATGTTTAACAAAATATGTTTCCTGTTAATGCTTGTTGTATGTCCTACTGAATAATATGGCTAATTCTTTTGTATATCTTCAGGACATGCAAGAGATGTTTAGTTTACCAGAACAAGGTTTTGATGTTTCCCTTACGCAAAAGCAATTGCAAGAAGAGCACGGGCAGCAACTTTTCATGTAAGATATTATTATCTTTTCTATTAATTGTGGTCAGAGCTACTTTGATCATGATGAGTTGACTGAGTAACTCTGTGAAAAGTTTGTTATCAGGCTGCTTAAAAAGCTCTCTGTAGATAATTGATATCGACACTCTAATAGAGTAACAGAGGTTCTGTACATTTTATCATAAATTTGAAACGAAACATGCTTTGATTATTACATGGTATTAATGTGGCAGAACATGCACACCGAGATCTCGAGGTTCCTCTATGAGGATATTTTCATATACCTTGGTACTTTAGGATATAATGTTATGGGGTACCAAAGAGAAATGTGACAGCTGTTTTTAATCGAATTTCCTGGACATGGAGGTTCTTGATCCTCGGTAGCAACAGTTGATGATAATTCCATGTTCTCTTTTGAAAAGTTTGTCTCCCTGTACCCCGTCTTGCAGGGATGATTCGTTGATGAGAGAGCACATAGAATTTCTTGAGCAACAAGGAATAGCAGGTGTGAGCAATCACAGCCTCCTATTTACCAAGACAGCAATCTTGCCTACGCTAAGTGAGCACGATGCTCTAGACAGGTTACCACTACTGCATTCAACACACTCACATATCATGTTCTTTTTGCTCGCAAGTTTTTTTTACCAAGGCTTATATCTAATAGTCGTTCTGTTTTTGTTTGCAGCAAGCCCCCAAGCATGTGCGTGATGGCCAGGCAGTACAGCGAGGTATCCTCATCTGACTATGTTGCCAATGGGTATGCCTTGCTGTCAATCTTTCTAGTAGCGAGTGAGTGCAACGGGCTGACTATTATCCGACTGTATTTCTCATGCAGGGCTGCCCATGCTTTCAAGCCGAACTTCACTCCGAGAGCATATTCCGCCGTGAACATCACAAAATCAGAGTGCCCGGAGGAGATCAAGGCGAAAATCAACGGACTGTCGCAGACCGTCAAGCAGTTGCAGCTGCACTAGCTAAGACTGTCGTTTTGTTTTGTTGGTTGGTCAGTGATGTCTACCGCCGTGCCAATTGTTTCGGCTGTTGACTGTAGCATTGTAAATAGCTGTAACTTGGATTACTATTAGTGGCTACGAGTAGGAGTCCAGTGAGTGGAGATCACTGAAGTTGGATTACTATTAGTGGCTACGAATATTCATTTCAGCGTCATTTGGAAATCACTTTCACCTGTGCTGCTGCTTTGCTTCCAAATTCAGAATTCTTCATTGACATCATCAGGTAGTTCTGTTGATAGCTAAGCTAGGTTTTATCTTAGTTTTACTCACAACTTGCCCACCATGACTGTCATACACTTATTCCTTATTCCTTATTCCTTATTCATCTTGTTGAAGGTGTATTACTATTAGTGGAGATCACTGAAGTAGAGCCTGCCTGTTAATGATTGTTTGTGCTAAATTTACTCCTTATTCACATTGATGACTTGTTTGAACACTGGAAATTTTGCCTTAGTCCATGCTTTCTCTTTACAGTGAACTTATGGAGGTTGGGTAGGATCTCGCACAAAATCGATGAACAAGAAGAGATAAACGAAACCTAATTCGAGCTCAGGGAGAGAGAGATTTGGTGGCTGCAACATTGGCTGCTTTTTGGGGTCCCTTTCATTGCATTATATAGTAGGATACACCGCGTCCAGTACAACACTGGTTTACTAAACTTGCCTAATAAGAAATAGAGAAACGACTCGAGCTAGTATTTTCCTAAGCAGAAAACCAACCTAAGCTTACTATTCCTAACCGGCTGGCGTAGATTATCGGTCTTCAGGCATATGGAATTTATGTTGAAAACCTGATTTGAGCTGGATGGTAACTCTTTGACAGTGATGCAAATGCTGATGTATGATCATCATTGTCTGTACGATTCCGTAACAGTATTAAGTGGCCTGTCTCTCCTGAGATTTTAATCATTTAAATTGGAAACTCTGACTGTCGATGCAGATTTATAAAAGTATAAATCTCCATGCTTGAGGAAAGTAATATTAGGTTCTTTCAAGAAATGTTGAAAGATTTATTCGGAAGCCTTGAACTTTGTAAACAGCCAAGATAATATTGTTCCATGCATCACACTGATCTTACCGTAGTCGATAAACCAAAATCATTCTTTCGGATGATCTTGATGCCCTTGATGAGCAGGCCCCTTCTGCGGCTTAACCTCCCCAACCTTGAGCTGCAGCCACTCTTCGCCAGCAGGTTCTCCTTGTGCTGCTGGACTGTCCCGTCGAGGTTCACCGGCGTTGAACAACCGTAGGCCGGCTCACTGAGCATCACTTCGAAGGCAACCTCATAGGTGACTCCTGGCGTGAGGTGGGATAGCTCCAGCTTGCCGTGGACCTCCAGCTAGGGATGTAAATGGTCACCTAAATGGCGCCACCTAATCCCATTCAATGAGGTCAACGGTTCAAAATGTTTTCCGATCCGTGTGAGAAGATGAGCAAGCATGCATGCATGCGGTATTATGTGGCGCCACATATTGCGCCACTTACATCCCTGGCTCCAGCCAGCAGACGTTCTGCAGCGCCACTGCCTCGGTCTCAGCTTCAGAGAGAGCGTAGTTAGTACGTAGATTTCTGATGCGAGATCTGTGAACAGCTGAAAATGGCCTGATGTAAACATATTAGACATATGTCTGGGCCGGCCGCAAGTTTGTTCAACTGGTGTCATCTTGTTTTACTCACAACTAGTTGACTATGACCGTTGGTAAATCATGCTTGTTAAATGGTAGCTAGCTTGCGCTAAACTTACTCATAATTCGCAGCGACCCCTTGTTTGAATACTGGAAAGATTCGCCGAGGTCCATGCTTCCTATTTACCGTGAACTTATAGCAACTGGCGTAAGAATATGGGTTTTCAGGTACATGAAATTTATGTTGAGAACATGATTTGCGCTGAATAGCAACTCTTTGACAGTTGGTGCCAATGCTGATCTATGATCAATTGATCATCAGCCCGTCCGTCCTTATGTGGTTTAAATCGTTTAAATTGTGAAACTTGACAGTGGTGATGCCGATTCCGAAGTACCCCTCACTGCTACAATATACTCCATTGATGCACTCTATCTTCCGACCGTCACTAACTGGTATACCTGGTACTAGGACGAGGAGGTTAGTCTGCAACATTACTGAAAGTTTCATTCCCTTTTCATTTTGTTACACTTGTACTCATTCTTTAATACTCCCGATCTTGCTTAGGTTGGTGGTTGGTGCCAAGTGTATAAAGGTTTGACCTCAGTGACAGTCCGAGGTGCGGGACATGAGGTTCCCCTCCATCGTCACGATAGGCCTTGAAGCTTTTTGAGCATTTCTTGCAAGATAAGCCCATGGCTCGTTCTCTAGATAGCATTCAGTCGTTTTGGTTTTCGTTCTCTAGATAGCCCAAGTGTAATTTCAAGTTTGATTACTGTTGCTTATTCCTCATTCTTAATTTTTTTCAATTGTATTTATAGTATGTATCCCATTTCCACTGTTGTAATTAAGAAATCAGAACATAGTTCCCATTTAAGCGAGGCTTTTGAATTCATATACGAGCACTTGGATGACAATATAATTTGAAATATTAGATACTTGATACTCAGAGGTTGAGAGTACCTAAGAAAAGTAATCTTAGGTTCTTTAAAAAAAAATTGGAAGATCTATTCAGAAGCCTTGAACTTTGTAACAACTCAAATGTTATTATTCCATGCATCACATGATCTTAGCATAACGATCATTGGCAGTAAACACAATCAAATCACTCTTTTAATGAGTATAAGAATTAATTATAAGTGTTTCTAGTGAATTTATTTTAAATTGGACGACCCTTGGCCTCTGCAACGATTGAGGCACACGGCCATGATGATGCTAGTATAAACCTAATGTTTTCTATAAGGCTTTGTGATGCTACCACACATCCGGCGAGTACTATTATGTAAGGAAAGTATACAAATCAATTATTTTCGTACTTGTAGTGATATTTGTCGGGATACAACTTTATGTCAGCGTTCGTTTTCTCTTAATCGACGACATTCCATGAGAGGCAGAATGTTGCCTGCAATTGATGTGTAATTCAATTATCGGTTCCAATTTGTTTTTCTTTACTCTTGGGCTAGTCTGTCTTTTTCGATTTCTTGTCGTGTCTATCTATGTTTTATCTTTCCCATGGGTCGCATATTATCTTGAGATAGGCATACATTCAATCCGTCTTCCCTAACCTCATTGTGCAGCTAGATTTTGTGGCTATCCTTTATTTGTAAGGGCCTCGCCGGCTTATGGGTTTTCATATGAATAGTAGGTGATGATGATAATTGCAATGGACCTCTCCTGCATGCATATTGATTTGTATGAAGGTATCTCATACGTACTTGTTATTTTAAGGTTTCCATTGTGTTGCATGGAAGAATAAAAATCATGGTCTCAAAATATACAAATTATATACTATTTGTTTCCTGTAGAAGAAGCTAACCTAAAAAGTTTAAAATGCGCCCGAGGCTCTGGCGTTCCCCTCCCTGCCCTTCCCCCGTTCCAATCCGTTGGCAAGGTGCCGAGCGAGGAATTCGAAATTTGAAAAGCGGCCGTTCCCCTCTCCCCCTTCCCCATTCGCTTCCGCCGCCGCCCTCCTCCTCCTCCTCCTCTTCTTCTTCACCCCCTCACAGGCTCACCTCACACGCCATCCCACCCATTCCGATCGAATCTCTTCCCCCAAATCGCCAAACCAATCCAATCCCGATCCATGGCGTCGCCCCCATCCTTCAGCTTCTCCGACGACGACGACGACGACGACGATGGCGTCAGCCACAAGGAGAAGGAGAACCGTGAGAAGGCGTCCAAGGGGGTGGTCAAGAAGGAAGTCAAGGTGGAGAAATCGCAGGTCCCAGCTCCAGCATTCGCGTCGGCCTTCGCCGACAAAGGTGCCATCCAGGAGGAGAAGGAGAACCGTGGGAAGGAGGATGTTGGCTGGGAGAAGACGGAGGACTTCAAGATGGAGCCCACCGGGTGCGGTGTAATGGTCAAGCCCTACAAGCTTCCAGGGAGCATCTTCAAGATGCTCTACCCCCACCAGCGCGAGGGGCTCAAGTGGCTCTGGGTTCTGCATTGCAGGGGCACCGGAGGGATCCTAGGGGATGCCATGGGGCTCGGCAAGACCATGCAGGTCTGTATCATTCTGCTTCAGGTTTTAATAATTCATATCAGATCAAGTGTCGTTTGAGTTTTGACTATAACAAGGCGAATACCTTCATGTTTTTGTGGTAGGAGTACATACAAATTTGTTTGAACACCTGCATTTTTCGTTCCATTTAGTTTCTTCTGCATCTGCTGAACTGAAAGCAATTAGCATCCCACAAAGGAATTACTTCTTTTGTTTCTACCTGTGTGTTGTTTCCTAGCTATATCCTTGCTGCAAAGTTCATTCACACTTGTTTCCTTCAGCCACATTATATTATGAATATGAAGTGGTGCAATTTGCTGACGAGTACTTGCATCTTATTCTTATGTTGTAGATTTCTGCATTCCTGGCTGGATTGTTTCATTCACGTTTAATCAGGAGGGTGTTAGTGGTTGCGCCGAAGACACTTCTCGATCATTGGTCCAAGGAACTTTCAGTTGTCGACCTCAAATATAAGATTAGAGAGTATGATCTGCTTTTTATATTTTTTTCCCTCAAATTGGTAGAGGCCAAATCCTGTCAATCAGTACTAATTGACTCCTTTTCGTTTTCACAGCTACTCTGGTACCAGCTTGAAAGTTCGTGACTCTGAGCTTCAATACGCATTTAAGGTCTGGTTTCCTATTCTTAACATAATCACTCTTATCTTGGCTTCTTCCGGGTTTGAAATTTCCAATAACTGGGAGTCGGCAGATATTCATTTTCGCATGAGCTATTTAAAAGGATATCTTGTTGTCCAACGTACTTAAAAGGATATCCTGTCATACTCTACAGGATGGCGGTGTCCTACTGACTACGTACGACATTGTCCGGAACAATTACAAGCTGATAAAGGGCGACTTTTACAATGGTAACATGGAAGGAAAGTATGACAAGCTGATAAGAGGTGACTTTTAAAAATTGGATCCTCGCCGGTGCTAAGAAGCTCACGGAGCTGACTATTACTTAGAGCTATGACAATCTTCCTTTCTGAGAGAGTAGACGGAATTGGGTGATCCATTGCGGGACACCGTTTATTTACAGTTTTTAATTTTGGCCTCGGCCGTGTCGTGTTTACTTCTTCTATATCAATATAAAAGGCAAAGCTTTTGCCTTCGTTTCAAAAAAAGATAAGAGGTGACTTTTATAATGGTGCTGATGAAGACGAGGATGGGAAGTTATGGGACTACGTTATTCTTGATGAGGGGCATATTATCAAGAACCCAAGTACACAAAGGGCCAAAAGTTTACTAGAAATACCTTGTGTCCACCGCATCGTCATAAGTGGAACACCTATACAAAATAATTTGAAGGTACCAACTACCTAAAATTCTTAATACCTCATACTGTAGATGCTCCTATATGCTTTGTCCCTTATTACAAATTCAAGTAAACATGTTAATTTTACAGGAAATGTGGGCGCTGTTCTTTTTCTGTTGCCCAGAAATCTTGGGTGATAAGGACGAGTAATGACCTACTCTCTTGTTTTCTACATAAACATTGTTCCATTATTTTGCACCATCTACTGTTATTTACATCTCGAGAGCATGGCAGGTTTAAAACAAGATATGAATCGGCTATCATTCGTGGAAATGACAAGAGTGCCACCAATCGAGAGAAGCATGTAGGCTCGAATGTAGCGAAGGTAATAATATTTTTTCTCTGTTTGTATTCAAAATATAGATGACAATTAAGCCCTGTTTCCTCTTATTGTGGCCAGACAACATTAGTATTTCCACACGGTTTTTTACTTTTGTCTATTTATTACTATTTAGATTTTAGAAAATTAGATGTTACTTTATGTTAGCATTTGGGTAATGTAATACATTATGGTATTTATTACCATTTAAAAAAATACGAGTTGGAGATCAACTGATTTTATATTGCACATACTGTATCCATATATTAAGAAAGTTGCTCATTCATCTCTGAATTGACATGTGGTATGTGGAAGCAATGTGTACAAACTGCATTCAGATTCCAGCCTAACTTTTAGTTAGGAGATATTAGAGGGCAAGCCACCAAGACCAAAACATCTCAGTTTGCTGCATTTCGCTGTTTAAAAGTTGCTAATCCGTCCAGATTAATTCTTGAACCATGTCATACTAAACCTGTTGTAATATGTTTTTTCTCTAGTTTGGTACTTGAATATTGTTGGCAGGAATTAAGAGAGCGGATAAAGCCATACTTCTTGCGTCGCATGAAAAGTGAAGTGTTCGCTGATACTGGTTCGGCAGATGATAAAAAACTTTCAAAGAAGAATGAGCTAATAGTCTGGCTGAAATTAACTGCTTGCCAGGTACGAATTCTGGTGTCATTGAATGTAAAACTGATCGATTAATTGGCCAATGATGATCTTGCGATCTGTCTTTCTTTTGCATGCAGAGACAACTATATGAAGCTTTTCTGAAGAGTGACATAGTTCATAACTCGATTCAAGGATCACCATTGGCTGCAATCACTGTAAGCATCAGAGTCAAAGTCTTTTGTTTGCACCGATCCTGCTTATCTTTATTTGTTCTCTCATTGTTTTCATGTACTCGTTCAGTTATGTTCATGTTATGCTCATCATATATACTCACTCTGATTCGAATTATGGCTTATGATTTTGCAATCTTTTATCAAAGTATAAGGAATGCATATGGAATTGATTACCTTTTCACTCTTTTGCCCTAATTTATCTGTTTGTCTCTTCATCATGTATTGTTAAACACACATACTAACGAAGGATACTCTCTTATTTCAAAACAATATATCCTTGGTCACTCTACAATTGTCATTCCATACTACTACTGGTTTCCTTAATACCTGTGCTAGACCAAAATATACATAATATCAATAATTTGAAGGTAGTATATCTTTTATGGAGGAGGCAGTTGCTAATTGCATCCTTTAATTTACTTTTTCCCGTGTACATGTTACTTTGTGCAATTGTGTCCGTTTCATGTTTTTCGGTCTTCAACAGATATTGAAGAAAATATGCGACCACCCAATGATATTGACTAAGAGAGCCGCTGAGGAAATCTTGGAAGGCATGGATGAAGTGCTAGATAATAAGGATATTGGCATGGTACAAAAAATGGCCATGAACCTCGCAGATATGGCTTATGATGATGAAGCACTGCAAGTTGAGGAGGAAATCTCATGCAAATTAACATTTATCAAATCCTTGTTGGTAAGCATTTTCTTTGATGCATGCCTGTACACAACCAGATGGAATATTTTTTGTGTAAACTCAATTGGTTAATATCTAATGTTGCAGCGGAAACTACTTGAAGAGGGACACCATGTTCTAATCTTTTCCCAGACTTGTAAAATGCTAAACCTTATTCAGGTCTGTTCTTCTCATGTCAATTCTTTTTGCATTTATGTGCATGTCATTTTCTTGTGATATATACTACTGATTTACTTCCCGCGTTTTTTTCTGTCTCTACAAACTGCCATACATGAAATATGCACATTCATCTTGCTGTCTCCCAGTCTTAGACTTTTGTGTACCTACTTTAAAAACTGAACTATTTTATAAACTTTGGCCTATTTATATGACACATTCAACTATTGCAACAGGAAGCTATATTACTGGAGGGTTACAAGTTCTTACGCATTGATGGCACTACCAAGGAGAGGGAAAGGATTGTGAAGGTTCCTATTCACGAATTCATTTTACTGCTGTTGTGTTGTACCATGGACTCAGCTGTATCCGTTATGTTGCTTATGTATTATGCATTTGTATCTCCAGAATTTCCAAGAGGGTTCTGAAGCACAAATATTTTTGCTGACCACACGAGTTGGTGGGCTTGGACTTACACTCACCAAGGCAGCTCGTGTCATAGTAGTTGACCCTGCTTGGAATCCAAGGTATTCAAACAGTGGCACTTCCTGATCAAGCGTTTTTCTTTTGGTTTCATATAATGCCTCATACATCTAGTTTTTTTTGTTGCTTTACACAATCTTCTTTTACAGTACGGACAATCAAGCTGTGGATCGTGCGTATCGAATTGGGCAGACCAAAGACGTGATTGTATACCGATTGATGACGTGTGGAACCATCGAAGAAAAGATCTATAAATTGCAGGTTGAAATATGATCTAGATTTTTTTTACTCCAATGCTTTTAATATGACACTTCTAGCTTGAAAATTTATACTTGAATCACATAATCTTTTTGCTAGGTCTTCAAGGGGGCTTTGTTTAGGACAGCCACAGAGCAGAAAGAACAAACACGTTACTTCAGCAAGAGGGTAATGATCCTGATACCCTTTCTTATCATGTTTAACGAAATCTGTTTCATGGTAATGCTTGCTGTATGTCCTAATGGATACCATGGCTAATTCTTTTGTGTATATTCAGGACATGCAAGAGATGTTCAGTTTACCAGAACAAGGTTTTGATGTTTCCCTTACACAAAAGCAATTGCAAGAAGAGCACGGACAGCAACTTGTCATGTAAGATATTATTATTTTTTCTATAATTTGTGCTTGATGAGTTGACTGAGTGATTCTGTGGAAAGTTTGTTATCGGGCTGCCTAAAAGGCTCCTTTTGAGATAAGTGATATTAACACTATTTGAGTAACCGAGGTTCCTTACATTCTATCATAAATTTAAATGAAACTTATTTTGATTATTACCTGGTATTAATGTAGCAGAACATGCACACTGAAATATCGAGGTTCCTTTATGAGGATATTTTGATATACCTTGGTACTTTAAGATATAATGATATGGGGTAGCAAAGAGAATTGTGACAGGTGTTTTTCAATTAAATTTCCTGAACATGGAGCTTCTTGATCCTGGTAGCAATAGTTGGTGATAATTCCATGTTCTCTTTTGAAAAGTTTGTCTCCTGTACTGCGTCTTGCAGGGATGACCCGTTGATGAGGGAGCACATAGAATTTCTTGAGCAACAAGGAATAGCGGGTGTGAGCAATCACAGCCTCCTATTTACCAAGTCAGCAGTCTTGCCTACGCTGAGTGAGCACGATGCTCTGGACAGGTTACCACTACTGAATTCAACACACTTACACATCATGTTCTTTTTGCCGCAGCTTGTTTTACCAAGGCTTATATCTAATAGTCGTTCTGTTTTTGTTTGCAGCAAGCCCCCAAGCATGCCCATGATGGCCAGGCAGTACAACAAGGCATCCTCATCTGACTATGTTGCCAATGGGTATGCCTTGCTGTCAATCTTTCTAGTAGCGAGTGAGTGCAACGGGCTGACTTTGATCCGACTGTATTTCTCATGCAGGGCTGCCCATGCTTTCAAGCCAAAAGACTTCACTCCGAGAGCATACTCTGCCGCAAACAACACAAAGTCAGAGAGCCCTGAGGAGATCAAGGCGAAAATCAACCGTCTGTCGCAGACCCTCGCCAACACGGTATAACTCCCCTGCAAACATGCTAGCAGAACACTGTTTTCTTGCCTATGTGTTGTTAGATGAGAAGAGTGATTTTCTGCTGCAGACGCTGGTGTCGAAGCTGCCTGACTGCGGGGAGAAGCTGAAGAAGCAGATAGACCACCTGGACGAGAAGCTGACGCTGATCGAGTCCTCTCCGGAGCCGGCGTCGTCCAGGGGTCCAAGGGATGATGTCATCTGCCTGGACGATCAGATTTATGACTTGTAACTTGTAAGCAGTTGCTGCTGCACTTGCTAAGACTGTCGTTTTGTTTTGTTGGTTGGTCACTGATGTTTGTGACTGGCTCTGCTACCGTCGTGCCAATTGTTTCGGCTGTTGACTGGAGCTTTGTAAATAGCTATAACTTGGATTACTATTAGTTGCTACGAGTAGGAGGGGATATCCACTGAGTGGAGATCATTGAAGTTTGATTACTATTAGTGGCTACGATATTCATATCAGCATCATTTGGAAATCACTTTCACCTGTTATGCTGCTTTTGTGCTTCCAAATTCGGAATTCTTCATTAACATCATAAGGTATTTCTGTTGATAGCTAAGCTAGGTCAGTGGTTTCATCTTGTTTTACTCACAACTTGTCCACCATGGCTGTCAGTAAAGCCTGCCTGTTAATGATAGTTTGTGCTAAACTTGCTCCTGATTTGCATTGATGACGTGTTTGAATTCTGGAAAAATTTGTTGTGCCAATGCTGATCTATGACCATCATTGGCTGTATCATTCAGTAACTGTAATAGCCTGTCTGTCCTGAGATCTTGACCATTTAAAATGGAAAATCTGACTGATGCAGATTTATAATCTCCATGTTTGAAGAAAGTAATTTTAGGTTCTTTCAAGAAATGTTGGAAGATCTATTCAGAAGCCTTGGACTTTGTAACAGCCCAAATATTATTATCCCCTGCATCGCACTGATCTTAGCATAGTCGACATACGAAAGCTAACGACCATGTAAAACCGAACCAAAATCATTCTTTTGGGATGATCTTGATGCCCTTGATGAGCAGGCCCCTCTTCCACTGCCACCATCATACTCAAACATGGAGACCTCAGCGTCCCCATTCTGCCCCTTCTGCGGCTTAACCTCCCCAACCTTGAGCTGCATCCACTCTCCCCTGGGCTTCGACAGCAGGTTCTCCTTGTGCTGCTGGACCGTCCCGTCGGGGAGCTTGAGCTGGAGGTTCACTGGCGTCGACCATCCGTAGACCGGATCGTTGAGCATCACTTCGAAGGCAACCTCGTAGGTGACTCCTGGCGTGAGGTGGGACAGCTCCAGCTTCCCGTGGACCTCCAACCAGCACACGTTCTGCAGCGCCGCCGCCTCGGTTCCGGCTTCGGCATCACTGATGGTAATATGTCAGGTTCAGAAAAGCATGGTTAGTATGCGATGCAGGATCTGTGAAGAGCTGAAAATGGCCTGATGTAAACACCATGATTAGACATGTTTTGATGCTTAACTAGTACAGTAGTAACTACCTTCCTTCTTTGAGGGGTTGCCAGGTCCAGTATTTGGGGTCCTCGCTCCAGGTGATGTGCAGGCCTCTGGGGAGCAGCATGAAGCAGTTGTTCCTGGCCTTCCCATCCACCCAGTACTTCTGCATAATTCATTGCAAGTTTGAACCACAAACCATGTTTAAAAAAAGCGATCAAAACTGATGACAACCCATATATCATGGCAGCTCATGTTCAGAAATGGACGGACCTTTGTCTTCCCGGCCAAGAGGATCCCCGTGGAGACCTGGTCTTCCAGCGCAGCAACGTCGGTAGCCTTCTCCCCGGCGACGATCTCCCGGAACATGTGAGGCGCCGGCGCTCGCTTGGACTGAGCCTGGTTGGTGGCGTCAGAGGTGGTAGAAGCGCTGTGTGCCATGGTCGCCACGGCGCGGCCATCATTGGTGCGCGACGAGGCGGAAGACTCCTCCTGTCGCGACGGTGCAGCCCCCATGGTCGGTCTCTCTGAACTTCTCCTGGAACTGGGATGTAGCAGTTCAGGCAGCGCGTGGCATCTATATATGTAGCTGTAGAACAGTAGAAGGGGTAGAAGCCTAGAAGAGAACTGAGCTGAGGCACAATGGTCTCTGTGATGATAGAGAAGTGAAGACGGAATCTGACCTTTTGGCGCCTGCCGTTGTGCGTTGGACGGCCGAGAGAATGCGGCGGAGAAAATAAGAGTACATTTTGGATACTTTTTTCTTAGGCTTGAGCACGTACGGCATCTGATTCCTTAGGATGAGTTTCCTGCTACGGTCGGAAGAATCCACCTTTTTTGAGGGGTCAAGGAGATAGCATGCTGTTGTTGGCGTTGATGCTTCATGGTGTTGTGTGGAGAGTGGAGGTGGCATGGACTAGAAGTCGACTGCAGCATCTGCACCATGTTTCCGGGTAACGAGCCAAAGAGAAGAGGCGATTTTGGTTCAGGAGCCAAGTAAACTTGGTGGCCTACTACTGGTATTACAGGAGCAGCGTTTTTAGACAAGTTTCAAAACGTCTGATTCAGCAGCGACACGCAATTTGTACTTGATTAAGGCTACAGACATGTGCATGGGTTTAGGTGTTTCTGCAAAGATGTGTTTTCAGCTTCTCTCAACGCTTTGGGTGTCCGTCGCGGCGCGGCGGCCGGTGTTGCAGCCTTCTTCAACGTCGAAGGTGCTTGCTCCCCTGGGCTTGGTGGTACGGCGTTCTCCGGCGGCGGCTAGTTGCTGGGTGTGTGGGGTGGAGCCGCTGGTGTTCTTTCCTTTCTTCTGAGGTGTTTTGTGCAAGTTGTCTGGGTCTGGTTGTAAATCTTGGGTCTTTCTGGACCTGGCTGTAATTTGCCTGAGCTCCTTAATATATGTGGCGGTTCCTGTTCAAAAAAAAAAAAAAAAAAAAAAAAACTGCAAACATGAAGCCAAGTTGAACGTGTTGCCTGCTTTGTTCAAAACTGGGTATTTGGTATCTTACAAACAACGCACACGATGACACTGTTGCTGAAGCTGCAGCAGAAATTACATAAATTTGGTAGATGACATTATTCTTAACACACACAAGTGTTTTGAACCGTCGATATATTACTGACATCATTTGTTCATTTACAGTAACTCAACAACAACGACATAATTCAAACAATAGAAAGCCGTCTTCCTCTGATACAAGGAAGGGGCAAACAAACAAACCTTCATTTACCTGCCTCAAAAACTGGACTGGCGGCAGTCAACAGCACTTTATGAATCTACATCTCAAAATTGATTAACAATCCATCTATATTCTTTACTTCACTTTTTACAGCCTTCCAGCCCTCAGAAGCCTTTGCCTGGCCTTCTGCTCTTCCATCTCGTTCATCCAATCTGAAATCTGGTACACAACTTTTCCCAACATAACCAATCCAGCTACAGCAATCATCACTAGCAACAATACCAGGAGATACCTCTTGGTTTTCTGCAAAATGTAAGTGCACTGTAAGGAGCAGATACTACAGCCAGACCAATACCCTAACCAGCCTCCACGTATATTTTACACACCTGCCATGTCGAATCCTGAACAGGTTCCTGTGCTCCACGGTCACGCTTCTTCCTGCGTTTGGGCACGTTTGCAGCTTCTGAAGCAGGGTTCTACATGGAAATTACAGGACATAAGCACGTGTTCAATAAAGTAATCTCAGAATCCAATCGTTTAATGATAAAACCTCAATGTATGGACTACAAATTTTGTTATGATGAGAGGGTCTGGTGGAAATGGTAAAACCTTCACAGATAAAAACAGTGCATTCATTACAAAATTTTGTTCCGATGGTAATGGTCTGGTACCTTTATCTCCTGAACTTTCCGGAGATGCAACTCTGGATCTGAAACTTTGACTTTTTTCGCGCAGTCTTCACCACATGCAAGTAGGCCAACTCCATACTGTCCTTTAGGTACTTCTTTTGGATCACGACCAGACCTACCGTACTCCTTGAGAACATCTTGACATACCCACTCCTTTTTCAGGGTGTTACATGCACAACGTACATTGACCTTCATAGATATCAAATAGGGAGAGGAATCAAAATGACTAAAAAGTATAGCTTGAAATTGCAAAATTATAGTCCTCCGTTCCATAATATAAGACCTTTTAGGTATATCTCAAGGTGGACAACATACGGAACCAAATGAGTGAACCTATACACTAAAGTGTGTCTATATACGTCCAGATATGTATGAATCTAGAATTTTTTTAAAAAGGCTTAGATTTAGTAATGGAGGTAGTAATTCACTTAAATTTAAGGAAGCAATATACACAAAAACTTCTCATCTACAGTTTCATCAACTAAACAGATCAAACACTAGATCACTTGCTGGTTGCAAGTTATTTTAAACTAAACAGAAGCTGAGGTCGCACCTTTTTCATGCATTTATCAACTGACGGGCATTGACCAGGGTGACATATTTCTGAGCACAGATGGGGGCAATTTGTTAATTTCCTGCACAGTGACATACATGACAGGTCAGAGAACTCAATAAAAAAAAGGTATAAATCAAATTGTGGAAGTTTGTTTGGGTGACAATTGTGTAACATTTTTTTATTCGAACAGTTATAACAGAAACAATTAGGAAGCATGAATTGGTAACTAACCTATGACATGGGCCAGCACAGGCCCTTGCTTTCAGCTGTTCCTTGGCATTTAGGTTGTTATAGTGCACGCACTCGAAAGCGTGTACCATAGCACCACAATGACATGATCTTTTAACAAGGACTTTGCAAGGTGGACAATCGCTCAGATGACACCGCAAAGGGCAAGGATGTGAGCAAGGAGGATCCCTCGCCTGGCAGAAGCATTAAGACTAAGCATCATGCACCAAGCTTAAAAGAAAGATGTGGATGCCAACTAGCCATTTCACATCAAAATTTATAAACAGATCAGACAAACTGAAGGTATTGCAAAGAGAAGGAAAGAAGAACTGACCCTTTGACAAGGAAGATTGCATCTTTCACAAGGCTCAGCAAGTGTGTTCTCCCTACTGAGAGATATATGGTATCAGCTTTAGCCTGACTCGATGGGACCTCTAACACATGGCAAGTCTTTGTGCAATAATGGTTGCCACAGTGGAGAGGGTTTCCACATAAATTCTGACAGGGAAATTGCCTGCTTCTGGAGCAAGGCATCTGCAAAAAATAAGAATAAAAAAAATGTATGGTTCCTATATATTGTGTACAAGCAAGTGCAAGTGCATGTGTGCATGCTCGAGTGTGCAAGAGAGAGGAAGGAGGGAGGCACAAATTGACCAAAGGATGCCCATGTTGTTGGGAACTTACTGCACGTTCTTGGCTTAGGTGCTGCCCAAAACATGGCACTAGAACAACTTCTTGGCATGGTCGGCATGGTGTTCCAGGCGTACACTCTATATGCTTTTCCATTTTCTTCTTCGTTGGTTTAAGTGTGTACTCGGGGTTCGGTGGAGGAATAGGGCCATGACACCTAAGTAGTGTTAAGACTGTTAGACATCGGAGAAATTTATAGTTCTTGGTACACTGCTGCAATGACACACTCGGCATATATTAATTAAACACTGACCTTTCTTTACACTTGTGGCCACAAGAAAATTCTTCACCGCAGATCAGTTTGCAAGGTGGACATGCTCCATAGTGGCATTTATGGGGCTAGGAAGGAGATTATAAGTCAAGTAAATTCTGAGGACAAATCTATAATAGCAGAATTAATCAAAGTACGCAGAAATGACATGCGACCAAATTCACCAGAATAAATTCTGAACAACGTGGCAGATACACTTGTAATGGCAATCAGCAATGAAAATTATTAAGAGATTATCATTAATAAGTAATGACAATGTGAAAGAAAAGAGGCGGAACAGTTTACCCGGCAGTCAAGCTTGTGTCTGCAAAGGCGATCTATATTGCATCTTTTTGAGCATTTGGGAGGTTTCTGGTTCTTCTCGGTCCACAAGGAACCTACAAAAATTATGCATGTTTAATCTACAAAGTGAGACTTAGCAAGTATGGCATAACTATTTAAGACACCAGCAATTTAAAGTAGAGTGAGTCGGAGAGACACTGAGGATTTACATGTACTGTATAATCAAACCTGAGCAAGAATTAACAATAAAGAAAGTGCACCAGATCACGTAAAAATGATTGGAATGCAGGTGTTTCATGCTAATTATTACTCTGAAGTCCTAATCATCTTTTGTAAGGAAGTAGTAGGACCAAATATAACTCGTATAACAAAAGAAAAACAAAGTTAAGAGTCTACCAAGTTCAACCTCAAAGTATGTTTTCCCACAGAAGCATGAGATGGTCTTCATCAAAGGACAAGGTGAACAAGCACCTCTGGTAAACAAAAGGAAAAACTGTTACTAGAAATTCAGTTCAGAAAAAAAGAACCAATAAACAGCCTGGACTAAAAACACGAGTTTTCCATCCAAAAACTAAATGTGACTATTTCAGAGCAAAACACCACTACATTTTGAAATCTATTTTGTGGTTGAACCAACGGGGAGCATGTGGTAACACAAGTAGAACTAAACAATAGCAAGTGACAAGCCAAAAGATGCATCTTTGATTAGGGCAATACCTGTGGCATGGAGAGAGACATTTATGGTTGCCACATCTGAGCCTCCGATCACAAGTCTACAAACATAGACTCCTTTAGTGCTTGAAAGGAGCCAAAGCAATGCATAAAAGAAGAAGAACAAGAAGTACCTCTGCGCAGGGTGGGCAATCCCCAACACAACAACGTCGCTTACAAGGATGGCGTCCACAGGCACGTAAACGCTGACATTTCCTTTCACAGGTCAAGTCTTGGTGGCAAGGAAGCTGATACAATGCATCACAAGAATTTTGGAATTAAGCATTTGCTTTCTAATAAGCAATAACATAGAAGTATACGTAACGAGCTATAGCATTACTATGGACCAGATTACAGAAAAGAAAAATTACCAATTGCTAGTCACTGCTACTACTTATGTTTATGCATATAGTGGGTAAACTTTGGAGTCAAAAATCGATTTGAATCACACAAGCCTTTTATTGGTGCACTGAAAATGTAGATTTCAACAATTGGCTGCTACATGTATCAATTACTTGAAGATAAATCTACCAATTAGGTGCTAATAATGTTGCTAATTTCCTTTTGCATGTTGGAATCAATCGATTTATCTTCTCACACTGAGGGATCAAACATCTGTTTTTGCTTACTACTTGCAAGGTTATTATCACAACATGATGTATGGATATGTACCTCCTTCTTCAGACCCCACAGCGGCAGGCCTTCTTTATCACAAGACGGCAGGTCGTGTCACACGGGCCACGATGGCACCGCTCAGGGCACTTGTGCCGTCCGCACCCAAGCAGCTTCTCACAAGTCGATCCACACGTGGCGGCCTCCACATCACACTCCAGCCTTGGATAATCCTTCTTGCCACAAGGGCACGTCCGCGCCCTCGTAGCAGGCATTCCCCGCACTCTCCACCATGGCACCCCCTCTCACACCTATGCTTCCCACACTCCAGCATCCCACCACACTCCCTCTCGCATCGGAAGACCCTTTCGGAGCACAACCTCTTCGCCGTCGTCTCCCCACACTCGCATCTGTCATCCCCCTCACCGCGCACGGCGGGCAGGGCCCATCGTGGCAGTCCACCGGACACCGGTGGAGCTCACAGCTAAGGCGCTTATCACATTTGCCCATGCAAGAATAGCGCTGGTGCGCGCAGCGCCGGGGCTCCGGCGCGCGCCGCAGAAGCACCGAGCGTTCGGGACGACTGTGGGGCACGGCGGGCACGGCCCCGGGTGGCAGAGCAGGAGGCAGGTGTGGTCGCACCCGGAGCCGGCGTTTGGATTGAGCGGGCGCTCGCAGACGTCGCCGCAGGTGTGCGGGAGGTTCCATGGGTCCGCGGGAGGGTCGACGGTCTTGGAGCAGAAGCAGCGGTAGGCGGTGGGGGTCTGGGACTTGGGGTAGGCGACGCGGCACTTGGGGCAGCCCCAGGTCGGGGAGGGCGCCGCGGTGGATGACTGGTGCGCCCACGACTGGATGCAGGGGAGGTGGAGGAGCGCGAAGCACGAGGCGGAGCAGGACCAGACGGCGTCGGTGGGGCGGATCGGGTCCAGGCAGATCAGGCACGGCGGCGAGCGGCGGCGCGCGGCGGAGCTGAGGAAGATGCCGACCTTGGAGAGGTCGGCGCCGTCGCCGGCGGCGGAGAGGTAGGCGGAGAGGATGGACTTGGTGGCGTCGTCGAAGGCGGAGAGGTCGGTCTCGTCCGCGGAGGAGGAGTAGGACGAGGGGTCGGAATCGGAGACGGGGCTAGGTTTGGGCGGCGAGGGCGCCGGTGCAGGTCGGGGTGGTGGTATACGGGTGGTGGGAGCTGCAGCAGTGGTGGGAGCGGGTTTTCGCGATGAGGACGAAGCGGCGGCGGCGGCGGCGTAGGAGGACCGCATCGCCGGTGGTCGCCGGAGATGGCTGTGGTGCGCGCGAGATTTAGGAGGGGGGGTACAGCTTTTGCAGTTAGGTCCAACAGATCTCCTTACTTCTAGAATTTGGGCTTGCGTTCACTCGAGTCTCGAGGTTATGCTAACTAGTTGGGCTAGAGAGCCCAGTGCTAAAAGCCGACATCAGTTTTCCATGTTTTAACAACCTTTCCCGAGAACATACATGATACAAAAACTTCGAGAGGAGGCGATCGTGGCGGCGGCCTAGGGTTTCAACCCTAGCCGCCGCCCATCTGCAGTTTCATCGTCGTCGTCGGCAAAGATTCGACGGGTTCTCGCCTCCTCTAGGTGCTGTTCTGGCACTAGGAGGGGTGGGGACCTCGAACCTGCGCACGGCGCTTTTGAAGGTCCTTAATGTTAGAGTTTTGTTTTGGTTGTCATCTTCTTCGTTAATGGAGATAGTCTTGTCTGCAATAAGTGATCTTCCACGCTTCGTTCGACGGCGAGATACCCTTCCTGACGTCAATGGTGGCTTTGGAAGATTAAGTCTGTCTAGGTATGATTCTTCAGATCTTACTTCGCCAGATCAATCTTGCATTGTTTCTCATGGTTGTCACGAGGAGATTTGTCCTCGCAATATCTATCCCGTCTGCTACGTCTTCGGCATTGGTGATTCGTTCTCTCGGCTCCCAACGACGTCGACAAAGTGGTTCGGTTATTTGTCCCTGGAATATCAGTGGTGGTGCTCTTGCCGATGTTGCTTGATTAATTTAATGGATGCGTGCGTGCACAAAGCCTTGGCATTGCGGCTCAAAATTAAAAGGGAGAACCTTCGGTGGTATTCACAGGTCTGTGGTTTGTTGGTTTCGGCGTTGTTCTACGGCTGCCTTTAGAAAAGTACAAGATTGTGTCATGGATGAAAAAAGGGATTGAAGATCTCATAGATTTGCTAGTCTCTTTTAGTTTTATTTTTGTAATCGATATAATCATGTACTCTTTACTGGTTTAATATATGTGAAAAAATAAAAAAAAAACTTCTATATGATACAGCCTACAAAATACTCCCCTATCAAAATATAAGATTTTCTACCTAGTTTCTAGTTTCTGCATGCATGCATCTAGATCTAAAACATGTCTATATACATGCGTGCAGAAATTAGCTAGAAAGTCTTATATTTTGATACGTAGAGAGTAGAGATCTAAAAAAAGGCAACATATTCTCTGCATCCCGCTTATTTATGTATCCGTGCATCCATCCGCACATGACCGTCAGATTTACATCACACGCACAAGTAAGGATGAACAAACGGGCCCTGTTTATCCCATTTTTTGTGCATTTTGTGCATAGCTAGTTTAAATTTTTGATTTGTACTAGCTATGCACAAAAAATGGAACAAACCCCATTTTCACATTCCTACGCACAAGATCAAAACGTGGCTCATTTGCGCTTGTACGCCCGCCTAGAAACTAAGTTAGAAAATCATTCAATAAACCCCTTGATCGTTCCTCATTTAACTGGTCATGTTCATGTTTCATGTAAAATCCCCTAAAAACTGCAAATGATTGCGGAAACTCTACCAAAAATCGCATACATATTGGATGATTGTACGGACTACCATGCAAATTTTGAATCAAAACCGGGATGAACATGGAAGAAGAGAAATCTATTGAAACTCTGTTTTGATTCAACTTTTGCATGATAGTCCACCAGTCATGCATTATCTATGTGATTTTTTGTAGATTGTTTTTGTGATTAGTTGCACTACTTTCTAAGAGCATCTCTAGCTAAGTCCGTAAAAGGTGAAAGGGAGTTTTCCTGTCGAATTTGCTCGGCGCAGATCAGAGACTGAAACAAAAACTAGATTCTTTTTACATTTCGTGGGAAGCCATTGACGGTGATCTACAAAATGGCACCCAAAATAATTCCGACGATCACGAGAGCCCTACCTAACCCTATCTCTAACCCTAGCCCTAACCCTACAGGGGGCAGGGCCAGTCAAACTCCTTGACGGCGCGGTAGAGGAGCGACTCCGGCACCTCGGCACCGTGGTGGATGTATTTCCACGCCGCCCACTTCCTCGCCGCATTGGAGACGGTGAGCCGCTTCCTCGTCGTGTCGGAGAGATCTGTCCAGTCGATGGTGTGGCGGGAGGGGCTCCCACACTTCGGTGACGTCTTTTACGGCGGCATTGCGATGCGGCAGTGGCAGATCTGTGCGCAGCAGCGGTGGATTGTTCGTCGGAGGCGGCGCGACGGAGCGGGGATTGCTCGTCGACGGTGGGCGGCGTGACTCGGGCTGTGGACTGAAAACACTGCCCGAGTCGCTATAAATCCCGTTCGACAGCGGGGTTTCTCGTGCACTCGAAAGACTTTTACGGGCTGGGGCGGCTTTATAGGCTCTGTTCTGGCCCCCGTAAAGTCATCGGAATTTTTTGGTTTTCGCTGTTTTACGGGCTCTGCTAAAGATGCTCTGAGGTTGGTATCACTTGATATGTTCGCAACTCTTTGTTGCATTTCATTCAACCATAGTGGATGATTATTTGGAATGAAGCAGGTCAGGGTGCTGGTATACGGGCTGTGGGAGCTCCAGTGGTGGTTGGAGCTGTTTTCTGCGACGTGAACGCAGCCGTGGAGGTGTAGGAGGATGACACATTGCCGGAGCCGGATCCTCTGATTTTACAATCCTGACTTTCCCTGACTTTGAGCCACTAACATGTGGGTCACGAGTGTGGTGGGCCCGATGTGTCAATGACCCAAAGTCAAGGAAAGTTAAGGTTACCAAAGTTAGAGGATCCTGTTCCGGCATTGCCGGTGGTCACCGGAGATTGCTGTGATGCGTGAGATTATGGAGGGGAATGCAACTTTTGCAATTAGGTCCAAGAGATTTCGTACGTCTGTAACGAGGATTTGGATTAAATGTGGCACACTTTCCTCCGTAACGAAGACTGTGTTCTTTGTGTATACTTTAGTCTGTTGTTTATCACCCAAATCCACATAGGATGGATAAGATCGGCGAAGATGTGTTTGTACACTTTGTGTTGGTACTTGGTAGTTAGGCTGGTTGTATGTGCCCTCCTCCAGGTGGCCGTGTTTCACATGATCGACGAAGATGTTTGTACGTATTTGAGCTAGTTTCCCGCTAATTAACTATCGTCTTCTTTAGAAAAAAATGAGACAATATTTACCATTTTGGTAAAAAAAGATAGCCATGTCACTGACGGTAGCAAGGAATTTCTTCTGATCTTGCCCCACTTGGGTTTCAGTTGCGAATAACTAGCGTGATTCACAGTACCCCACTTCGGAGGAAGGACCAGAAGACGGCAAACTCACTAATCATGCTTGTGCTGAGATCTCTATGGCTTGAGCGCAATGCTAGAGTGTTTGAACGTCAAGCCCTGCCATGGGGGAGAGTCCTCGACGCCATCATCGACGAGTGGAGACTGTGGGCGATGGTGAGATGTAGGTCGTTGCGTGAGTGATCCCGTTGTCTCCTCTGTAGGTGCCATGCCCAAAGTTGCATTGGCCTAGTGGGTGGGTGTGTTGCTGGCCTGGTTCTTGGCCTTGGCATGTAATTGACACACTTGTACTCTCTCCCTTAAGCTTAATAAAGAAACGCGCAGATCTCCTGCGGGTTCTCTAAAAACAGTAGGCCGGCGTGACTGCGGAGTACCGTTTCTGGCGGCAATAGATCGCATAGAGCGCTACGGTCATCAGGTGCAACGGTGAGCAAAATTAGCTACATATACTTTCTACAGGCTGGTCCTTCCAAATTATTTTCATTCTACCCATTGGAACATGCTCAAAGGCCACCCTACTTCTACTCCATCCCACAAACGAATGGCTATACACACCGAATATAGCCATTTCTAAAACAAAAATTCAACACCTCATCTGATTCAGAGATTCAGGCATTGGCACAACAGGAACAGGAGTGCCAATATTCCAGTCCCTCGCACTACCTCTATATATTAAGGCGCGAGATTTTCTCGGCCTGAGAGCGATCGGGCATTGTTCATCACTGTTCATATACCCTACTTCTACTCCATCCCACAAACGAATGGCTATACACACCGAATATAGCCATTTCTAAAACAAAAATTCAACACCTCATCTGATTCAGAGATTCATGCATTGGCACAACAGGAACAGGAGTGCCAATATTCCAGTCCCTCGCACTACCTCTATATATTAAGGCGCGAGATTTTCTTGGCCTGAGAGCGATCGGGCATTGTTCATCACTGTTCAGTGTTTCGATCTGCGCCGTCCGTTGCCAATCCAATGGTCCGCGAGGCATCTTCGTGACGCTTTTGCAAAAACACCCCTCACAAACCCAGCACTTGCTCCGCAGTCCGCGCTTTTCCGAACAAATGGACCTATTTGTAAATTCCGAAAACCTCAGGGACCTCGCTACAAAACCGTCCACATCCCCCATTTCCCTCTCCCTCTCCCGCGCGACGCCGGAGTCGCCGCCGCTACGCTCCTCCCTGAAAGGACAATGATGTCGCCTAAAGGGGGGTTGAATAGGTGATGCGTGTGAAGTACACGTTCGTCAGGATACCTCAGGTGTAAGGTTTGATGAGTACAGCAGCAAGTCTTCCCTCAGTTATGAAACCAAGGTTTATCGAACCAGTAGGAAATCTCGATGCTACGAAGGTGTCAACGGCATCAGAAAACTTGGGCGTTGAAGGGGCTGTTGAGGCGCCTTGTGCTCCCTGACAATGGTGCCAGAAAACTTGCTGAGCGTAGTTGACGTGGAACCTGCACACAAGACAATCAAACTATTTTGCCCCGACGAGACAGTGAGGGTGTCAACCTCACCGCCTTGCTGAAAACAAAAAAATTAGATGTATAGTGTGGAAGATGATGTTTACTTGCAGCGAACAAAAGAGAATAATGATTGCAGTAGGTTGTATTACAGATGTAAAAGAATGGACCGGGGTCCACAGTTCACTAGTGGTGTCTCTCTAATAAGATAACTAACATGCTGGGTAAACAAATTACAGCTGGACAATTGATAATATTGATAAGTGCATAAACATGCATGTGCAAGTGTAGTGTTGACTATGAGATTCATTTGGGCATTACGACAAAGTACACAGACCGCTATCCAGCATGCATCTGTGCCTAAATAGTCCACCTTCCGATTAGCATCCGCACCCCTTTCAGTATTAAGTTGCAAGCAACGGACAATTGCATTAAGTAAAGTGCATAATGTAAACAACACATTCATCCTTAGACAAAGCATTGCTGTTTTACCCCTAATGGCAACAACACATCTACAACCTTAGGACTTGCTGTCACTATCCCAGATTCAATAGAGGTTGAACCCAACTATCATGCATAAATACCCTCTCTTGGAGTCACAAGTATTCACTTGGCCAGAGTTTCAACAGGCAACGGAGAGCATGCAAGATCACAAATGACATAGATATGATAACACAATAATCAACTTGACATAGTATCAATATTCATCGGATCCCAGCAAACACAACATGTAGCATTACAATAAGATGATCTTGATCATGATAGGCAGCTCACAAGATCTAAACATGATGGCACAAGTGGAGAAGACAACCATCTAGCTACTACTATGGACCCATAGTACAGGGATGAACTACTCACACATCACTCCGGAGGCGGGCATGGTGTGTAGAGCCCTCCGGTGATGATTCCCCTCTCCGGCAGGGTGCCGGGGAGAGCTTTAGAACCCTCCCGAGTTAGGGTTGACGACGGCGGTGCCGGCGGATATGTTCTAGATGTATCTCTCGGTGTTTTAGGGTTTTCACGTCGGGAGGAATAAATAGGCGAAGGGGCGGCGTCGGTGGAGTCCCGAGGGGCCCACCTCACCTCCCGGCGCGCCTGTGGGCCCTGCCGCGCCAAGAGGTGAGGAGGCCACCTCGTGGCTCCTCTTCGTCTCTCATTCGGACTTCGTGACGGTGTTGGAAAAATAGGGACTTGGCCTTTTGTTTCTGGAACAAAAAACAGCAGAAAACAGGAACTGGCACTTTGGCATCTTGTTAATAGGTTAGTCCCGAAAAATGCATAAAAATGATATAAAGTGTATATAAAACATATAGCAATTGGTATAATATAAGCATGGAACATCAGAAATTATAGATACGTTGGAGACGTATCAAGCATCCCCAAGCTTAGTTCTACTCGTCCTCGAGTAGGTAAAACGATAACAACAAATAATTTCTGAGGAGACATGCTTTCACACAATCTTGATCAATATTGCAAGGCTCATGTCATGAATGAAGTGACTCAAAGCAATGGTCTATAGTTTGCTAACATTTAGATAAAGAGTAAACAACTGAATCACATAAGCAAAAACTTTTCATGAATAGTACTTTCAAGACAAGCATCATTTTTTGTGCATAAGAGGTAACTCATAAAGCAATAGATTCAAAGTAAAAGGCATTGAAGCAACACAAAGGATGATAAAGTTTCAGCAATTGCTTTCAACTTGTAACATGTATATCTCATGGATAGTTGTCAACATAAAGTAATATAACAAGTGTAATAAGTAAACATGTAAGAATCAATGCACACAAAGTTGACACTAGTGTTTGCTTCTGAGATAGAAAAGAGTAGGTAAACTGACTCAACAATAAAGTAAAAGATAGGCCCTTCGTAGAGGGAAGCAGGGATTAAATCATGTGCTAGAGCTTTTTAAGTTTTTGAAATCATAAAGAGAGCACAAAGTAAGTTTTTGAGAGGTGTTTGTTGTTGTCAACGAATGGTAGTGGGCACTCTAACCCCCTTGTCAACCAGACTTTCAAGAGCGGCTCCCATGAAGGACGTTATCTCTACCAGCAAGGTAGATCATCCCTCTTCTCTTTTGTTTACACATGTATTTTAGTTTCTTTATAGTTGACACTCCTCCCAACCTTTGCTTACACAAGCCATGGCTAACCGAATCCCTATACAAAAGCTATCACAATGTAAAGTGAATAAGTAAAAGAACTCGGGTATAGAAATAACCGAGGCACGCGGAGACGAGGATGTATTCCCGAGTTCCTCCTCTCAAGGGAGTACGTCTCGTTGAAGAGGTGTGAGGCACCACAAAGGTCGATCTCAACGCCACAAAGGCTCACCCTATTCTCCGATGAACCGCACCACAAAGGTTTGGTTCACCTTCCACTATCGGTATTCCTTCGAGGCAGAATCCGGAGCCTTTCAACAACAATCCGGGGCACAACCCACAACGGGATTGGGGGCCCCGAACGGCTTACAAGTGACCACAAAGGTCTCAACCACCACACGGGCGTTTAGGGCCCGAAGACCCAAGAGTAACAAGCTCACAAACTTTCAACTTCCACGAATCCTCGTGGAGAGCACAAACCGATGCACAAAGCAAAAGGCAAGAGCACAAGTGCTCGAATCCTTCACTCTCAAATTCCAACAAAGTAACAACTGCTTATGGGGGAATAAGAGAGGAAGAACAAAGAGGAGATGCACCAAGAACTCCAAGATCAAGATCTACTAGGTTCCCCTCACTTAGAGGAGAGATGAATTGGTGGAAATATAGATCTAGATCTCCTCTCTCAAATCTCTCAAAGATATGCAAGAATCATGGGAGGAATTGGGAGAGGGGCAAGCTTTCCAAGGTCAACAATGGAGGAGAGAGAGGGAGAAAAACGTGCTTGGAAGAGCTGGCTGACTGGAGGTAGGTGGAGGGGTATTTATACCCCCCAGAAAAAGAGCCGTTGCAGCCAACTTACACCGGAGACTCCGGTCTTGAAGGGCCGGAGACTCCGGCCTTGCCGGAGACTCCAGCCCCTGAGGCCGGAGACGCCGGGCTCTGCTGGCAGAGACTCCGGTGTTACTCCGGGGTCACTCCGGACCCCTATACAGAGAGTGCCGTCCTCTGGCTCTCTTTGCTCGAAATCTTGGGGGACCGAAGACTCCGACCCCTGAGCCTCCTGAGACCGGAGACTCCGGACAAGAAAAACAGCAGTAAAACAACAAAGCCTGAAATGCGATAACTTTCTCGTTCGAACTCCAAAACAGGTGAATCCAATTTCGTTGGAAATATTAAGGGTCACAAATATAGAGGGGATACCACACATGGGGAGGTGTGGACCCTATCTCGAAGGTGGATCGATAATATTTCCAAAGCCGAGAATGGAACAAGTTTTTCAAACAAAAACCATTTTCGAAGAACTTGGGCTTGTCATGAGGATCACAACAAGCACCAAAACCCAACAAGGAGAAGAACCAAATAAGAACCAAGAAAGATGATATGCCAATTATGCAAAGGTTTAAGCTCTCCACAAAGATGCGATCAAGTTACTCACTTGAGAGCTCCTCTTGATAGTACGCCGTCTATCCTATAACCCGGTCTCTCACTAACACCATGAGACCGGTAAAATAGAAACCCTATCAAGATCATACCTTTGCCTTGCGCATTCCACTTTAGCTTGATGATGACGATCTTGACTCTCTCAAGTTGGAACATCTTTCTTGATTGTGCTTGCTAGCATATGCTTGATGAAGACTTCTCCAAATGCTCCCCCATACACCATTATGGGAGAGTCTTGCTAAGCTCCGTCTTCATGTGTCCTTTGCAAGCTTCAATCAAATGATATCTTCCGAGATGGATCATATTGAGCTTGCACTTCATCTTCTCTACACATGACCATTCTTCATATAAATCCTTGAGTAGAGCATTGATCATCATGTAAACTTCTAGAGTCCAACACATGCACTCCAATCTTTTCCTATGGACAAGATCTACAAGTATATCTCAATGCAAACATTAGTCCATAAGGATTGTCATTAATTACCAAAACCACGCATGGGGCAACACATGCACTTTCACTCCCCCGCCGGATCGAAGCCCGCGCCCGGCTCCGCCGCCTCCTCCTCTCCTTCCTCGCCGCAGATCGGCCTCCAGGACGCCGCGTGCACGCCGTAATCGCCGCCGCCACGCCCGCTACCTTCCGCTGCGGCCGCTCCGGCGACCGAAAATGGTCGGCGCCGCCGCCTACGGGCACCCCGCGTCCGTGCGCGTCCGTCGCGCGCAGCCGCGCGTCCCAGAACGCGGTGGCGCGACGCCGGCGTCGACGTCGCCGCTGCGGCGGATCCGCCCCCACGTGACGTCGTCGCGGCATCACAGCGGGTTTGGGCTGGGCAGCTGGGCCGCTCGCAGGCTGGGCCGGCTGCTCTGCGGCTGGCCGGCCTTTTCCTTTTTTTTCCTTTTTTTTGTTTTTTGTTTTTCAAAAACTTTTGTAACTTTTGAAATACAGCTCCAAATTAATTTGGACCAAATTCAAAAAAAATGTAAAAATCAAAATACCATTTTAAATACTTTGGGACCTTTTCCAAATTATTTCAAACCTTAAATTTTTTAAATAATATATAAAAGCTCATTTGACACCTTTACGCCGTTTTGCAAAAAATGAATTTCGTAGTTTTCTTTTGGCAAAAAATCCAATTTAAAATAGAACATGCTTTGCACAATTTGAAACGATTCATAGATATTGTTCTACGGTATTTGACCAATTTTCAAAAACTAATAAATGCTACAAAATTAGTTATTTTCAATATATCCATTAATATATCAAAATGACCACAAATTTAAATACTAACTATTTGCGGCAGACGATCAAATTTCAAATTTGGATACTTGAAACATTTAAATGCCTTCCAAATTTGATCATTTTACAGATGTGAAAAAAAACCCGAATCTGCAAAACTTTCCAATTTGAACAAATTTCAAAATCTGAACCCTTTTGAAAGTAAGCTTTCTTTTAATTACAACAATTTTCAATCCTAAAAATAGTCTTGAATACGTCAATTTTCAAATTTAAATTAATGCTCAAATATTTCCATGCTTGAAGAAGGAGCATATCTATTTGAAAAGAAAATAAACTTTTTAGTGCGAGGACATTTTAAAACATTTTCTCCGATATTCCATTACCGGCCATAGCTCTATGGATATATAGAACCGTCTTCTAGAACTCAGTCACCTTAGTAAGAAACAAATGGTCATATGTTATTTATGGGTTTGCTTATGTCCTCAGCTCTATTCACTGTAAATAAGTATGCTTTATGCAATGATCACAATAAATCAGTGCTTCTGGGATGCTTAAGTACCATGTATTTTTAGCCGCCTGCATTATTTTCTTCTCAAAGTTATCCTCTGTGTATATTTCAGGTTGAACTCGAGGTGAGCTAAAATCTTCCTATATAGTTTTTTGCGGCATAACAGAGTTGATACTTCAGTAGTATCATGTGGGTGGATAAGAATAATTCTTTAGACCATTAAGAAGAAGATTATTTACCCTTTGTTTATTCTAGAATTCTATTAAAATTTTCACAGATTAAGACACTTTTTTGAATCTACAAATTTTCTTGGTTAATTAAAGCACATATAGTGCAAATTCCACGTGGTGCTGATATGAATGTTCACTAATCTTAAATCGGGGTACATATCCCCTCCTAAGACATTCAATTAGCTTCACATTGGAATTTATATACAGATTTGTATTTTGAATGGATGCATATAGTTTGTATTTTGTTTCATACTTATTTATATACCGACAGTTCTACTTTGGCAATTGCAGTTGCTTCCAATAATAGTTTTACCGCACCAGGACATTGGACAATCTGCCACTAATTGCAGTTGTTCGAGCAAGTAACTCCTTCCAAACCGGCAGAATTATTCATCATCACAAGAGCTATAATGGTAAAGCCCATCATCAGGCAAAATTAGATTCTAATCCGATATATTATGATGCATTTCAGTCTATATCCTTTGTGATGCGGATCTGACCGCCATATTGATCAGGCCAGTATTACGATTTTGCTTTTGAGAACCATATCTTAGTGTTCCGTAGATGAATTACATGAAGCAGCCGTCGGGCAAAGTCAATGTTTGTGCAGACGGCCATGTAGCCCCGCATAATCCAGTATATATCTTGCTACGCATCGCATTTACTTTTCACTGCAAATCATATCGGCTATGCAACTAAATGCACTATACAAATCAAACCGCCATTTCTCCTTGCAAAATATATTATGCAACTAAACAAAAAGAAACAAATCATTAAAAAATCGCATCAAGGCACGCCGCGCCGAATTCAACTAGTTATTCATTACGCATGAAACCTATACACACCGAATATTATGTCAACCTCAGTCGACAGCATACTCCTCAAATACATACACCATGAGTACTAATACAATACTTGAACACGATTAATACATGGTAAAATCCCCATAGTATGCACAATAGCAAGCCAAGAACCAGCTGCACGGAATACGATCTCAGCTTCTACACATTTCTTCTTGTCAAGGAGGCCCAGGTCACAGCCACTAACACATATACCCGGTCATACACACGGTCACAGTACGAGAACCAAGAGACTCTCCATTTCCTCTTGAACAATAAGGTGCAGAAGACTATCCATATAGCGATTACATAACCTGAACCCATGGCGATGAAAAACGAAACCACATCTCTTGCATCTTCATGGAGTTTTTGGGTTGCTGGAATTGGCTCGAGCTGTGAGCAGTTCCGTGGCAGAGGAGGACCGCAAAGACCCAGGTTACCGATATAAATATACGATGGATCCTCAAGTGTTTGCAATTGATTTCCGGATGGTACCACACCTGTCAGGTTGTTGTATGACAGGTTCAAGCGACTCAATGATGTGAGAGCCGATAAGCTTGGAGGGATTCCACCAGACAACTCATTGTGTCATAGGTCGAGTGACTCCACTTGCACCAAGGCGCCAATCTTCTCGGGAATTTTTTCGCTGAGCATGTTCCAGGATAAATTCAGGCTCTTCAGTGCGACAAGAGTAGCGATTTCTTCAGGAATCTCTCCAATAAGATTGTTACAGGATAAATCAAGATTCGCCATATATATGACTTCTGTATATAATCTCTCTTGACCCTTTGTGAGTACAGTGAAATTCTCACTATAGTCGACCATTTCATTGTCACCAATTGCCACGCCATGGTAGAATGCATCTTCAAATCCATCACCATCATCTCCCGTCAGTATCATTCCTTTCCAGTTACCAATGGATCTCGGTATGCTCCCAGTTATATTGTTGTACGCAAGGTCCAAATATTGAAGATTACCTATCTTCGTAAGCTCCTCGGGAATGTGGCCATAAAACATATTCGAGCGCAGTCGCAGGAATGCCAAAGATTGAAATTTCTGACCAATCCATGTGGGCAAACTCCCAGAGAAATTATTATATGAAAGATCAAGAAAGATGATTTCCTTGCAGTTTTCCAGAAACGAAGGAAAATCACCAGAGAGGTAGTTGTTTCTCAAGCTTAGGTTAAGAATACTCAGACTTGTCATGTTTGTCGTGGATTTATTTTCTTGGCAATCTGGAGCTGGTCCGGTTAGATTATTTTCTGATATATCTAATAGAGTTAGTGATTGCAGTTTGCACAAAGAAGATGGTAATAGGGTCTTTTGTAATTTCTTTTCTTTGCTGGACCTGTTTGTAGTTTGTACTGAGTTTTCTGAATTATATGGATCGGATCCTTTCAAAAAAAAAGAAGAAGATGGAATGGTGCCAGAGATATGGTTGCCAAACAGAACAAGTGTTTGAAGTCCTGCCGCTCCAAAGTCGTCTAATGGCAGTGGCCCAACTAAATTGTTCCTACTGAGATCTAGGTTGGTTAGGTTTATGGGAAGCTTAGGTATTGGACCACTGAGCTGCACTACGGGAAACGGGCGAGACGCCGACGGCCGGATTGTACGCCGACGGCCAAATGCCGGTGCCGGGGCCGTCGGCGTACAAGCCGTGCTAGGGCAGCCGCGCAACCGACTGTCGGCGTAAGAATGGCCGTCGGCGTAGCCCTATCGGGCCCGACGGCAGCCGTCGGCGTTGGGCAGGCCGTCGGCGTACAAAAGGGCGCCGTGACGGAGCAAAGTCGACCGTCCAGCTGCGTTGATACGCCGACGGCCTTGCCGTCGGCGTAAGTGCGTCCTTATACGCCGACGGCGGCCGTCGGCCTATAGATGTTCCTTTTTTATTTATTTCTCTATAAAATATTTATTTATTTATTTCTCTATATAATATTTAATGTAGGTATAATTTATATATAAATTGGATCTATACTTTCCCTCCCAATTTCGGTATCCCACCCGCATAAAATAACGGTTTGATCCAACGGCTCCCAATCTCTCGAAGGAAACACACGATCCGCGTACTTGTTCCTGATTGGCTAGCTGGAGGGAGTCACTCGCTTGATCCAACGACTCCCAAGCTCTCGAAGGAAACACACGATCCGCGTACTTGTTCCTGATTGGCTAGCTAGAGGGAGTCACTCGCTTGATCCAACGACTCTCAAGCTCTCGAAGGAAACACACGATCCGCGTACTTGTTCCTGATTGGCTAGCTGGAGAGAGTCACTCGCTTGATCCAACGGCTCCCAAGCTCTCGAAGGAAACACACGATCCGCGTACTTGTTCCTGATTGGCTAGCCGAAGGGAGTCATTCGCTTGATCCAACGGCTCCCAAGCTTTCGAAGGAAACACACGATCCGCGTACTTGTTCCTGATTGGCTAGCTGGAGGGAGTCACTCGGAGAGGCGGGTCTATAAGAGAGGCAGGAGTACACTTCATATCCATCATTGGCAGTACACGGGTAGCAGAGAGCAAGATTTCTGAGAGGCAGGAGTTCCTAGAGCGGAGGCTGAAGGTGAACCCTCCCCTCGGTCGGATCCAAGCAGCGGCAAGGATCTCTGATGATTAGCAACATCCCCAACACTTGTTTGGACGGTTGCAAATCATCAGAGACGTCTTGTCGCTCCGTGGATCGAGGGCCGATTTGCCGTCTCATGACCACGCGATGATTTGCCGATTTGCCGGTCAGAGTGGCCACTGGAGAAGGTAGGCAACTTCGATCCGACGTGGTTCTGAAAGGGGCATGGATAATATAGTTAGAATAGTTAGAATAGGATGTGCTAGAATAGGATAACTTATTTAGAATTTTGTAGATAGAAGGTTGGTAGATGCCATATCTAGGTCCCAACCTTTGCTTTACAGATTTGGCCAGCGCTATAAGATTTTCTATTTTATCGCTCGAGGAGAGCGAAGATGAAGATGATATCTTCATGCCGAGTGAAGAGAGCAAGAAAGCTGCAGAAGCGGCGACGGCGTCGTCGTCGAAGGGCAAGGGTGCTGCGTCGTCCAAGGACAAGGGTGTTGCGTCGTCGAAGGGCAAGGGTGTTGCGTCGTCGAAAGGCAGGAGTGATGCGGGAGGCTTCGTCGATGGTAGATGAATTTTATTTTTCTAATTTGCAGAGTACCATGTATCTTCAATTTATGTTGTGTTCTCGCTACTACCGATATTTTCTTCTCTGTGTAATTTATGTTGTCAATGTAATTTGCAGGGTTTGTTTAATATCAATGTGAAAAGTAGTCGAAAGGGGGTAGCAAAGTGAATTTTTTTGGTTGCTTGTGTAAGGTTAGCCAAAAGGTATGTTATGATACATGCTAGCCCATGCATGCGGCACCGAGGTGTCGACCCTGTTATCGAAAGGCAACACACGGCCTTGTTCGATATTTAAAACACAAAACACACTTGTAACCGGCTTCACCGGCTTCACTTTCTCTCTAGTGAGTTTCTGCATTTAGAGGTGAAAACTCCCGTTCGGGCGAACCGGATCGAATCTTGTGTTGATTTGGGGTAGACTTTGGTTTCTCACCTTCCTATGGCCTAACCTAACACAACCAAGCAAAAAAGTCCACTGGCCTACCCCTTTCGATGCACGTCTATGGGGGTAGACAAAAACGTTAGGGTTCTTCCAGCGGATTCAGGGTTTCGCCGAAGCGGGGCCCCGGAGCATCAGAACCCCACCAAAACCTAGTTTGTGCCATACCATATGTATAAGTGTGTTGTGTGTTGTAAATGTGCAATATCCTACTTCGGGGTGTGACCGGCTTCACCGACTTCACTTTCTCTCTAGTGAGTTTCTGCACTTAGAGGTGAAAACTCCCCTTTCGGGCGAACCAGATGGAATCTTGTGTTTATTTGGGGTAGACATTGGGTTCTCACCTTCCTATGGCCTAACCTAACACAACCAAGCAAAAAAGTCCACTGGCCTAACCCCTTTCGACGCACGTCTATGGGGGGAGACGAAAACGTTAGGGTTTTTCAGCGGATTCAGGGTTTCGCCGAAGCGGGGCCCCAGAGCGTCGGAACCCCACCAAAACCTAGGTTGTGCCATAACATATCTATACAAGTGTGTTGTGTGTTGTAAATGTGCAATATCCTACTCCGGGGTGTGACCGGCTTCACTTTCTCTCTAGTGAGTTTCTGCACTTAGAGGTGAAAACTCCCGTTTTGGTCGAACCAGATGGATCTTGTGTTGATTTGGGGTAGACTTTGGTTTTTCACCTTCCTATGGCCTAACCTAACACAACCAAGCAAAAATTCCACTGGCCTACCCCATTTCGACGCACGTCTATGGGGGTAGACGAAAACATTAGGGCTTTTCCAGCGGATTCAGGGTTTCGCCGAAGCGAGGCCCCGGAGCGTCGGAACCCCGCCAAAACCAAGGTTGTGCCATACCATATGTACACAAGTGTGTTGGTGTTTCAAATGTGCAATATCCTACTCCGGGGTGTGACCGGCTTCACCGGCTTCACTTTCTCTCTAGTGAGTTTCTGCACTTAGAGGTGAAAACTCCCGTTTCGAGCGAACCGGATGGAATCTTGTGTTGATTTGGGGTAGACTTTGGTTTCTCACCTTCCTATGACCTAACCTAATACAACCAAGTAAAAAAGTCCACTGGCCTACCCCTTTTCGACGCATGTCTATGGGGTAGACGAAAACGTTAGGGTTCTTCCAGCGGATCCAGGGTTTCGCCGAAGAAGGGCCCCGGAGCGTCAGAACCCCACAAAAACCTAGGTTGTGCCATACCATATGTATACAAGTGTGTTGTGTGTTGTAAATGTGCAATATCCTACTCCGGGGTGTGACCGGTTTCACCGGCTTCACTTTCTCTCTAGTGAGTTTCTGCACTTAGAGGTGAAAACTCCCGTTTCGGGCGAACCGGATGGAATCTTGTGTTGATTCGGGGTAGACTTTGGTTTCTCACCTTCCTATGGCCTAACCTAACACAACCAAGCAAAAAATTCCACTGCCTACCCCTTTCGACGCACGTCTATGGGGGTAGACGAAAACGTTAGGGTTCTTCAAGCGGATTCAGGGTTTCGCCGAAGCGGGGCCCCGGAGCGTCGGAACCCCACCAAAACCTAGGTTGTGCCATACCATATGTATACAAGTGTGTTGTGTGTTGTAAATGTGCAATATCCTACTCCGGGGTGTGACCGGCTTCACTTTCTCTCTAGTGAGTTTCTGCACTTAGAGGTGAAAACTCCCGTTTCGGGCGAACCGGATGGAATCTTGTGTTGATTTGGGGTAGACTTTGGTTTCTCACCTTCCTATGGCCGAACCTAACACAACCAAGCAAAAAGTCCACTGGCCTACCCCCTTTCGACGCACGTCTATGGGGGTAGACGAAAACGTTAGGATTTTTCCAGCGGATTCAGGGTTTCGCCAAAGCGGGGCCCTGAGCGTCAGAACCCCACCAAAACCTAGGTTGTGCCATACCACATGTATACAAGTGTGGTGTGTGTTGTAAATGTGCAATTCCTACCCCGGGGTGTGACCGGCTTCACCGATTCACTTTCTCTCTAGTGAGTTTCTGCACTTAGAGGTGAAAACTCCCCTTTCGGGCGAACCGGATGGAATCTTGTGTTGATTTGGGGTAGACTTTGGTTTCTCACCCTCCTATGACCTAACCTAACACAACCAAGCAAAAAGTCCACTGGCCTACCCCCTTTCGACGCACGTCTATGGGGGTAGACGAAAACGTTAAGGTTTTTCCAACGGATTCAGGGTTTCGCCGAAGCGGGGCCCCGGAGCGTCGGAACCCCCACCAAAACCTAGGTTGCTGCATCCATATGTGTACAAGTGTTTTGGGTGATTAAAATGTCCAAGAATCTACCCGGAGTGTGACCGGCTTCACCGGCTTCACTTTCTCTCTACCAAGTGTGTGGACTTAGAGGTGAAAACTCCCACTTCGAACGAAACGGGGACAATCTTGTTAAAACTTGTGATAAAAGTTGGTTTCCCATGTGCCTATGTCCCAACCAAACACAATCAAGCAAAAAAGTCCATTGGCCTACCCCCTTTCGACGCCGTTCACGGGGGTAGACGTAAACATTAGGGTTTTCACCGGTTTCACCGAATGCTAGGGTTTGTTGGGGGGTCTAGGGTTTCGCCGAATCGAGGCCCCGGAGCCCCACCTAACCATGCACATATCCCTAATATATCTATAAGACATTTTATAAATTAATTATAATTGATTTAGAAATTGTAGAAAATAAAATTTGATTTAAAAAAGAAAATAAAAAACATGTCTTGCCCTATCGTTTCTTACCGCGCGGCCGGGTCGGGGTTGACCCCAAATCCCCAAATCACATCCCCGCCGCCAACCCCAAATCACCTGTCCCTTCTACCTTGCAATCCGTGTCTTGTCCCTCTTACTAATGCACAAAACAATTTGTACTTGTAGGGAGCTGATGCCAACGTTGTGATGTCAGTTGAGTTGAGATGTGTCTCCCAAGGTTGTAACCGTAGAGTCGAGAAGTATGAGAAGTATGATGTGAATGGGTACCGCTTCCATACAGAGCATCACCAGAACAGTCGGCCTAATGCAAATATTATAAATACCGGGGTCTTCACCATAGGAGCCAGTAATTATGATTACTACGGAAGGTTACAGAACGTATACGAGCTGACGTTCAATAACACGAACATAGAACTCAAGCTTGTTGTGTTCAAATGCCACTGGTTCGATCCTGAGCATGGAACCAAAAGTACCCCTTCCATTGAGTTAGTTGAAGTTAAGCCTTCAACCACCTACCATGGATCCGATGTCTTTGTTGTGGCTCACCAAGCATTTCAAGTTTATTATTTGCCCTACCCATGCAAGAAAGATGGACTCATTGGTTGGGAAGTCGTGTTCCATGTATCGCCACGTGGTAAGCTACCCATGCCCTCCGAAGACGATTACAACAACATTGACCCTAAAACATACGAGGGGATTTTCTATCAAGAGGAACAAACCTTTGGGGACTTTGGCATACAAGGTCTTGAGGATCGCGAGGACAATGCACAAACAGGTGGTGACGTAGTGGTGAATCTAAAAGATATAGATATGCTCAACAAGTTACAGAGTCATAGTGATGACGATGATGAGCCTCCATCGTGCGAGGAGGTTTCAATATACAACACTCGTGATAGTGATATTGATAGTGATGATGAGAACACAGGACTTAACTATGAGAGTGATGATTAGGGGTGAGGGTCTTTTATGTCCTTTTGCGTACTATTTACTTTTCAACATGCTTAGTCTTTCAACATGCTTAGTCTTTCAACATGCTTCTTCTTAATTACATTACGTCTTTATTCTTATTTACTATATTTTTCAACATGCTTAAAAGTTTACACTTTCTCAATGCAGGTCGGTCGCCTATTCTCACGCTGTCAGAAATGGGTACCTCGGGCTCTCGGGAGGTGTAGGATGTGTTCGGGTGTAGCGTGTGTGAATTCGAACTATGTTTGTGTCATTTTTGAGTTTGTATGGATGTTTATATGAATTCGAATAATGTTTGTGTCATTTGGATATCAATGTGATGTTTATGTGATGTTTCTGTCATGTTTTTATAATTTGTGTAATTTTAATTGTATTTGAATTGTGCTAAAACCAGCAGCAAGAATCAACAATAAACTGGAAATATGGTCAGGGAGTCGGCGTAGGGCGCACATGATTCTGCCACGTCGCCCCTAAAGGACCAAATGGTCACGGATACACCGACGGCATTGCCGTCGGTGTATGGCTCCACACAGGCGCGCCAGATCAGTCCACGTGGCAGTCTAGGCCGACGGCAATGCCGTCGGCGTATAGGTGGAGCAGACGGAGACGTTCGGCGCCGTTTTGTGGGTCCCACTGCGTCGTCGCCGATGGCGACGGATACGCCGACGGCATGTTTTATACGCCGACAGCCTGCTACGCCGCGGAGATACGCCGCGTAGGCATACGCCGACGGCGGTCGTTCCTACGCCGACAGCGTCCGGCCGTCGGCGTATCGCCGGATTCCCGTAGTGCTGATTAGAACTGAAATCCATTATTCTTCCTTTCATAAATTCCATGGTTGATGGGAGGACTCCTGTGATCTGATTCTCTTTCATATTGAGATAAAGTAGTGAGGAGGCTGATACCCAAAACCAATCCGGCACCTTGTCAGATATGTTTGTGTTTGATATATCAAGACTGTCCACCTGCGTTTGCCATCTAAGCCACGCTGGAAATTCAGGCCCTAGATGGCAGTGTCGAAGTTCAATACTCCTTAGACTGAAGGGAGGAACCCAAGACGAGCTGACTCTGATGGCTATGGAGTTGTATGACAATGCCAATTTCTTCAACATATTTAGACCTGATAAGTGGCCTTCATGTATAACCCCATCCAGGTTATTGGAGCCCATTTCTAGTATAGTTAGCTTTGTGAGATCTCCTATCCACAAAGGCATGGGACCTGTCAGCTGGTTAGAGCTAAGATCAAGATATGACAAGTTGCTTAAGGGTGCAAGCATAGCTGGTAGGCTTCCGGTCAAATTGCATTCCATTAAAACCAATGTTTGCAGTTTATTCAATGAACAACTAGGTAAGCGTTGGAATAATTGTGCTATTTTCCCATTGATGTTGCTTTCAAATAAATTAAGTTCCTCCAAGTTACAAAGATTCTTCATGTTTCATGGTACCATGCCCACCAGATCATTACTAGATAAATCAAGGTTTTCCATGGATGTCATATTACCGATCTTGTCCGGAAACGGGCCATAGAAACCATTCGATGAGATATCAAGATACTTCAGGCTAGTTAGATCCCAAAACCAGTTGGGTGAGCTACGTTTAAGAAAGTGGTTGCCCGAAAGGTCAAGTGTTTCAAGAGATGTCAGATTGGAAAACTGAAGAGAATCAGGGCTACTTTTAAGCTGGCACGAGGGAAGACGAAGAACTTTCAGAGATGGAAGCATGTTCACCACTGGAAGCCAGTTAGTGACTGTACTGAGGTTCACGAATGCCATGTCTAGGTGCTCAAGGGAAGCTAACCGTGACAACCAGGTGAGATCCCTGGAGTATGTATCACCAGAAATGGAATCAAGACTGAAGTAACGCAGGCTGGAGAGATTACCAAGCTGCGGCTGTATCCTTCCAACAAAGCTTCACTGGGATAGGTCTATGTATCTCAAGTTGTGGAGAGAACCTAAGAACTCTGGTATCTGCAAGTCCTCGAACATGTTGCAGCTGAGGTCGAGATACCGTAGATGCTTTAAACCAAGTAACGAGGAGCTTATGTTACCTCCTAGCACCGCCATATTGTTGCAATCAGGGCCTCGAAGATCAAGCCCGACAACATGGCCGGTTTTGTTGCTACAATTGACGCCCTTCCATCGGCAACAGTCATCACCCTTCCATGATGAAAGGAGGTTTGCAGGGTCTGAGAGACGTGCCCTGAAGGTGAGAAGGGCATATCTCTCATCGGCAATACATCTGGTGGTGGTATTATTCGGATGGACAGACATCTCCTCTGTGGTGCTCTTGGCTTCAGTAAGCAAGAGCAAGGCTATGGCTATCTGGATGCAGGACAGTTGAAGCGTACCCATCGATGCTTTGGGGGATGGATGATGTGTTCGTCTTGGTCCAGGGGATCCAAAGAAATATGTTATCTCGATGTCAAGACTGTTGAATTTTCTGCGATGGTGATGTGCTTATAGTGATACTGAAGGCGAAATTTCTTCTGCTCGGTTGTCTTTTTATGTACAGCTGCATGACTTACGTGTAGACTTCATCACCAGTGATTTAGATGGGAGAGTTGCCCAGCGAATATCCTAGACCGTATTATGTTCATGTTCATCAAGTCGCTTGTAATTTTCCTTCAAAGACATAACAGGGGTCCATGCATGCTAGTTTTTGTATTTGGTTTTCTCAATTATTTTCTTCAAATGCTTTCTGTTCCGCAATTATGAGTCCGATATTGTATCCGTCTAAGAGCATCTCCAACCGGAAGCCCCAAATTATGTCCGGATTTAGAATTTCAGGACAAAAAAAGGTGTGCTGACGTCCGATTTCGTATTTGGGGACCAGAAAAATACGTCTCCCAGTCGCACGCTCTAATGTCCTATGCAACTCCATCGCGGTGGCACCTCGCAGAAGCTCGGGGACTGAGGAGATGTCCAGGAGGCGCGGAAGCTCGCTAGAATCACGAGGATGGGATCGGCTTGGATGGAGGTGGAGTGTCGGTGGCGAAATTGACCGGCGGAGCTCGGCCGGCGACGGAGAAGGGCGGGATCGATCCGCAAGAATTGGGGCTCCCACGGACGTGTTCCTCGGCGTGGACGTAGAGGATGACGAGGAGGTTCTCTAGGAAATGAAGGCGGGTCTCGGGCATGGCGCGTACCGACGGGGATGACGACGACGGACGCCGTTCAGCAGAGTTTCTGATCGGAGGAGCGCCTCGAAGGTGAGCCGCGCCAGCCTCCGCATTGAACGTCGCCCGCACCATCTCCTCTCCGGGCGTTCCGCACGAGCGCCCCGCCTCCTGTCCCTGGCGCCTGCATTCCGACGGGAGGTAGCAATCGCGCTTGTCGGACGTAATATTTGGGATGTTTAAAAAATCGGTCGATACACCGATTAAACGGCCGATTTATTGTGAATCGTGAGTGATTGATAAGATTATATCATATCAGCTGAGTTTAATGTTGGCGCCGATTTTTTGGTCTGACAGCCCGATTTTTCAACCATTTTTGCCACTTATCGTCGGCCTCACAGCCGATTTATCTGACGAGAGTTTTGTAGAGCTTTACATTAGCTCAAATTGTGCCCATTTTTATTCAAAGGAAAGAAATCAATGCAACAGTTGTATCTAGTACTCCAATGTAATTTTTGCAAAGCATATTTTAGAACTTTTAGTGTCGGAAGTTGACAAATACAAAAATAACTAGCCGATAGATAGGTGACCGACAAAATTGATTAATCGGCCGATAAACGATTAATCTCTAATCCGAGGCCAACCGAGTAGTAACCGATAAGCGATATCTTAAACGTTGAATATTTGTGTCAGGCACGCCTAATCTCCACCAGAACCCCAAAATCGACTGCCCCAAACCTTCAATGGGATCTGGACTGAAAAAGTGTCACAGTAGTGCCCCAAATATTCTTGCTGAGCCACTTGGTGTCCAGCAGCCTGATAGGCCCGTTAAATTTAGGGCACACTTTAAGGTGTCAGGCATTACCCGGAGAAGCCCTCCGTCGGGTGTGACCAACCGTTATAGGCATGGCGTTGAGCATGCGTTATTAACCGTGTCGTCATGAGCCAGTCTGGTGGTATAGTCGTCAGCGGTTTACAACACGACGTTACAGGCACGTAGTTCAAGCTAAACTACTCATGAATCTCTTAGGAGGAAGACATTGTGATGTAGAAGCCCTTAGGTGATAATCTTCCCTCCAGCAAGGTGCCGGGAAGAGATTTATAACCCTCTCGAATTAGGGTTCTTTGAGTTGACAACGGCCTCAGATATCTTTCTAAAACATGTTTGGGTGTTTGCGGTTTTCTCGACGGAATCAATTTATAAGCGGAAGGGCATCGAGAAGCGGTGGAGGAGGCCTTCAGGCTTCAGGCGGGCGTGACCCTAGGTCGCACCGAGGGGTCGTCTGGGAGCTGACGCCTCCCCTTTGGTTGAGTTTCGGACTTCGTGTCCTTGATGTAAAAATAATTCACGTAAATTTTCGTCCAATTTCGAGAATATTTTTTTAACAGTTTTACTGAAACGAAACGACATCAGAAAACATGAACAAACACTAGGCATCTTATTAATAGGTTAGTCCGAAAAAATGATCTAAAATGATACTAATTATAATAAAAATATATAACATTGATATAAAACAAATGACGGCGGGGCGCAACACCGCCGACGAAGAGGCGGAGGAAGAAGTAGGATAGCCCACCACTGAGGAAGAAGTAGTAGAAGTAGTTAGGATTAGCAGTAATTAGTCAAAAAAATCTTATCTAATGAAATTCTTTGTACTACGTCTTCAAATTAGTTTATAATATGAACATTAAGTTTCAATTTCAGTTTAATTTTGATTTAGTTTCTTAATCGGTTTATAAATATAATTTCAGTCTTAATCCTCAAAATTAAATGTGACAAAATTCAATTTAGTCTTCAAGACGTAATAATCAACGAATCAACTCTAAACAGAATGTTGATCATGATTTAATCTATAGATTATCTCTAGATATCGTAGTTTTAAATGTAATTTAAATGTATATTTATCTGATTATTTATAATTAACTTTACAAAAATTATGTTTAATTTTGGGGTTATTCTGAAATCAAATAGACTTTTTGTCTATTTGACTTTAGAAAAGCCTTGGGATAATTTTCGCAATTCTGCTTATAAAACAGTGATTCGCCCTCCAAATTAGGGAGATGGGGCTAAACATCCAATTGTGAACAAGCGAAATGAAGCTCAGAAGTAGCAAGACCCAATCTACCGTAACATGTCAAACAAAGTAATGAGAAGAATTGCGAACAAGCAAAAATTGTTTATGAGTTGAGTGACATTTTCGTGCACCCCGGACAAGTTCCAGTACTGTTCATGCATCTTACCCTTGATTCAGTGATTCGGCTATCACAGTACGGGTTGGTAGAAACAATTGCTGTACTGGAGTTATTGTACACAATTCGAGATGTGCGTCGAGACAGGCTATTCTTTTTCGAATCTATACCTAATAATAATAAAAGCATTAAGGTTTCTTGTGGTACGTCATTTTTTTTGCCGATTTTACCGTCCCACCAAATCACATATTTACCCACCACTGCCACCATAAGTCATATACCGGTTTGTTTTTTTTCCCTCATAATTTACAAGGATGCCACCCATAAGTTGAGAATAACCTTTCGCGAAAAAAAAACGTTTCACGTCGGCGCCGACGCTGTTGTGCCTTCCCACCGAGCGAGCCAGCCAGCCGATGCGCTGACGACCTGTCGGTCCGATGGGTGCCTTGGGAGGGAGGAGCGGTATAAACCACGGTTGCCAGATCCGGTCAGCGGTCCGCCGCAGGAGCCAATCTCCACGCTGCAGGGCCGTGGCCTATCCGTGATGCCACGCCACGGTCTGTCATTAACACGGCGCCACCGTGCCTCCCGTAACCTCGACCCAGATCTTCCAAACAGTGTACTTCCCCGCTACGGATCAGCACGCATGGGATCTGTTGGGAATCGATCGGCTTATCGCTGCCCTATCCACCTGGCCACCCATGACCCATCGGTTTCTCCCGTGCGAGCTCGACGCCATGGCTCAGGTACCAACCAGAGATGCGATGCTTGGTGGTACCTGCGTAATTTAGCAAATGGCAGTGTTTGGTCTTTTGGAAACTACACTTTGTTGATAGCGTGCGACACTGCATTATGGCTCCAGTTTCTATGCATTTATCTTCTTGTTACTTTTGTTTCGATTGACTGGCGGAGAGCTTAGTGATTGGACTTCTTGCGTATCTTGTTGCATGGCAGATTTTTGTGGTATTTTCTGTTTACGTTCAGTAAAGTTAATAATTACTTGGAGGTCGAATTTAGTAGCAGGAGCAACTCGCCCTATTGTATGGTGAGTCAATTTCTCGGTGTTTTATTTTGTCCTTTCCAATGAACTGAAACTAAATCATGGAAGATGGAACTTGGCTAGAGTTGACAAAATGGTTGGGCATGTTTGTGTTACTGAGTTGTTTAAACGAAAAGCACTCTGTTATTCCCACTTTTTTTCAACATTTGTTATGCACTATTGCACCAAGCGGCCGGTTGGGTTTTATCAAATGATGAGGTATATTATCTTGTTCATGAATTTAAAGGCAAAAAAGAATAAGAAAACTATGACTCTCAGACACAAAAAAAATTCTCTCCCGTTGCAACGCACGGACACGTTTCCTAGTACATACAAAATAATACACCTCCGTTTCCCTAATTTAGCAGAAATATTACTACTCCGTAGTACAGTAGCTAGTACTCCTTCATGATCACGACAGCTTTGACAATGTGGCAGAAGACAGTTTGCACAAGCTACACGAAACGGACGGCACGGGAGAGCGGTGCGTCAAAGCTTATCGCGCCAACTCGCGTTGACCAAGCAAATCGCGCAAGCGGGGTCCAGCCACCGGCCACGCGCGGGCTCACTCCCCGGCGTCCTTGCGGCGGCCGAAGTCGTGCACGGAGAGGTGGAGCTCGGCGGCGGCGACGAGGAAGTGCACGGCCTGCGTCGGCCGGAGCAGCGCCACCACGGCGCGAATCGTCTCCAGCCTCAGCCCGTCCGCCATCTCCAGCACCCGCCTCATCCCCTCCGCCTTGGCCTCCATCTCCCGCTCCATCCCGTCCTCCGCGCCGCCGCCCCCGGCGAGCTCCACCATCTTCACCGTGGCCAGCGACTCCTGCGTACGTACGTTGCGCATTGCACGCGTCTGAGCCTCTGAGCTCCTCCAAGAACGAATCTTTAATCGATTAGTCAGATACCTGCGCGCTCGCGGCGGCCTCGTCGATCTCGCGCTCGCTCCGGATGGTGCGGCGCTGCAGCTCGTCCGCGGCCTGGAGCTGCTCGGCGGAGAGGCTGCCGAGGTCGCCGTCCGGGAGGCCGCCGCCGTCGAGGAAGGCCGGGAGCTGGGCCTCCAGCTGCGCGCCGGACTTGGAGTAGAGCAGCTGGAGCGCGGCCGTGGGGCGCCAGCCGCCGCACCAGAGGTAGAGCGTCTCCGTGGCCGAGATCCAGGAGGGCGAGAACATGGGGAGCACGTCGTCGTCGGCGGACGCGGACTTGGCGCGGTAGTAGTGCTCGTAGTGTCCCAGGACCCGGTCGACGAGGCGCCGGAGGACGGCGTCGTCTTCGGGTCCGGCGGGCGCCGTCGCCGCTGCCGCGGCGCGGAGCGCGGCCAGGTCGCGGGTCTGCTGCAAGATCCAGCACTCGAAGAACTTGGCGAAGGACTCGCCGTTGGAGGGCGGGGCCAGGGTGCCTTTGGCGGTCCCGTTGCCGTGGGTGACAGGCTGCGGTCGCGAGGTGGCGGTCATGGTGATCCAGGTGGCCGCCTCTCTCGGTGGCTAGCTACCTGTAGGTTGTACACGCGAGGTAGGTGAAGGCTGGAGGGAGCGACAGGGGTGTTTTTAAAGGTGGCAGAACAGAGACTACGACATATGGTGGCTCCGTGTATTTTATTTTGTCTCCTAAAAGCAAAATCAAAACCAAATAAACACTCCAATCCTATTGAATTTTCATATTGATTGCTTCACAGAAAGATGAAAGGATTTTACAAACAAGGTCTGGCCGGCTCCAATAAGGAAGGGCGATGACAGCGGCACGCCTTCGGTTGCACATGAATGTTGCACGATGCATGCGTGGGGAAACTAACTAGAAAGTCTTATATTTTGATATAGAGGGAGTAGATCGAAAGTTTTCCCGCCTAAAAAAAGGAATGTTAGGTTTGTTATAAAATCTAATGCAATGGATTACATTGGAAAATATTTTGTACAGATCAAACAAACACCATACAAAAATTATTGAGACTTTAAATACTTGGACCTTTAATTTGGTCCTCCATAAGGAGCTTTAATTTGCAGGTAAAAAACATAGACATACAAATACATGGTTAATGTGCATGTCCTCTTGAACCATACGGAATTGCACAACTATATAAATTTGGATGAAAGAGCCTTTGACACCAAAGAGAAGATTAAAAATTGTACCAAGAGGTTGGAGTTGATGAAAATATTCCACCAAAAGAGAGTAAAATAGAATTCTTAGGAAAACATTCCAAGGGTTGTAATCCCACAAATCAAATGACCGACGTAGAAAAACTTCCTATGCATCCAAATCCTATATAAATCATATGAAATTTCTTTGAATGAAAGAAGCACTAAAGTTCACTGACGTATCTACATGCATAGTCAAAGTTTTAAAAAAATTAAGCACATCTCAACATCATCCATTTGAAAACATGCATCTTATGTATTTTAGAACCATCATAACATATAAAGAATATTGATAATTTGAAATTATGATCTCAACAATAATGATTCATAATATCGAATCGGTAGTTAATCTAGACTCAACGCTTGAAGGGACACTGGTGTACAAAACACCGGAGCTGTTGAATGTAAACCAACAATATTTTCAAAAATATTGAAAATGGTAATTTAAAGTTTCAAAAAAATCTAAGTAATTTACATATATGCATACACATGTTATCTACATGAATATAGAGGCTAGATGATACATTCTATTGTAGACTACATAAAAATCACAAAATCGTGGCTCTAAAAAGACCAGAAAAATAATTATGTTTTCTTCCAACATTTGTCTTTTTTGTGCAGCCCACATAGAAAAACAATTGATACATATTTGGCCGTGCACACTAGCTAGACATGTATATATAATTGTATGCCTTTTTTCAGAATTTTTGGAGGCCTGAAAATAAATTTTCTGTTTTTTCAAAAAAAAAGGAACACTAAAGCTTGACCTGTACTTTCAGTGAACATCACTCATATGTCCTCTAGGGTGAAACTTTCTTTTTATCTACTCTTCCGTTGGGTGGATTTGACGAGTGTGCCTTGACTTTTATGGGTCATCCATTGTCTTGACTCGCGTCTGTACACGGTTGCACCTTGCCGACACAGTTAGTTGGCTTTTCCACCTTGCCGGCATATTTTTAACAAAGTTCTGAGCCGATTCTCACGTTGGTTTCTGAGAAGCTGGTTAAATATATATACTCCCTCCATCTTAAAATAGTCGGCATAGATTTATTAAAACATGAGGACCTGTTTTACCGCGTAGATATATTCATATCCAAACAAACGTGTGTCAATTTATTTTTTGCGATGAGGGGGTAGTTTTGTGGGAAGGTAACGTGTAGTATCACCGGCGCAAATAATGGGAGCGTGCCACCTGAATAATCTACAATAGCAGTGGTATATATCCGAGTACCCGTACAAGAAATTTTACAAAATTTGGGGCAAGGTTTAAAATAAAGTTTAGTCGCACTCCATCCATGATGCACGCACCGAATCTGCCAAAATAAAATAAAACCAGATGCAACTTGTTTTTGCAAGTGGACGTGTGGCTGAAGAACAGCTGTGGAATCTCCGGAATGGTATAATCTTATCCACCACACCTTTCCTGAAAAAGAAAACTAATACAGTACGTTGGTGGCCGGCAGCGCGCCAACGCGACCGGTGACCACTATGTGGGTCCCAGACGATCTTTAGCAGCCGCAGCGCAGTTGGTCTCGGTGCATCGCCCCTTGCTCGCTCGCCGAGTTCCGGTATGGCTTTTTTTTTTTGGACGGACGCACGCCAAGTTGATCGGTTCCTTGAATTGGGAGCGAATTCTAATGAGAGAATTACTTATTTGGCCCTTTCTTAAAATTTTCTTCTCTATTTGGCCCTAAAAAATAAAAAAAATTCCAATTTGACACCTTAACTTCATTACTTTCCTTATATGGCCTTTTAGTGCATTTTGAACACTAAAAAGACTCTTTTAGCCCTGATAAATTATCTGACAAAAAAATTTCAGGCCGATCCTCTCCTTTACTCTATGCCTCTGACTAGTAATCAAATGGAAAATGCTATCTGACTGATGCACCAGTCGGTTCGGACTTCGGAGGCGCGCGCACTGCATCATCAGTCGGTTCTGACGCGCGAGTATACCCTAACCCCTATCCGCACGCTGCTGCCTCTCCGTTACTTTCCCGCAGCACACTCGCCACGCCACCTTGGCCCGTGTATGTGCCCATCCAGCTAGATTGCTTGCTTAGCTAGGCTACGTGTGCGCGTATGCGGCTCGGCCGTTCGTGTTGCGTCTCGCCCGACTTAATTTTCTCGTCAATCTACTCTAGATAATCTCTGACCATGTCCGCGTGGATTGGCCGAAAAATACCAAGTCCGTAGATGGATTGGTTTACGGATCACTCGAACCAAATAGCGCAGCTGCGCTGACATTTACCAACAATTAAAGAGAAATTTCTTTATCACATAATTTATCAGGGTAAAAGAGTCTTTTTAATGCTCAAAATATACTAGAGGGCCATATTAGGAAGGAAATGAATGTAAGGTGTCAAATTGGGAAGATTTTATTTTCTAGGGCCAAATAGGGAAGAAAATTTTAAGTAAGGGCCAAATAAGGAATTCTCTCAATTCTAATCTAGCTAAGGCTTGCAGGGCAGGGCAGGCATTTTTCCGGCAAAGGCCACGGCCGGCACACGGTTTTCTCTTCACTACGTACATACTGTAGTACAGATACCACCAAGCGCCAGCCGCTTGTCAGCGGGCACTGTAGCACACTTCGATCCAGAAACTTCCAAGCTCCGTCCGTAGTTGAAACGAATAATTTGCAATCAGATAAAACAAACAAAATAGTTTCACAAATCCTAGTTCCACGAGTAGTTTTACAAATCGAATAGTTAGATCGTAGGGAATGACTTGGAAGGAATTGGGTAAATGGAACTATTGGTTCCCTAGGTGAACCCACATATGGTCCACTAAACTATTCTGGAGTTTAACGTGATAATTTGCGATCAAATAAAACAGCAGCTACATTGGTGTATTGGTGGACATTGATTTCATAACTCGCCTTCGCGGCATTCACATGGGAGAGGCTGTTGAAACAAATTGATTTCATTGTGAGAACCTGCAATGCCGAAGAAAAAGTGCACTCTCCAACATGTCCCTGCAATCTAGATATCATTTGATGTCACGACTTAAAGTATGACTGTGCACTCTCCAACATGTCACTTGTATTGCCCCTACCTTGCAAATGGCCAGTTCTTACATTCCTAGTGCAAACAATCAATGTTGCCCATCATCCCACAGAAGCCCCTGAACTCGTTGATCGAAAAGAGCCGGGATGTGTCCTCAGCAGTTCGTTCCCTCAGGTACTCCGTGCCAAAGAACTGAACCACAACTTTACAAAACTTTTACATTGTTTCAAGCCACGTGAACACACACTCATCCACACGTACTCATCCAATCACCTGCAACTCCATCTGTAAGCATCCGAATAGTTGCGGTGCATTTTTTTGGTAAGAGGAGAAGCCAAGCTTACTAACGGCATCCATCTTGCATATGAAATAATCATCATCGTGCATCACTCCCAATCGGATACGGTTGAATAACGACCTCTTCATCCGGAGGCGGCCCCGGAATTTTTTGGAGGGTACGTTGGTTTGATGCGATGGAAATAGTCATCGTACAGCTGGACATGGCCATCTCCTCTGCTACGTTCCAAGGCAGGAGCACGGCCCGACAACAAACATTTGAACAATCGCTGCTACCTCGCCATGTGTTCATTGGCACCAAGGGTGGCAATAAGGAAATCACTATCATCGGAGGACGACGAGGACATCACTGTCATCGGAGGACAATGAGGACATGGGGATGTTCTTGTAAAAATATTCATCCGAGCTATCAATGGCGGATTCGTACCTCAGTGTGAACAGGGCAAACAGACGAACACCTTGTGGACGTCGTCGGGTCGCTTGCACGCCAAGCCGCAGGGCACAAGTAACACCGCCGCGGTGGGGAGGAGACAGTTTCGTTGGCGGTGGCGAAGAGGAAGAGGTGACGGCCACCGGGATGGCCAAGAGAACCAAATCTGGGTGGCGACCACGGGGTCGTGGCGGCGGCGAGAGGCGAGGATGGGGGAGAGGAAAGGGTGGAGAGGTAGGGTCATCTATCTGCTGGAAGGGCTAGGAGCAGATAAGGGGAGGACAAAAGAGCTGTTATCGCGTGTTTTGGGCCGACGCAAACCTGGCTAAAATTTAGGCTGAGAATGGGACGCCGCAGACAGAAAAATGGACAGAGGTCCGTTTGCGTCATCCCATTGGGTTTTGATTTTTGGTCCCATGGACACAAACGGACGCAGCCGGACTAAATGGTTCGCCCGTTGAAGTTACCCTAGGTGAAAAAGTGAGTTAAGTCCCCGATCAAGATTTTACCTTTGATTCAATCCATCGATTAACGATCCAACAACAAGGTACAATGGTTTTTAGTTTTTACTGGTTCGTAGGTTTCACTAGAGACCTTGCAAATCATAATAGGGTTAAAAATCTATTAACTTGCTAGAAAGAATGGCAAAAGATCATTTTGGCTCATGAGTTCAGCGATCTCTAAATTTGAAAAATTCCAAAAAAAATGCATTTACAAGTTTCATATTTTCTTCGCTATGGAATGCGCTCCGCTCGTGTGCTGGCTATGGACTGGGCCCAAACGCAAATGCTTCGTTACTCACTTAGTCGTCACGACTGTATGTATGGTGTTTTATTTTGGTTTTACGCGGTCTTTTATTTATTTTCCCTTTTCTATTACTTTTTCCTTTTTTGTTTTATATTAAAAACTTTGTTGTAGGTTTTAGAAAAATATTAGTAGTTTTTAAACAACATATATGTTCAGATAAAAAAATATATTTGAATAACATAAATGTTTTTATTGGAACACCATTAAAATGAGATAAATATTCTTATTGAAAATTTGTTCAAATAATAAAAAAATGTTTAAATAACATAAATGCTTTTATTAGAAAACTGTCTATATGATATATATTCTTATTTAAAATCTTTAAATAATATAAATGATTATATTGAAAAAAATGTTCTTTTTGAAATGCGTTCAAATTATGTTTGAAAAATCGTTCTAATAAATGAATGTTCTCTTTATAAACCGTTCAAGTAACATAAATATTCATATTTAAAAATTGTTCGAATAACATAAATGTTTTATTTCTTACAATTGTGAATATTTAATTGTTTACAGTAAAGTTTTCTTTTCTTCTCAAACATGAACACATGTTTTACTACAAAAACATAAAAAAGAGAACATTACCTGTTACTGGGCCACATTCGGAGCGGCCGATGAGGGAGCGCTGCAGGCGGGAGGGACTCCGTCCCGCGTCGAGCGGAGAATAGGAGCTCCCCAACCTGTTGCTGAATTTTCACGCTCCGCTCTCCTCTTCCCTCTTCGTGGCGACGATGCTCGCCCTACCACAAACCCTAGCTCCCTTCTCTTCAACGTCATGCAAATGGAGTAGGTGACGTCTGATTTTGACCTACGAGCTCTCTCACACAATATCTGATTCTGTTTTTATTGTTGGTGTCCATAATTTCTGCGTTGATAGGCATGATAACCTCCTCGGAATGGACAATTGGACATGTAGGGTCCATGATGTAATTTTTTTCGATGGCGAACTCGTTGATTTTCGTTCATCTCAAGGTTTTTCCTTTTGGCATACTCCCTCCGTCCGCAATAAGTGTACTTCTATCTTTTTTGGCAAGTCAAGATTATTAAAGTTTGACTAACTTTTTAGTAAAACGTATCAACATTTATGACACTAAATTGGTATCATTAGATTCGTTTTGAAATGAAGTTTCAAAATATACCAATTTGATGTCATATAAGTTGATGCTCTTTTCTATAAAGTTGGTCAATTTTTTTTTTTGACTTAGTACAAAAGCTAGATGTACACTTATTCGAGAACGGAGTGAGTATTAGTTAATCGTGGTGTCGTTCCATGTCAATTCACCAGATATTATGCTGGTTCTGCCAGTGCAACCGGCGTCTTCAGTCGCGCTGGCGTCAAGGATGGCCGCAGCGCTTCCTCCCTACCTCCATGGCAGTCTTGGTCTTGCCTCCCTCTTGCAGGTGCGAGAGGAGTTGCGAGGAAGAGCCAGCAGGAGGATAAGAAGGAGCAGTACTTTCACAGCAGTCCATGATATCAAATCTGAGGAGCAAGAAGAAGCAGGTTGCATCCCATCCCATTCAACTCCTTCCATTTATTGGTTTTTGTTTTTGTGTGTGCAAGCATATCTTTCTAGTTTTATTGGACCATCTTTTTGAGACGTAGATTTCATCCACTGAACTCAGAATTCATGCGCAGAGAAATCAAGTCCAACAAAATGCAGACGTGAATTCTGTAGCTCATCCTGTTACTTTTTTCTGAATCCTTTTCTACACTGTTTCCCAAGTGTCAAGTAACTAACTATTGCCTTTAATACTGTTAGGTTATATTTGAACTTGCAAAGTCTTAATCATGAGCATACTACAGATTCAGATTTCAGATGGGGGCCAAGATCTAATGGAATGTATTGTAGTACAGGCAAGGTGCCCAACTGAACATACATGTATGCATAACATAATATTACTGTATGTTTTAAGCGAGGCAAAAGGTTTACCATTTATATTGATGTAAGAGAAACAAACATGGGATGCCAATGCGTGCTAAGAAATAATCTCTCCTAAATGCTTATCTTTTGCGAGAATCCAGTTTTTCCTTCATCGTTAATCCTCTGAAAAAGAACCATCGGCCTGGACGATTTATTGTTGAAGTTTCTCCCATTCATCATACTTGCATTGTATTTTTCCGAGTTGTATACATGTATGCATAATATATTCATGCCACGTCATACTTGCATTGTATTTTTCAGAACTGTATATCCTCTTATGGATTCAGACTTGTGTTTGTAAGTGATAAAACTTTGGAAGTTTATCCCGTTCTATAGTAAATTATTGGATATTAAGCAGTCTTTGGACAAGTTTAATCCAGAAAAACATTACAAATGCACTACCAAAATGGGTCACATATAGTCGAATTGTTTCATGCGAGCAGTTTTAAGTCAAGTGTGTTCTCTAATAAGGAAATGATAAGGAGGGAAATAGGCTTAAGGCGGAGCAAAAGGAGGTGGCTATGGTACACAAGTGGTGACTTATGACTCAGTTTCATGGAGAGGTTGTGCTTGACAGGCCTCTTCTCAGTATTGGTGTGATTGTAGGCCCAAGCAGCTTCTGATGGAGCCAAGAAGAGTGAGAAGAGGCCGAAGAAGAAAGCTGACACTGATGAGAACCCCGAGTATATCATTTGATATGAATACACCACAATCAGTAATGTCTCACTACGTATTTTCCTTCTTTTATTTCCATGCAGATAATATACTTGACGGAAATCGAAATAGTATTTTGTACTCCCTCCGTTCGGAAAAGGATGTCACAAAAATGAACTATAGATAGACCATTTTTGTGACATCCTTTTCCGAACGGAGGGAGTAGTAGATGCGGCAAGATTGAGACAACTACATAGTAAAGTCCCTCTATCGATCGTACATGTTTAAAAATAATCTCACGATCACTATGTCAATTGTTCATATGTTTTGGGTGCCAGAGGAATTACAAGTGTTAATTTCTACATATAATTATATTTAACACCACAAATCAGAATCAGAGTTGTATATGGGAAAGCAATCATTTAACACCTAAAAACAGAATTTGTCATGAATTGCAAGGCCTGCCAAAATGCACCTTGAAATATCGGACAGTATTACATACTCCCTCCGTCCGCCAAAAAGTGGACGTTTAGGGTCCTGTGGTTTTCCAAAAATAAGTGTACGTTTGTGTTTGAGTTGGGTACTTTTGCAGTCTACTCCCTTGTTTAGGCCTCGATCAGCACTCCAACGCATTAACTCGTGCGTTTGCATTGGCTATTCCAGCGTCACTTGTGCTTTAATAATTGCTGTTGCATGCACCGTCACTCATGTGGTGTGAAATCGAAGCGCTGCATGGGCTGGTGGAGCAGCTTAATTAAGGGAAAGAAGGTGCTTTTTGCAAAATGCTTAATTTGTCTTGGAAAACCCAGGCGTCCACTCTTTGGCGGACGGAGGGAGTAAATGCTACCGATCTCGCACTCCACGCCGTGACGGCAATGTGGCATTCAAGTTTGCGGACAATCTTCCAAGTGAACTCCATGCCGCGGTCCCGGACAGGTGAGCGGTCGTCGAGCTGCGCGCGGAGCACCAGCTCTCCACCTGCTCTCCAGAACGAAATTCATGCCAACCAGCCGAAATTCATGCCAACAGGCCAGCAGAAACCCGGAGCCGTTTCTGTATTTTTATGGTCAGCGACACCCTGGCCGGCTGGCCCGTTTCTGTTTCCGTTTCACGTTGGGCGCGGGAATTCATCGGCTGTGTGCAACCTTGAAACGGAAATGGCGTAGGTGTGTGATGAAACTTGGTTGTATTGTGCTGTCATCCTTTTGTCCTGGCTCGCTCTCTCTGTTCGATTCTTTGCGCCACTATTTTCCTCTTTTCTTTTCTACCAACAATATTAATATAAACTAATTATTACAAAGTAGTGATCATGTAAACTGGTAACATATGAGTAACATGTTACTCGGCACAAATGAGTCATCTTCATGCTACACTTCGCCATCTCTGGGAGACCTAGTTTCTTGTTTCTATGGGAATCAAATTGTCTGACCACGCGGATTTTTCATGTGAATGGAAATAATCTGGGAGAGTTCCATGTTCTATGGGAGTTGAACTGTTTTCAGCACGAGAATTTTTCATATTTATAGTGAAATTGTACAGCTTGGAGCGCGGAAAATTCCATTGTTCTAGTATACTGCATGCATGGGAGTACTACTGCATACTGATAAAGTATGTTGCTTGCATGTTTATTTGATTTTTGATAATAAGCTGCACATGCTCAGCCCAACGCTAAAATTACACACCGAGAAACCAAAGAAGAAAAAGAAAATAAAAGTCTTGACCTTACTGCCGTTGAGCCCTAGCCATCGCCAGGACGCATAAGTCGGAATCTGAAAATGGAAGAAGAGGGGCTGCTGGTATGTTTCTTCTACTTGGAAGGCCCGCAACCCCTCGTGGTGCCATCAACAGCGGCAAAAGAGCCCTTGGCGATGTAGCGGAAGAAGGAGGAGGAGAGGTCGGAGTAGAGGTCGTTGATGCGTTTGATGTTCTTGTTGAACTCATCGGTAAGGGCGGCGTAATGGTTGAGGTCGCCGGCCTCGTAGTTCCTTCCCATCTCATTGAGCAGCATCCGGTTGCGCTCTAGGATCCTCTGCACCTCGGTGATGCCCTCCTGTACCGTCATCACTTTCTCTTCGTTGTTCTCGGCACCCCTGTTCGGCACCTCCCTATCGTTGTTGTTGATGTCGTTGATGTTATCCATCCCTGCCTCTCTTGCCATAATCTAACTATGCATGCGGGAGGTGAAATATGGAGTGTTCGGTGGTGGGGGGAGGGGGCGCGAGAAGAGAGAGTGAGGCGGGGAAGAATATTGGGTGGGGAGGGGGATATATAGAGGCTACGACTGAGAGATGGGTGTGTGGTGCGACCTCTTCTGATAAATCAATGTGTGATGAATAGTGGCACGATTTTAGGAGCGGGGGGAGGGGGGGCAAGTTTTTTTTCCTTTTTCCACGAGTGGTTGGCAGTGATTTTGGGTTTTACGGATATTTCCATGTTGGGTTTCCCCTCATAGCTATAGTTTAGATGTGGATTTTCTTAGATTGTTTTCCATCATTCTTCTCAATAATTTTTTCCTTCTAAAAGAAGGACGTGGAAATAGATAGAAATTCTTGAATGGAAATTGAAAAGAAATGTAGCCCCATTTCCTTCAGAAATGGTAAGATCTTTGGCGCAAGAAGACGGGGCGACCCATATGCAAGTCGAACGGGAAGTGGTGTTTCCAGTGGCGGACGGATGAGTAACGCGTAAGAACCTGCCCTTGGAAGGGAAACAACAACTGATCATCTAGAAAGAAGAGAGCTTTGGTTCTATTCAAATAGAAAAGCTGACATAGAAAATAAGTGGTGGGAATATCCATAAAGGAGCCGAATGAAATCAAAATTTAATGTACAGTTTTGAATTAGAGACGTTAAAAATAATCAACCAACATTGACAGCATTGAATCTATGCATCGAGTGCCCTTGCTACAGGATAAATGGTGTTGATAATCTGAGTTAACATGTTTGCCACATGTTCATGACTGTGTCATCTCAGCTATGTTTTTTTTACTACATCTCTACCCCCTCTTGTCAATATTGCTGAACACTCTCAACCTTAATATCCCTACGAATACATCTTAGGGTTTTTTCGTGATACCACTAATCGGATTAGTCATAAATTTGTACCTTGCCTCCTCCCCACATCTCAACACTGTTGAACACGCTCAACCCTAATATCCATCGTATGTGTCCTTCCCTGGTCTCAACATTGTTCTCACTCATGCGTGGCCGACGGCTCCATTCCATTATCCTAATTAAACTTAGTCGGGTGTCCTTCCTAGGATCCTTTATCATTTCCGCTCCAACTCCATTGGTGCTTCCGTACGCGACCGTAATTAACCACTCCTGTGATACAAGGAAAACAACCACTCATGATAGAGTATGATTGACCTCCTTCACAATTACTTTAAGTTGTGGGTTTAGTCAATGTTAATATTTTTAAAAAAATTATCAACTATATAGGAAAAATATAAACACCTATAAAATAAATTTAAAATATATTTAAAATAATTAAAAATCAAAATAAAATATATTTAATATTATATGTATTAAACACACAACCAAATTACAACAAATTATTTATTTCATCATGAAGTGATAGTGAACAAAATTTCTCCATGACACACGACTTTGGTGGTTTCAGATGCTCACATACATGTCGGTGATGCCGGTGGTTAAATAGAAAGTTTGGTGATAATCATTTATTTCCGCATCAGTCATTCTAACGTGTGATTAGGAGACGTGCTTATTTGTTTTGAGTGAATTTCAATAGTAATGTCAAAAGGAATGAAAACAGTTAATTTGTACATATTATTAATTAACACACAAAAAATCAGAAGTGTATATATGAAAGAAAACAGCTAACACAAAAAATCAGAATCATGACAGATGCATGTATCAAAACACAACCTGAATATCATAAGAAACGTTGCTGGTCTCCCACTCCATGCCGTGACGGCAACGTAACATTCGAGTTTGCGACAATCTTCCAAGTGAACTCCATGCCGCTGCCCATCGAGGCGCGGACGGAGCTCGAGCTCCCCCACATGCTTTCCAGAAAATAATTCATTCCCAGCCATACGCAGGGATCACGTTGCACACGCCGGGATGGACCACCGGCCAGCAGTGCACTCGTTACTAATTGCCAGTACGAAGTCCTGGAGCAGTTTTGTATTTTTCTAGCCGCGACACCCTGGCCGGCTTGATCATTTCCGTTTCACGTTGGGCGCGGGAAATCATCGACCGGTTGTGAATCCTTGAAACGGATGGCCCTAATGAAACTTGGCTGTATTGTTCATGCCGTCGTTCTTTCCTCCTAGCTCACTCTCGATTTTATGTGCCATAATTTTCCTTTTCTTTTTCTACCAAGAGTACTATATGTAAACTGATTATTAAAAAAGAGTGATGATGTAAATAAGATGCAAAATTCGCATGTTATATGGGGGAGTTGAAGTGTTTGTAGCACGAGAAATTTCCATGCTTACATTGAAATTACATTGCTTGGAGCTCGGAAATTTTCATGGTTCTGTTGGAGAAAATAGTCGATCGGAGGTCAAGCCAGAAGTTCTCACAAACTTTGTCGACCCTCTCTCGGTGCAAGATAACATAGCTATGTTAAGGCTGTAGTCTAATGGCTAGTGTGGTCGTTCTTGTAATCATCGGGCGAAAGGGAACTTAGGTCGTACATGCCCGAAAACATAAGCAGTGCAACGGAGCCATTGCTGCAGTGTGCGCACCCGCTCTTGTAGACCACCTAACATGTTTTCAAAAAAAATTGAAAATAAGTTCGGACATTGACACGACATGAATATACAGTCACAAAATATTAAGTCCAAATTTGAAAACTACATAAACATAGAAAATAACAAATTTGTTATCATAGTGATAATGGGCCAAATTTAAAACCCAACTTGCAATTTGACACTATTTATTTTCAAATTTGTCGATTTTGTTTATTGATCTGTGTTATGAATTCTGATCTAGAATTTTATGACATGTTAGATCAGTATTGTGTATGCCCAAACTTTTTCATAGATTTTTTGAAAACATTTTAGGTGGTCAACCAAAAGACGGGTGCACCAGTTTCCTGGCTTCACGTGATATGTTTTCGTACATGCCCACTTTCCAGAGGGGCGAAGGCTCGGGAGCGCGACGTCGCTACGTCTGGCCACGCCTCCCGGCACCCGGACAAACGGACGAACGCCTTGTGCGCACCAACTTCTCCGACGAACCAGCCTCTCCCTGGATTCAGCTCCCACGGCGGACGAACTCCACACTAACCAGGCGCTTGTACTGCCTCACATACCGGGCTGCTCCAGACTTGACTACCGATTGGGTTCTGAATAATCAAATAAAACTGCACCGGTTCTGAAGAATCTGCTAATGTACTCAGGCTTCGAAGTGTCCAGTTCAGTTCATGCTATGCAGCCCAGCAATCGAAATTAGTTAGTTCTGTAATAATCAAACTTGTTGTGCTAATGATGTTCTCCACTTAAACCCCAAATATTATCTCTGCAATTGATTTTACAAGTTGGTAGTGTCTCCACTGCTATTATTCATTTGTAGTATGCGTGTACTTCTCTGAAGTATCTGCTAGTGTTCAGACTTCAGAGTCTGTTCAGGATGCGCAGATCATGATCGGGAACAGTGTGATAGTTTGATGGTTTGTTTTTTGCTGCTATGTAATGGTGACCAATTCCTTCCTGCTAATTAATTTGTGTTTCTTACTTCTGCGTCCTTTTAACCGCCTATTTTATTATACTCCTCCATTTATAAAAAAGATGTCCCAACTTTGTCTAAATTGACATGTATCTACACACTAAACCATGTCTAGATACATGCAAATTTAGACAAAGTTAAGACATCCTTTTATAGACGGAGAAAGTAATATTTAACACTTGAGACTATATAAATTTGGTTTGCCATTAAGGCCTCCTTTGATTTGAAGGGTAGGAAAATCAAAGGAATAGGAAGTACAAAGGGATATGAAGTCATGACCATTCGGATCCTATGGACACAGGAAATCTCACACACAATTGATGTTTGATTGCAACAAAGGAATTTTAACATGAAGTCGGAGCTCATGTTTCATTTCCCGTGAAAACATGCTACGGAATTCCTACATGGTTGATTCCTATAGGGTAGCATCCTTTTAACATGAGTCGGAGCTCATGTTTCATTTCCCGTGAAAACATGCTACGGAATTCCTACATGATTGATTCCTATAGGGTAACATCCTTTTAACATGAAGTCGGAGCTCATGTTTCATTTCCCGTGAAAACATGCTACGGAATTCCTACATGATTGATTCCCATAGGTAGCTTCCTTTGAATCAAACGTGTAGGAAAGGAAAAATTCCACAGGAACCGAATCCTATAGAAACCCTATGGAAATCCTCTAAATCAAAGGAGGCCTAAGGGATTTCATTATGAAGGATCACGAGTTCCATGTTTCAAACATCATCTTCAGAAAAAATGAATATCTAATTTCTACTATACTAATTACTACATATCTTATGAAAGCTATACAAAAATGAATCTTATTCATAGCATTACATAAAAATGTGACTGTCATAACGGATTACACTTTGCATAGCCTAGCAATTACAGTGATATTAACGACGTGACATAAAAACAAATCAAACAAAAAATGGACAACAACTTCGAAGAAGCGAGCAAAAAGGTATCGATGTGGATCCAGAGGTCCAGACCTCATGTACGAATCAACAAACTCTCATCGGACGCCATCACAGACCCCACCAGAACGCCAATGCAAGAACGTGCACCACCGCGACACGACCCCGGTGACCACCCTCGCTGGCACCGCGAACGACGCGTCCGTCGACACCTCGGCCTCGGGCGCGTCCGCGGACGTCGACGCCGGCGTCTTCTCCTTGGTCTTCCCAGGAGCGACCGGCGCCGGCCCGGGTGCGGGCGTCCCGGCGATGGCCATGGGCAGCAGCACCTTGCTCACCTGGTACACGACAAGCTGGTCGCCGGTGTAGAGCGTGTTGTCGACGGTGGCGTTGACGACGCCGGTGGAGATGTTGACGTTCTGCCCACCCGTGGAGGTGACGTTGAGCGGGTACTCCCCCGGAGAGCTGCTGCCGGCCTGCGTCCGGAGCGGGTTGCTGACGGTGTCGAACTGCGACATGGGGATGGCGGTGGAGAGCACGTGGTACTGCACCAGCGAGTTCTTCTGACTGTCCGACAGGGAGTTGAGCGTCCCCGAGGCGAGCGAGGTGAAGGCGTTGTCTGTGGGCGCGAACACCGTGAGGCCGTTCCCGGAGCTGCTGTTGAGCTGGCTGTCGATCTGCGCCGCCACGCCCGTCGACCGCAGCAGCCGGATGAACGTGTTGAACTGTCCGGCCTTGGCCAGCACCCCCGTGATGTTCGTCGTCCCGGCCGCCGGAGCCGGCGCTGCCGGGGTCGGCGTCGTAGGCGCGGTGGGCGCTACCGCGGGGCCCTGCGCGGACGCCGCAATCGCCATGGATAGAAGGATCACAACAAGTCTCTGCATGTCTGGCATGATCTACGTAGACGTGTGCAGGGTGTGCAGTAGTGCAACTCAATGCGACTGATCGACATGAGAGACGGCGTGCATGGCTTATAACAAGATGGTTGGGTTGGGCGGGGGGAGGAAGAGTGAGGCGTAAGCTAGGTGGGTGTAGGGTCTGTGGGGTGGGGGTAAGTGTCGTCGCAGTTACAGGGCACCAAACCCTGATGAGGATCGTGGGGTGAGTTGCCAAGGTGGAACAGGCTAACTACCTGATAGCTAGCAGCTGCCCAGCCCGGGTCGCTTCAGAGAGCAGCAAGAGTATCAAGATCTGGCCGGCCTCCGGTTTTTCCAACTTATTCTTTCGTGTCATTTTTTTCATTTTGACAATCGGAGTGGTCGTGATGGCGATCTTCGGCAGGATTAGTAGTAATATAATGGCTGGCAGGATCCGCGGCCCGTCGTGCAGCCACGTCGCGCGTGAACCCTGGCCGTCCGATCGCCGCGACGGACGTCCCAGATGAACCCATGTCGCCCCCAAAACACTCGGTACTGTAGCAGGTGATTTTAGACCAATCAGGCGACGCCACGTAGCACCGGTCACCGCCCCGTCCAGCCGGTCGCAACCGATCACCCCGCGCACGATTATTGGCGCGCAATTTTTGCACACAACCCCCGCCAAGGACCGGAATGCAATTTTCGTGAACTCCAAGGGCCCACGTGAAATATTGCCAGCGCAGCTCCCCCTCTCCTCCTCTCTCTTCCCGCGCCCCCGTGGTGGCGGCACGCCGCGGATGCGCCGTCGTCTCCTCCGCCTCCTCTCCAAGCCGTGCGTCCTGGGGCGCTGCGTGCGCCACGGAATCGCCGCCGCCGCGGTTCGCATCCGCCGCCGCATCCGACGCTCGCCGGCGTCGTTCCGACGACCAAACGGCGGCGGCGCCGCCCCCTGGAGGTTCCCCGCGACGAGCAGCTTCGGGCGCGCCCACGCGCGCGTCCTGGAACGCGGCGGCGCGCCGCCGGCGAGCCCAATGCCGCAGCGGGCGATGCGGCTAGGGTTGCCCACTGTGACGTCCTGCTGACGTCACAGTGGCCCACCCTGTCAGCTTTCCTTTTTTTTTTGGAAAATAGCCCCTATTTGATTAAACTTAAATAATTCATAATTTATTTATTTAAAATCAGAAAAATAAACATAATATATCAAAAAATTCACAAAAATGAGATCTTTCTTTTAATGCCATAATCATACATGATTGAAATATTTACATTGATGCCATTAGTCAAACACTAATAAACCCTAAATTTAATATTTGATTAAACTTGAATAATTCATAACTTATTTATTTAAAATCATAAAAATAAACATAATATATCAAAAAATTCACAAAAAAGAGATCTTTCTTCTAATGCCATAATCATACATGATTGAAATATTTACGTTGATGCCATTTGTCAAACACTAATAAACCCTAAATTTAAAACATGGGTATGTTTTACAACCCATTTAATTTGGCTATGCATCTAGGGCTGAACAAAATTAGTTAAAAATATGACAAGTATATCAGCATGACCACAAAAATAAACGTTCCCTATTCACGGCATATGATCAAATTTCAAATTATTTCAATATGTTAAATGCATTCCAAATTTGAGCATGTAATAAACGCAAAAAATCGAATGCCTTCCAAATGTGAGCACTAACGAAAATGTAAACATGATTCAGATATGAAAAAATCCCAACTTTACTAATTTTCGATATTCGAACGATTCCCAAATACAAACAATCTGTCGACTTTCACTAAATTTAAATCTGAGAAACATTTGGACGATAGATCACGGCCATAAAAAATTCCTAACTTTACTAATTTTCGATATTCGAACGATTCCCAAATACAAACTTTTTGTCGACTCTCACTAAATTTAAATCTGAGAAACATTTGGACGATAGATCACGGCCATAAAATTAAAGCATTCAATAAACGCGAAATTTTTTCACAAAAAAGAGATCTTTCTTCTAATGCCATAATCATACATGATTGAAATATTTACATTGATGCGATTAGTCAAACACTAATCTGAGAAACATTTGGACGATAGATCACGGCCATAAAAAATTCCTAACTTTACTAATTTTCGATATTCGAACGATTCCCAAATACAAACTTTTTGTCGACTCTCACTAAATTTAAATCTGAGAAACATTTGGACGATAGATCACGGCCATAAAATTAAAGTATTTAATAAACGTGAAAAAATTTCACAAAAAAGAGATCTTTCTTCTAATGCCATAATCATACATGATCGAAATATTTACATTGATGCCATTAGTCAAACACTAATAAACCCTAAATTTAAAACATGGGTATGTTTTACAACCCATTTAATTTGGCTATACATCTAGAGCTGAACGAAATTAGTTAAAAATATGACAAGTATATCAGCATGACCACAAAAATAAACGTTCCCTATTCACGGCATATGATCAAATTCCAAATTATTCCAATATGTTAAATGCATTCCCAATTTGAGCATGTAATAAACACAAAATAATCGAATGCCTTCCAAATGTGAGCACTAACGAAAATGTAAACATGATTCAGATATGAAAAAATTCCTAACTTTATTAATTTTCGATATTTGAACAATTCCCAAATACAAACTTTTTGTCGACTCTCACTAAATTTAAATCTGAGAAACATGTCGACGATAGATCACGGCCATAAAATTAAAGCATTTAATAAACGTGAAAACAATTCAAATGTGAATACCTTCCCAATTTGACCATTTCAAAAATTCGAACAACTTCTCAACCTAAATAATTTTTAAATTTCAACAATTTTATAATTTAATAATTCGAAACGTTAGCCCACGGGCGTGGCGGAGCCCGCGCTTAATCCCCTAGTATATATATAGGCTGGACATTGCAGTGCAGGTTTAATAATTTGAGCAGCTGGAGGAGCTAGTTTGTTGTTTCAGTATAGGACCTCGTTAATTATTAGTTAGCTGAGGAAGTCATCCAAAAGAAAAGAAAAAACATAAATATGTGCAAAAGTTTGATGATCAATGTTGGATCGTATCCTAGAGCGTGATGTTGTTAAGTCTGTAATTCCTCAATTATCTGACAACAAGCATAGCATTCAACCTGAAATAATTTCTTAGCCACTGAGCATTTGCCCAATGTAAGGACACGATACAAGGAAATTTGAACTCTAATTTTGTATATTCATACGCACACACTGCGCACAAGCACACACTTGTGGCGTCTTGAGACACGCTAGATCTCTCGTTAAGATAAATCTTTTCTCTTACACCTCACCGGCACACAGGGTTTACCGCTGACCGCTTGCGTGAGTGAGAGTGCGAAACACCGAAGTATCCGTATAATTAGACATAATATATTTTGTTCGGATGAGTGTTTTGTCGCTCAAGTGATCGAATCCGACACTTTAGAACACCAGAAGACAGTTTCTGGTACGGCTGCTCTAGCTTCCACACATGGTCACAAGGCCGCGCACCAGCCTAGCCGAGACGAAGGTCCAAAGCACCGCACACTATTGTGTCCGACGAAAGGCCAAACCTCCCACACGACACCCTGAAGAGGAAAATGATGGGAAATGTTGCAGAAGGTAGACGCCCCTAGGTGTCTATAATTACGATACAGTTCTCGTGAGTGCCCATTTCCAGGTTGAGACTAGAAATTCTTACTTATAAGACTGTCTCAGCCGTTCGTTCTTATCCAACAAATAGCGGCTATACATAACTTCAAAAATTATGTGCAAGTTTAACCTTAGAAGTGTGCATCTCTAGATCGCAAAATGCATAATTTGGTCGCCATAAAGGAAATATCACAGTTGTGTTGGAAAATAATAAATCCATTTTTATGTTCTCTAGCATTTACCGGCTTCCTGCTATACTCCCACCATTCCCACATTGGTGGCTTAAAATTTGAGTTAAATAGCCAATAATTTCTAAGTTTAACTAAATATATTATGAAAAAATTTCAGCAACTAAAACCTTTCATAAATACATTATGAAAAGATTTCTTATAATGAATCTGTTGATATTGATTTATTATTATAAATCTTCATATTATTGTATATGTATTCGGCTGAAAGTAAAAAATATCGACTTTCTTACATAAGAGTAAAACGCCTGTGCGGTCACGAAGTTGCCACGAGCGAGCGCATTGGTCACCAACTGGAAAAAACGCCAAATCGTGGTCACTTAGTTGCGTGGTAGAGACACGTTAGTCACTCCGTCGAAATGGACGTTAAGTCGCTGACGTGGCTGACGTTATTTTGCAAATACCCCCTTATAATTTTATTTCTTTTAATTATTAGGTCCTTTTTCAAAAAAAAAATCCTCCACCATCCCCGCCGCATTCCTCCTTCATCTCCGTGCGAGCAGCCCGCGGCCTGGAGCTCGAGGTGCTCGATGGCCGCCGCCGCCGCCGGTGCCATCGTCGCAGTCGCCCAGCCATCGGTCCCCCGCCGCCCAGCCATCGCTGCCGTGGCCTGAGCTCGGTGGCGGGGCCTGGAGCTCATCCGCGCCGCACCGCCACCACGTCGGTCTGCGGCCGCCGACGCACGACGCTCTGCGGCCACCCCGTCGTGGAAGGCAGAGCGCCGCCGCCACCCGCGGTGGGCGCCTCGTATGACGCTCAACGGCTCAAGGTCGGGCTGACCACCGCCGTGGTGGTCTCCTCGCGCGACGTGGCCGCAGAGGCGTTCACGAGGCCTGGCAGCGTGCGCGGTCCAGGACGCCACCCACGCGCAGAGGCTTACCCGACACGCGTCCGCATGCCCAGCGCGCGCCGCCGCGCGGGTCCGTGCCCACCGCCTCCGAGAGCACGCCGGCGACACAGGCTTTGTCGAGCAGCATGAAGGTGAGCACGCGGGCGACGCAGGCCTTGTCCATCACCTGTTTGAGAATATGCCTGGCCCAAAAAAATTCAATATGACAAATAATGCGTAGAAGAAAATATCAGGGTGTATTTTGCAAAAAGAAAAACTGCCACATCAGCGACTTAACGTCCATTTCGACGGAGTGACTAACGTGGCTCTACCACGCAACTAAGTGACCACGATTTGACGTTTTTCCAATTGTTGACCAATGCGCTCGCTCGTGGCAACTTCGTGACCGCACAGGCGTTTTACTCTAATTTTTACACCATCTATTTAGGGTGGAGGGAGTAAAAACACGTCTGTTCCCTAGCACAGCACTTTTTCTGTCGCATAAGAAATTAACGAGGGTGACGAGTATACAGCTGGTGCATATCGATCTTTCAGAAAAACCGGAATAGCTGGTGGCGATGGTTCTGGAGAGTAGCTAAGCCATATATAGGGAAAGGTGCGACGTTATTTCACGTGGAGAACAAACTACACGGCCAACAGACGGACAGCGACGAAAGATCGACAAATCGAGAGACATATCATGCAGACAGGAGGATCCAGTTTCGATCTGGTATACGACTATGTGCTTGCTTTGCCCTCCTGCTGCAGATGCAAACGTTTGATCTCCCCGCGCGCATCTCTTTCAGGCCGGTGGCGGTTCCACGTACATGAACAGAGCCAAGCACTACTACTAGGCAGCGAGTAGTGGATTTTTTTTCTTTTGCCGGCGAGAGGTGTCACAAACTCGTCCTGACTTGCATGGTCACCATATATCACCTTGCAAGTTATCCTCATCGTCCATGCATGTTATGGAGAACTTCTTCATTTAGATGTGGCACTTAATAATAGAAAACATATCTAGAATGTGAAGGGGTTTCTGAAAATTAAAATCTTTATGTAACTATGTTCGCAGAGGATTGTTACGATACGGGGTTACCCGGGGTCAACTTGACAGAGTCCTTTTTTTAAAAGTAATGACCAATATCGTCATGAACTTTTATGGCTACATTACATCCAAAGACAAAACTGTTGATCCAAGAACGCCGTTTTTCAAAGAAACGCTTCATACTTAAGGTTTGTTCAAGAAAAACCGCTTGACTTTCCATATGCCTTCTCAAGGTTGACTTTCATATTATCACAACAGTAGTCAGTAGGTTTCATGGTATTAAGTATGTCCAAAATCTAGAATCGTAAAATTGGTTAGTTATTTGCTAGTGGTTTAAAATTGCAGCATACCATAAAATCTGGCTCTAGTTTTTTTTTTCAATGATAGAACACTCTTGGGCTGAACATTGCTATTTACTGATTACATGGAATCATTGTACAGCGTTGATGGTTTGATGGATAGTTATTGCTTAGAATCAGTGGCGGACCTATATGTATGTCAGGGGGGGCGTGGGCAAATGGGCTAAAATCTAAGGGTAACCCTCTAATTCTGACTCCACTGCCCATTTGTCCCCACCAGAAACCGAAACTCCGCCATTGGGTAGAATGGCTACTCACTTGCACATTTGTTTGCAACTTTCGACTGCTACTACTAGTTTAGTGGTCAGTGCTATATATTGCAAAACCAATTCCACTTCTACTTTATTTGATGAGTATTCCTTGCTATTTAAATAGAGGCAACATATCTACACCAAGGCGACAAATACTTCATGTATTCTCCACTGAACAGTTTTGGCACTACACATACATGTATTCTCCACTAAATTGTTCAGTTTATTTTAATGTTGTACTAAATAGTTTAATTTGAGTTTGGACCAAATTGTTTGAATTGAAAGATCTCTAATGTTCCTATACGTCCCTCAGTCTGGAAACATGGAAGAGGATGGAGGGACTCATGAAGCATACCAAAGTGACAGCTGACTGTTGATATCAGGTCAAGGGCGCCACCACCCCTGGTGTTGTCTCCTTCTTCATACACATCTGCAGAGCTTATCATGGTAAGCATTCTTTATGTTTCTTTTGTAGGAATGCAATTTAATAGTTGATAGGTTATCGAATTGGTTGGTTTCTGTGTTTATGTTATAATCGACCATCATCCTTACAAAATATAAGGCGGTTTTTCTTGTTGTATAAGTCACGGTCCACACGATACATGTTTAATACTAACTGTTATCATTGTCACGTCCGCCGCGAATGAGATTTCAAAAAAGGATATTTTCTAAGTGACCATCAAAAGATTTGTTTAATTTATCAAAACATTATATGTTTAATTTACTCTCACCGTAGATTTGAAGTGCTGACAAACCAAATGAATAGATGAGAGAGGGAAAACATTTTTTTGTAGTATAATCTCATATGTTCATCTTAGTCTAGCATAACATCTAAACAAATTAAAGCACAACTTTTGTATCATTATATTTAATGATTCTCAATAGTGTTTTATCTTAATACCATTATTGATGACATGAAAAGACGTGACAATTAGTAATATGTGGTATTATTTTGCTATGGACATAGACACGAATATATATGTTAAACACCCATATAATATATCAGTGTTAAATAATTGTTTCCTTGTACTTGTTGAGCAAGATATTTTCTAAAGTGATGATGATCTTATCAAGATTTTTATGGTCATGGAAACATGTAAAGTCTGGCATGTATAATGATAAAGCAGACACCTTTTTCTTTAGACCTCCACAACATCTTGAGATTGCAATAAATAAAGTCATACAATGCATTATCTCTTATCGTCATTTGTAATAATTATTGAGTATTAATTAAGTTTTAGTGAAAATTTATGTTAATAAGGTAAGACATATGATACAATTGGGAAAACAATATTCTCTTAATTTCTAATATATCATCCCTACCTAAGGGGAGGCACCTTCCCTTTCTTTAATTTCTCTCTTCCTACTAAACAAAAATTTGACGCGGCAAATATAAAAGAAGGCTAACATCACCGTGTGTAGATGACCTAATATTAAGTTTAACACGGATCTTGTTGTGGTTCACTTGGCAAACCACCATTCTCAATTCAGCCTCAGTAAATAGCGACATGAGAAAATCATTTTCCGCACAAAACCTCACTACAGGAAAAGGCATAGTTTCCGACGGCGTTTTAATTGTCGACGGCTTTTATCGGGGCATCGACAAACAGATCATATCTCGACACTTTTATAATGGTCATCGGCATAGCGATACCGTCGGCATATACTATCTATGCCGACGGTCTTTTTCACTCGTCTCGTCACGACACGACGCGCCACGGGTCACGGGAATGAGCCGAGCCGATGTTTATATTTTTGATGTTCAGGAAAATCGACTCGCTAGCGTACGCGTACAGCTTAGCCAGTTCGGGTCGCTCCCGGATCGTGGGCTGCTGCACCGACTCGGACGTGTGCAACGTGGCCGGCCCATGTTGTACCTGTTAGGTTTTCCTGAGCCGCACTATATATTGCATTGCACTGCGTGCACCATCACACACCGAACCAATCTAGTTTTTGCCAATCTCATGCCTTGCGCCGCCACCGTAGTCTACTCCATCCCGAGCGCCGGCGTGCACCGGCGAACGGGAAAGCAGGTCTCCGGAACCAGTCGCCTTTGTGATTCTGTGCGGGAGAGGGTGAATTAGGTTTTTGGGAAGCGCTCTGCGCGACTGCTCGCTGCTTCCACCACGGGTCGTCATCAAGCTGCTGCTGCGGATCGTCTCCGCAGGCGTCGTCTTCTTCGACCCGTCTTCACCAACATCATCGTCAACAACATCACCGCTGCTTTGGGCGCGGTGAACCTGTCTGCATCGGCTACTTCCTCTACAATCGTTCGGTACGTGCGGCATATTCCGAACCGTTTTACTATGGATATGTTGGTGTATGTGTTGTTGATATTCATGTTGATTAGTACATCTAATATGTTCGTATTTCACATGTTAGTAGCTGTGGTTGTCATGTTTAATATTCTGGAATTAATCATGAAATTATTTCCTAATTATCCAACAATCCAAAAACCTAATTGTAGGCAATTTCGTGATTTAAATATGGCTGGTTATACTGATGCAATGAAACCGGAGAAGTTCACCGGTCCAGGCTATAAGAGATGGCAGATTAAGTGTCAACTCTGGCTCGAGGCCATGAATGTGTAGGAAGTTAGTAATGGTCTTCCTGAAGGAACTATATATGAGGAAGCTCAGAACAAGTTCAAGAAAGACACTACTATCTTCCGAGGACACTGAACGCTAAGTTCGGTGCAACCGATGCAGGCAGTGAACTGTATATCATGGAGAGATTTCACGACTACAAAATGGAGAATAACCGTGGAGTGATGGAGCAAGCTCATGAGATACAGTGCACTGCGAGAGAGCTTGAGCTCCTCAAGTGTCCCCTACCTGACAAGTTTGTGGCTGGGTGCATTATTGCAAAGCTACCTTCTTCATGGAGGAACTTCGCCACAGCTCTCAAACACAAGAGACAGGAGATATCGGTTGAAAACCTGATAGCGTCTCTTGATGTTGAGGAGAAGGCTCGGGCAAAGGACACTACTGAGAGAGGTGGTGAAGGTCAGTCTAGCGCCAACATGGTGCAGAAAAACCATCACCACGGCAAGAGCAAGCCTGCTTTCAACATGCCTACCAAGACTACTTCTTTCAAAAGAAGAAGAAGATGCTGAACAAATCTGAGCTAAAGTGCTACACTTGTGGAGAGCCGGCCACTTCTCTGTGGACTGCCCAGATCGTGCAGACAAGAAAGGGAAGAAGCCAAGGACTGTCAACGTCGTGACCGCTAGCAATGCTGATGGGTACGGTAATTTACCGATTGTGCTTTCAGTATTTCAATCTCCATGTTGGTGGATTGATACGGGTGCTAATGTTCATGTGTGCTGACATTCTATGTTCACTTCTTATGGTCGAGCGGATTCTTCCGTCTAATGGGGAATGGATCACATGCTTCTGTTCGTGGTGTTGGCACGGTAGATCTGAAGTTTACTTCGGGGAAGATCGTGCAGCTGAGGAACGTGCAGCATGTCCCTACTATGAACAAGAATCTCGTTAGCGGCTCTCTTCTTGCAGAGATGGGTTTAAATTAGTCTTGGAGTCCAATAAATAGTTGTGTCAAAGTTTGGACAATTTATTGGTAAAGGGTATGAGTGCGGAGGCTTGTTCCGCTTTTCATTATCGGATTTTTGTAATAAGTCAGTAAACCATATTTGTGGCAGTGTGGATTCGGATGCTAATGTGTGGCACTCTCGTTTATGTCATGTTAATTTTGGTTTAATGAGTAGACTTTCCAGCTTGAGTTTAATTCCTACTTTCACCATTGCCAAAGGTTCTAAGTGCCATAGCTGTGTGCAATCTAAGCAACCTCGAAAGCCTCACAAGGCAGCCGAGGAGAGAAACTTGGCACCTCTAGAACTCGTACATTCGGATCTATGTGAGATGAATGGCGTGTTGACAAAAGGTGAAAAGAGATATTTCATGACTTTAATCGATGATGCTACTAGGTTCTGTTATGTATATTTGTTGCACACTAAAGATGAAGCTTTAGACTACTTTAAAATCTATAAAGCTGAAGTAGAAAATCAATTAGAGAGAAAGATCAAACGTCTTAGGTCGGATCGTGGTGGCGAGTATTTCTCCAACGTTTTGATGAATTCTGTGAGGAACATGGTATTATTCATGAGAGGACGCCTCCCTATTCGCCCCAATCAAACGGGGTTGCCGAGAGGAAAAACCGCACGCTGACCGACTTGGTGAATGCCATGTTGGACACTGCTGGTTTATCTAAGGCATGGGGGGGAGGCTTTTTGACTTCGTGTCATGTCCTGAATAGAGTTCCAAACAAGGATAAAAAGAAGACCCTTACGAGGAGTGGTCTGGGAGAAACCATCACTTTCTTATTTACTTGGGGATGTTTGGCGAAAGTCAATGTTCCAATTCCTAAGAAACGTAAACTTGGACCGAAGACAGTGGATTGTGTCTTTCTAGGCTATGCTCAGCGGAGCATTTGCTATAGATTTTTAGTGGTTAAATCTGAGATACCTGATATGCATGTTGATACTATTTTGGAATCTCGTGATGCAACATTTTTTGAGAACATGTTTCCTATGAAGGATATGCATAGCATTGCTAGAATTTCTTCTGAGATATATGCTGAATAGTACATCTGTTGATCATTCTGAACAACCACATGTTGAGGAAGTCCTTGAGAAGGATGACAATGAATCAGCTCCCAAGAGGAGCAAGAGACAGAGGACTGAAAAATCCTTTGGTGATGATTTCATTGTGTACCTTGTGGACAATACTCCCACGTCCATTGCAGAGGCATTTGCATCTCCTGATGCTGATGACTGGAAAGAAGCTGTCCATAATGAGATGGACTCGATTCTTTCTAATGGAACTTGGAATTATCTGAACGACCCTATGATTGCAAACCTGTGGGTTGTAAGTGGGTGTTCAAGAAGAAGCTAAGGCCTGATGGTACTATTGAAAGTACAAGGCACGGCTTGTGGCCAAGGGCTACACCCAGCGTGAAGGCGAAGATTACTTTGACACCTATTCACCTGTTGCTCGACTTACCACCATTCATGTACTACTTTCCCTGGCTGCCTCCTATGGTCTTATCGTTCATCAAATGGACGTAAAGACAGTTTTCCTTAACGGAGAGTTGGAAGAGGAAATCTATATGGATCAGCCTGATGGGTTTGTAGTAAAAGGTGAAGAGAGAAAGGTGTGCAAATTGTTAAAATCTTTGTATTGGCTGAAGCAAGCACCTAAGCAATGGCATGAGAAGTTTGACAACACTCTAACTCTGCAGGCTTTGCCATTAGTAAGGTTGATAGGTGTGTATATTATCGCCATGGTGGGGCGATAGCGTTATATTATGCTTGTATGTTGACGATATACTTATTTTCGGAACAAGCATGATAGTGATAAATGAGGTCAAGTCTTTTATGTCAAAGAGTTTTGATATGAAAGATCTGGGACAAGCTGATGTGATCCTGAACATTAAGCTGATTGGGGATGAAAGTGGAATTACGTTAACACAATCACACTATGTTGGAAGGTCTTCAGCCGCTTTGGCTATCTCCAACACCCTATGATCCCAGTGTGACACTCAAAAGAACAAGAAGGAAACGAGAGATCAACTAAGATACTCTCAAGTGATCGGTTCACTCATGTACCTTGCTGAAACTTGTATAAACTCGGGCTGCTTGATTGCATGCCTCGAGACCAATATCTCCAGTATATATACACGATACATGATGACGACTTGATGTCCAAGTCGGTTTCCAGGATTGCTTTACAAGTAATCTACATACGTAACTAGGTAGGTAATATCTCATGTGTTTGAGTCGGTATCCGTAACACGCCCCCGCAGGCTGAACTCGGTGCTTCGCCGATGTGAAGACTGGATTTGAACTCTTGAAATAGACCTGACGGCAATCCTTTGGTAAAAATGTCAGCAAACTGGGAACTTGAGGGAACATGCAGCACGCGAGAGCACCAAGAGCAACTTTCTCCCGCACGAAATGTATGTCGAGCTCGATATGCTTCGTTCGTCGATGCTGAACTAGATTGGCTGATAAGTACACAGCGCTGACATTGTCACAATATACGATGATAGCACTGCTTATGGGTTTCCGTAGTTCTTGAAGAAGATTTCGGATCCAGCATGTCTCAGCAACCGCAGTGGCTACGGCTCTGTATTCCGCTTCGGCACTGGAGCGGGAAACGGTAGGCTGCCGTCTTGAAGACCAAGAGATGAGATTATCGCCCAAAAACACACAGTATCCTGACGTAGACCGGCGGGTGTCAGGGCATCCTGCCCAATCGGCATCCGAATAGGCAACCAAGGAATGAGAAGAAGTGGAGGTAAGTGTAAGACCGTGATCAAGGGTGCCTTTAAGATATCGAAGAATTCGTTTGATTAACGAGAGATGTGGTTCACGAGGATCATGCATATGAAGACATACTTGTTGAACAACATAGGAGACATCGGGTCTGGTTAGGGTAATGTACTAGAGGGCACCTGCTAGGCTACGGTAGAGAGATGGATCAGCAACAGGAGAGCCAGCGGATGCAGGTAATTTTGCTTTGGTGTCAATAGGTGTGGGAGAAGGGTTGCACTCGCTCATGCCTGCTCGGGAAAGAATTTCAAGAATGTACTGACGTTGGGAGAGATGTAAACTGTGTGGAGACCGAGTGACAGAAATTCCGAGGAAGTGATGAAGTGGACCGAGATCTTTCATGGAGAATTCTTTGCTGAAGTTGAGAATAATGGAGTGAAGTAAGGTGGAGCTAGAAGCAGTGAGGATTATGTCGTCGACATAGAGAAGAAGATAAGCTGTGTCGGATCCGTGATGGAATGTGAATAGAGAGGCATCTGATTTGGACTCAAGAAAACCAGTGGATTTAGCAAATGCGGCAAAACGATGAAACCAGGCGCGTGGTGCTTGCTTTAGGCCATATAGAGATTTGAGCAGGCGACAAACATGGTTAGGACGGGAGGGATCGACAAATCCCGAGGGTTGTTGGCTATAGACTTCCTCGAGTAGATGACCATGGAGGAAAGCATTTTTGACGTCTAATTGATGAATGGGCCAATTGTTGGAGAGGGCGAGGGAGAGAACAATATGTATAGTGGCTGGTTTAACGACGGGACTAAAGGTTTCATCAAAATCTATTCCGGGTTGTTGAGTGCTTTGTGGCGTGCAAGGGATCCGTCGGAGTTGTATTATTGGTTATGAGGGCATCGCATTCTTCCTGCATGGCTAGACACCAAGAGGGATCTCAGAGAGCCGTGAGATAGTTGTGTGGTATGGGAGACGATACAGTAACCGAGAGGTTTAAGCGATCAATAGGAGGAGGAAGACGTCCAGTAGTACTACGAGTGCGGTGAGGCATAGGAGGAGGCATAGGAGGTGATATAGGAGGAGGCGAGGCAGGGGACGGTGCTGGAGGTGAGCCAGGTGGTGTTTGAATGTCGTGGGAAGGTGTTGGTGGATTGTTGGGAGAAGCTGCTGTGGTGGTAGGGTTTTGTTGGGTTTCTGTTGTCACGACAGAGTTTTGCTAGTTTTCGGCTGGCGTGGCAGTAGTGTTGGGTCGAGCAGGCTGTACTGTTAAAGGTGTAGGTTGGTGGAGTTCATCAGGTGGATCGAATATGTCTATGGGAGAAGGTGTTGTGGGGTTGTGTTGGGGAGCATAGGGAAAGGTTGTTTCGTCAAAAGTGACATGGCGAGAGATGATGATGCGTCGAGTGGACAGGTCAAGACATCGGTATCCTTTGTGTCTAGGTGGGTACCCGAGAAAGACACACTTGGTGGCTCGGGGTGCACGCTTGTGAGCAGCGGTTGATGATGTGTTAGCGTAGCAGAGGCAGCCAAAGACCCGAAGATGATCATAAGAGGGATGGGTACCGAATAATGTGTGGTCTGGTGTTGTGTTGTGTTGTTGAGAGCGGCTGAGGGTCGGATGTTGAGAAGGTAAGTGGCGGTGTGTAAGGCCTCGGCCCATAGATTGGGAGGCATAGATGCTTGGAAGAGTAAGGAGCGAATGGCATCGTTGATTGTGCGGATAGCTCTTTCGGCTTTGCCGTTTTGCTGAGATGTATATGGGCAGGAAAATCGGAAAAGAGTACCGTGTTGTGAGAAGAATGTGTTTAGTTTGATATTATCAAATTCTTTGCCATTGTCGCATTGGATAGTGAGAAGAGGTAGATTAAAATGTGTGTTGACAAAAGCATGAAAAGCAACAAATGTAGCGAACACATCGGATTTCTTCTTGAGAGGAAAGCTCCAAAAGTAGTGTGAAAAATCATCTATGATAACAAGATAATAAACAAAACCAGTGCTACTAGGAATAGGGGAGGTCCACAAATCACAATGTATAAGTTCAAACGGACGAGTAGTAATCGAGTTCGAGGGATAAAAGGGTAGCCTAACATGTTTCCCTAATTGACACGCATGACACAAAGAGGAGCTAGATCTATTTCCGGTGATTGTCGATGATGGTTGGAGTGTTGAAGTGGTGTGGTGCCCTGGATGTCCAAGGCGACGATGCCAAAGGTCGAAGGTGTTGGTGGCGGTGAAGGCTTCGGCTGCAGGAGAGCGCTGGATGGTGTAGAGAGGGTCGGGACTATTACATCGGAGAATCACGGTCCCGCTGGAAAGAGCCTTCACAGAAAAACCAGATGGATCAAACTCAATGGAGCAATTATTATCATTAGTAAACTGGCGAACAGATATGAGATTTTTGATTATGTTAGGAACAAGAAGAATGTTGTGAAGATGAAAGGTTTTAGAGGGGGAGTGGAGTGTTGTGGAACCAACATGTGTGACAGGTATGTGTGCGCCGTTGCCGACAGTGACGAATTGAGTTGGAGAGGGATGAATCGATGAGAAATTACTAGAATCAGATGCCATGTGGGAGGATGCGCCTGTGTCCATGTGCCAGTCGTTGCCGGGATCTTCAGATTGTTGAGGGCGGCGATCAGGGCGGGGTCGATGTTCTGCTGCTGCTAGTACGGGCCGGCGTTGGGCTGACCAAACGCGACGTAAGCCTGTGGCGTCGGGGGAGGACCGAGGATCCCGGGAGGACCGGGAGCAGGTGGACGCCATGATGTTGGTGCGGGCGGGCGTGACGGCTGCTGCTGAACATGAGCGCGAGTTGGGGCACCAGTCCACGGGTTGAACTGCCAAGGATTGTCGCGCTCGCGGCCACGCCCACCGCGGCCACGCCCGCGGCCACCGCCATGGTAGTTGTTGTAGAAGCCGGAGCCGCGGCCGCCAGAGCGGTCGCCCCCGTAGTTAGCGCCGCCGTAGTTGGTGCCCCCATAGTTGGCGCCCCCGGAGCGGTCACCGGCATGGTTTGGAGGAGGAGGGGCGCCCCCGCCGTGGGGCATGATGCTGTTGCCGCTCGCCCAGAGCGCCGTGGACGCGGCGTTCTTGGCGTCAGTTTTCTTCTGGGTTTCCTCGAGGATGAGCGCCGGCCTTGTTTGGAGGAAGGAAGGGAAAGGCACCTGAAACGGGAGAAACGAGCGCAGATGCGCGTAAGTGTCACTGAGTCCGCGGAGGAGGGTGAGGACGAGGGTCTCGTCACTGATCGACTGGCCAACGTCGGTGAGGGAGTCGGCAAGAGCCTTGAGCTTGGCGCAGTAGTCGCTGATGGACAGATCGCCTTGCGGAGTGTTGCGAAACTCCGCCTCCAGCTGGATGGCATGGTGCTTCTTGTTGTCGCGGAAGAGGTTCTCGATGGCGTCCTAGATGGTGCGCGCCATGGAGCCGGGGCACATGATGATGCCGAGGAGGTCGATGGAGATGGAGCCGTAGATCCAGGAGAGCACCGTGAAGTCATCTCACGCCCAGGTTGAAGACTGCGAGGTATCCGATGGAGTAGCGTCAGCAGTGCCGATGACATGCGATGTCAGGCCATAGCGGCCCAGGGCGACGAGGAAGAGCTCGCACCAATTGGTGTAGTTGCCGGCGTTGAGGTCGAGGGTGAGTGGGACAAGTTTGGTGGAGGTGGTATAGGTGGGTTGGATAGAAGGGGAGGGGTTTGTGTTTTTGGCCGAGATGGCGAGCCTGCCGTTGACATTGGCGGCTAGGGCGTCGAGGGAGGTGGAGCGCGCATCGAGTTCGTCGGCGCGGCGGGCTAGATCTTTTTCTTTCGCTTCGATCTCGCGAAGTTTGGCAGCGACCTCGTCGGGAGACATGGCGGTGGAGGAGGGAGGGAGAACTCGAGGCTAGGGTTAGGGTTTAGGAGCGAACGTGCTCTAATACCATGAAACTTGTATAAACTCGGGCTGCTTGATTGCACGCCTCGAGACCAATATCTCCATTATATATACACGATACATGATGACGACTTGGTGTCCAAGTCGGTTTCCAGGATTGCTTTACAAGTAATCTACATACGTAACTAGGTAGGTAATATCTCATGTGTTTGAGTCGGTATCCGTAACACTTGCGAGCGCGACTAGACATGACATCTCTTTTGCTGTGAGCAAACTGAGCAGGTTCATGTCTAACCCGGGTATTGATCATTGGCATGCACTTGAAAGGGTCATGCGGTATCTGAACGGTACACAATGAGCCATGGGATTCACTATACTGGGCACCCTGCAGTGCTTGAGGGAGATTTTGACTCGAACTGAATCTCAGATGTTGATGAGCTCTACGCCACAAGTGAATATGCATTTATTCTTGGAGGTGGCGCAGTGTCATGGAGATTTTGCAAACAAACCATTTTGACGAGGTCAACCATGGAAGCAGAACTTACTGCTTTAGATACAGCTTTTGTTGAGGCAGAATGGTTGCGTAACCTCTTGATGGACTTGCCGGTGGTTGAGAAACCATTAGCGGCCATCCTTATGAATTGTGACAACCAAACGGTTATCATGAAAGTGAACAGTGCTAAGGATAATACGAAGTCATCAAGACACGTTAAAAGATGCTTGAAGTCTGTCAGGAAAATGAGAAACTCAGGAGTAATAATTGTTAGTTATATTAAAACAGACAAAAACCTGGCAGATCACTTTACGAAGGGACTATCACGTAATGTGATAGATAGTGCATCGAGAGAGATGGGGTTGAGACCCGTGAGCGTTACACCATAGTGGTAACCCAGCCTATGTAATCGGAGATCCCGTGAATTAGAATCTGGGAAGAACAAGCTAGTGGTTTGACAGAGGAGAGTTTTATTTAACCCTCTCTATGTGAAGATGCATAACTCTTAAATTCTATAAGGCAGGTTGGCAACATGTCTTAATGTGTTTATGTTGGCTATTCGTAGCAAAGATGCTGTCCTACAGAGTAGTCTTGAAAGAACACAACTATATGAGTCTGACTGTTAAACGTCGCAGTCTATGAGATTTGGGTGATCTTTAGTAAGCTCATGAAGAGACCAGAGAGTATGACGAATATGCTCCACCCGCAGGGTAGGCTACTGGCAGCCACGTACTGGTTATGACTTTGAGTGAATTCTGTTGGCACCAAACTTGCAATTCTAAGTTTGTCCATTGTTTAAGTTGCTGGTAGATGTAGCTTAAGTCTCTAGGCGGAAGTTCAACTTAACCTCTGCTGAAACACTAGTATATAAACAAGAAACGAGGTTTGGCAAAATCTCTAAATGGGAATTTGAGATTTGGTGGGGGATTGTTAGAATTTGGGCCCATTATATGGGGCAGCCCAAAAGACAATTTCTGAAATCTCAAATTGGCCCATGTACATGGCAGGTTGTGGGAGTGCTAAAGTGTGCTAAAGTTTAGTCCCACATTACTAGTTGGAGGAGAGTTGTGTCACTTTATATAGTGGAGTGTTGTGCTACTTTGTGTGCTTGTGAGAAAAGAATGCTCTCTAATGAGCCGAGTTGATGCTTATATTTTTGCTGTTCAGGAAAATCGAGTCGCTAGCGGACGCGTACAGCTTAGCCAGTTCGGGTCGCTCCCGGATCATGGGCTGCTGCACCCACTCGGACGTGTGCAACGTGGCCGGCCCACGTTGTACCCGTTAGGGTTTCCTGAGCCGCACTATATATTGTATTGCACTGCGTGCGCCGTCACACACCGAACCAATTTAAGTTTTGCCAATCTCGTGCCTTGCGCCGTCACCGTAGTATACTCCATCCCGAGCGTCGGCGTGCACCGGTGAACGGGAGAGCAGGTCTCCGGAACCAGTCGCCTTTGTGATCCTATACGGGAAAGGGCGAATTAGGTTTTTGGGAAGCGCTCTACGCGACTGCTCGCTGCTTCCACCACGGGTCATCTTCAAGTTGCTGCCACGGATCGTCTCCGCAGGCGTCGTCTTCTTCGACCCGTCCTCACCAACGTCATCGTCAACAACATCACCGCTGCTTTGGGCACGGTGAACCTGTCTGCATCGGCTACTTTCTCTACAACCGTTCGGTACGTGCGGCGTATTCCGAACTGTTTTAGTATGGATATGTTGGCGTATGTGTTGTTGATGTTCATGTTGACTAGTATATCTAATACGTTCGTATTTCACATGTTAGTAGTTGCGGTTGTCATGTTTAATATTGTGGAATTAATCATGCATTTATTGCCTAATTATCCAACAATATTTGTATATAATTTTATGGTACCTTTAATAGAAACCATTTATTTTATTTTGGTTAAATGAAGTTTTTTTTTTTTGAAATTTAACCATACTATATTAAGTTAGCAAGCCACCTCATTAAAACCTTTTTAGTCTTCTTAGTTACTCTGATAAGGAAAAGAGTGCGTAAGAAACTTGCTGGCTCAACCAACCATAGATTCATCATCTGCGATTACATCAGGAACACAACTTCAACAATGGTATAAGGGAGAACCACTAGTATTAGTATGCTTAAAGTTACTTTGTCAATTTGATCCTGTTCAGAATATTTTTCAAGTAGTGGTAGAAGTTTTTTTCTTAGAATCAAGCAGCAGTAAAAGTGGATGGAAACAGAGCAGGTCAAAGAGGAAGCTCGCAAGGAGTTGTAACTACACAGAACCTTCGGTCATAGATGGGCCTTAGACAACGGGCCAGGGTGGTACGGGCAAGCCTGGAAAAAAACAGTCAAGCGGGCTAGTGGATACATTACTCGCTGAAATCCCGTGGCCGAAAAGGCCCCGTGTGCTGCAGAGAAGAAAACATAAAAATCCCTCAAAACAAAAAGGTGTTGCAAACAAAAAGCAGATGCTCAAAAAAAGGAAACAAGAAGCATGGAACATATTTTAAGAAGAAAAAAGCATAAAGGTACATGAAAACATAGGTGATAAACTAAACACGTCGTTGCAAAAACTTTACACCCTCTTGGAGGTTCGTGAACCTAGAACATAGTTTCTGCCTTTCTAGTGTGCTTTACTAAAAATTGTGTACTTTTGAAAAGCATCGCCCACGTATACATGGAGTTTATTTCACCCATGTAACATTTCATAAAAATATGGGACTTTTCCTAAGTTTTATAAAAAAAGACGATACAACTTAAGTTTTAAAACTACGTATGTAGCACTTTCATTTTCTATGTTACTTTTCACGTTCTACTGGGAGATTCAGTATATCAAGATTTCAACAATCTGGAGTTTCAAAAAAAAAAAATTCAACAATCCGTTATACAGAATAATGCAGCGGTAAAATGGCTGATAGTATCTACATCACACACCATTTCACATACTTTTTCTTGCTAAAATAGAGAGAAATAAATGGGCTCCAAGTCCACACAAAACGATACATGCTGATTGAGACTCTTTCGTTGGCCCCATAGGCCAATGGCGCCTATACGGTTGAATACGGTATAGCCCACACCTTATCCAAACGTTTCTTTGTTTCCCTCTGTATCTTCTGTAATAATTCGCCGGCTTTTGTTCCGGTTTCCTCTTAATATAAAAGGGAGCAGTGCTTGCTGCTTTCCGTCAAAAAAAAAATCCAAACGTCTACCCACCCTAAAAAAGAAATAAACTTCCGTCAGCTGGTCACTGTGAGCAGGAGCTGGGTCCGCGAAAGATGGACATAACGTAGTTGAACCCTACCGACTTGTGGTCCCGGGATGGTCGAAAACGTATGAGCTGTGGGCTGTGGCCAAGGCATGGACTAACAAGTTGTTTTGGTCGTCTGATCGACTGAAAAAACTGATTGTTAATCATTCCTTCGGTCAATTTCAAACTTTCTATAGACATATTACTAAAAAATCTTCTAAGCAGGAAAAATACGGATGTGATGCAATAAATAAACAAATCCAACAAAATTTCGCACAATCTTCGGAGATTTACCGATATTGCATCATGGATTATTTGCGGTCGATTTTTAGCTCGATTGATTATAGCGATATATAGGCTGCAGCAGCTGCACAGTAACGTTCAGAATCCTAATCTAGAACCATATATAAATTACTTATACGAACTTTATACGGCAAACTTCTTTATCATATCTCGTTGACGAACGTGGCAGCCGCGGCTGTACTATATTTTTGCCCAGCTTTGCATTAGCCTTACGCTCTGATTCTCATTTCCGCCTAAACTCATAATGCAAGAAATTAATATGTGGGCAACCAAACTAAATGCACAATATGGCGCAAAGATGTTTTTGCTAGACAAGGCCTAGGCGGGTGGATTGCTGGCCGGCCAGCCGTGGAGTGGGTGTTGTGTGAGCTTTACCCCGTGGTGTTCGTTGTATGATTTTCGTCCGGTTTGTTCCAATAATAAACCGGACACCTTCTGATTAATTAATGGATATGGCAAATCTTTTGCCTTCGGTTTCAAAATTGCTCGCTACCATATATGAAATACCCCCTCGTTGAACCTTAACTACAGCTAGTCAAGAACTCAACGTCCTTCTCCAGAAAACAAACCAAGACTTGATGCAAGTGCAACAGTTCGAGGTGAATAACTTGTACTCCCTCCGTTTCAAAATACTTGACATACTATTGTCCAAATTCGGATGTAGGGTTGGACTAACGAGCTGCTCGGCTCGTTAAGGCTCGGCTCGTTAAGACTCGTGATCGTTAAGGCTCGAATCGTTAAGCTCGTTAAGGCTAACGAGTTAAATATAAAACTCGGCTCGGTTCGTTAAGTGTTCGCGAGCGCTCGCGAGCAGCTCGTTAAGAAAATAAATCTGAATATAGAGATGACGAGGTAATTGACGATTAACAGGAAGTAAAAGGGATTCGATGTTTCCTACATTGGTTGACTATAGATCTCGGTTGTGATATGGGCTTGCAAAAAAAAAGTTGAATCATCACTTGTTAGGTTGCTAGTTAGATGAGATCTACCTTTAAAAAGACATGGGATCCAAATTAACGAGCTTAACGATCTGCTCGCGAGCCTCGTTAGCTCGCTCATTTAGCTCATTAGCAATAACGAGCCAAAATCATTGCTTGGCTCTGTTCGTTAGCATAACGAGCCGAGCTAAACGAGTCGACCAAACGAGTGCTCGTTGAGCTTGTCGAGCATCGAGCTTTATGTCCAGCCCTATTCGGATGTATCTAAACATGTAGACATATCCAAATTTGAACAAATCCACGTCAAGTATTTTTGGAACAGAGGCAGAGAACAATGGAGCTACGCGTGCAAGTATCCATTCTTTTTTTTGTGAGGATACATCTGGTGATTACAGCAAGTAGGCAGAAAAGGACAGCACAAAGAAAGAAATTACACACAGGTCCTTCTGCGTCGATGTCGCCGGAGAGGAGCAGGACGTGCCGATGATGCGCCGCCGCTGCATCTTCCCAGAAGCCTTGGAACGGAAGAAGCCCCCTAGCGGACGGGAAGTCGTCGATCCTCGAACCCCGAAGAGCCTCCATCCTCCTCCATCGGCAGCACCGCTTGCTTCACCACCATCTGCACCGAAAGCGTCAACTGGATCCGCCGCACGCAGATCCAGAGGGGGGAACCCCGCACACGGCGATCCCGCAGGACCACGAGCGCGAGGAAGGGGGCGGCGCTCCGCCGTGGAACTCCAAGAAGCTTCACCGCCGGAGAGGACGAGCACCACCTGCAAACTCAACACCGGCCACGCCACCACCTCCATGACGACGCCGGCTGGGGCCCATCTGCTACCTACACTATGTACACGCCGGGATCCGGCGATTCCCCACCCTCCCGCCGCCGGAGCGGCCGCCGGAGAGTGGGGAATCACGCGGATCGCCGGCGGCGAGGTGGAAACAGGGGGCGGTCGCAAAAGTCGCCTCTCTCTACTGTGCGGGAGGAGGGGAACGGTCCAAGGGCGGTCACTACTTGGAAGAGGGTGGAGTTGCTACGAAGCTTCCCAACCCGTGCAAGTAGCCATTCAATGGATCACCGGCAACTCTCACCTACTGGTATATATCCCAATCCCAGCTACTATTCTGGATTATCTGCTTACTCTTGCCTTACAGGGACACGCTCGAGTTCAGGTGGTGAATTACATCCACATGATTATGTTCATTCTGAACAGCAAAGTATGACCCAATAGACACATGCATCTTCTGAGCATGGTACAGACTATGCATGTAAAGATTAAACACCTAGGGGAAAATATGTTAACATCTAGGAGTAAAACCTACAAAACACATCTAGAAACACCAAATACAAATTGTGTCATAAATTTTTATATGCAAAGCACTTTTTTTTAGAAACAAGGCAAAAGTTTTGCCTATTTCATTTATTAAGAGAGAAGTTTGGTTACAAAGCAAGCCAAAGCACATATTAAGTTGTTGGTAGCAATGGTGAGCTGAAAAACACATCTTAAGTTCGTCAGGGCAATTGTGCTACAAATTGTATTCCGCAGTAACACCTAGAAATCCAACAAAGAACTTATTACAGAAGCAAGTAGTACGAAAGGGTGAAGTGTAGACACCAGGAAACATAACAAACGAAGATAAACATTACATTCATACCCAATTCTAAGCCCTGGAGCAACATACAGGAGTTCCACAGACCACAAGTAAGCAAATTGAAAACCTTTTTCTTGTCTAGAACAAGAGGTACTGCGAAATTAACAAAACCTACGGGGAACAAGGCGGAGTATATGTTCAAATTTCAGTTGCCGGAATAAAAATAGATGAAACATTTTATTCATGCCATGTTTTAAGTCCGGCTGCAGATAGTTCCACAGAGACCATCAATAAGCAAAAAAATAATCTTTTCTAGAACAAATCATCGCAAAATTAATAAATCTTATGGAAAACAATGAGTCACGGCATATATTCGATGATTCAGTTGCAGGGCTAAATTCAGAAAGGGGAAAAACTTGAGCTGACATTATATACTGCCAGAAACTAAGAACCACATTACCCAAACAGATGGAGCATTCGGTTCATATCATACCCTAATTGGGACATCAAATGGTACTTCCGCCTCACTACAAGTGATGTAGTTGAGAGTCAACCCTTTTCCTTTCTAGAACAAGTCAAGGCATGCCGAAAACAAAGACTAAAGAGAAGGAACCTTATACCATTTGTCAGAGATAACCATCCCTGAACTTGGAGGATGATTTGTCAGAGCCTCATGACACTTGTTGCAAGGGCAGTTGAGAATCCAGGATGTTGATGGTGTAGCTGCAGAGAAGCTGGATGATCGTGAAAGGACGGTCGGCGACGAGGGCAAACTGCTTGTCCTGCTCGACGAATTCAGCGGTTTCAGAGATGATCTCGTCTTTGCCGTCCTTGAGGCTGAACTTGCGGATGCGAGCCAACGAACCCAGATGTTCAGTGTAGTAGATGCAGTTTGCCTCGATGCCACGACGGACAGACACCTGCAGTGACCAATGAAGATGGCAAACATGCTGATGCTGTGCACAGGCTCGATCTTACCAGTGTGTCATTCCGTACATGGAGCCCCACTGGGCTTTGTCTTTGTGGGCTATGGACCAAGTGGACTGGACTCGTGTGGCTACAAAAGGGATCCACGGTCATCGGCATGGAACAGAAACCAGGAAACTGAACTGCTCTCTCTCTCCCCCGTCTGTCTTCTTCTTCCTCTGAACTCTTCAGGTCCGGTTTCTACCACAAGCACCCTAAGGTTTGGTGCTACCACAAGCACCTTGTATCCACCTCACGTCCCGGTGATCGTCGGCGGCAACGGGGACGTGACAAGTTGGTATCAGAGCCACAAATCCCCCTCCACACACACACAAAAAAAAATCCCACCGAAAATTCCCCAAAATATTTCTCCCCATTTGATCTGGAAGCAATGGAGGTGGCGACGACAACGACGGAGGCGAACCTGAGCGCCATCAACGAGAGATTACTGCAGCTCAGCGTGACACTGGGTCGCATAGCCGCCAGGCCCGCCAGGCAGGACCAGATGCTAGTGGATTTGAAGAACATGATGGCGGCGCTCGCTCCCATCACCACGACCACGCCGAAGTTCATGCTGGGTCGAGTACTGGAGCAGCAGACGACCGAGCCCTCATCCTCCTCGCTCTTCTCAGCGATTCAGGTCGTGGGTGCTGGTGCTCCGCACGCGGACGCTGTCTTTGCAGACACCATGCCCACCAGGTGTTCGACAGAAGGTCCTGCCCATTACAACGACAGTGGTCATGCCGAGCGCGTGTTCCCATCCAGTGGCAGCACGCATTTTCCTGCTACGACCTTGACTCTTGCCGGGAACAACATGCTGCAAGGTGCAGGCCGGAGCGGCACGAACTCGCCTGCAAGCTGTTCGACTCATGTCGTCACCGGTCCACGGGAAGGTTTCGTTGATGATGCTCATACTGTCAACACTGACCGACCGTGCAAAAACTCCTTGCCACGCTTTGATGGTACCAATCCAAGCCTATGGCGGACTCGGTGTCTCGAGTACTTCACTTACTTCAATATACATAAGTGCATGTGGGTTGTCGCTGCACCATTACACATGGATGGTAAAGCAAAGGAGTGGTACGAGGCATACAGGCTTGCTCAGGTGGTTGGTGCTTGGCCTGAGTTCATCAACGATGTTGAAGCACACTTTGGTGTTAGGGATCTTCCACCATCGACAACAACGCTGGGGGCTGCTCACTTGAGCGGTGTTGTTCATGCTAGTGCGGACATCTCACCAGACACAACCAATACTTGTTTGGCTGAAAGTCTCAAGGAGTTGATGGCCACAGTTGCCGAGCCGACACTTGTTCAGCCTGCAGAGAGCATCCAATTGTAGTTTACGCAACTGAAGTTTGCAGTGGCAAGTGAATACGAGGAACGGACACACTTGGGGAATGTAACTCAGATGGTAGAGCCAATTGCTGATTCATCTGAAGAGGTGGTGACACATGTTAGTGCTGTACCTCTGTTCCTTGAGATTTTGATTGAACCTGCAGAGGCGGTATGCACTGAAATGACTTCGATAGAGATTGTTGATGAGGTATTCACTTGCATTGGAAGCTCGTCACTCTTTCTGGAGTTGGATATCGTCACAGGATTTTTTCTCCCGGCATACGTGGCAACATATTAGTAGACTTTTGTAGTTGCTGTTTTGTGGCTGCGTTCGGTTGAGTTGTGTCTCAGTTTCTAGGTGATTCGTGAGATGTAAACCTTAAATACTTGTGGATTTGGAATTTGTAATAAATGGCTGTGTGCATCACTCGATGCAGAGGCCGGGATACCCCTTTTCTATAAAAAAATCTTCGTTTTCATTGGGAGATTTTTCTGCAGAAGATTTCTTCTTGAGAGCCTCTTGCTCTTTCCTCTTGGGATGGTCTTCAGGATAGTCAGGATCCTGAGTACTTGCACCACCTCTAGTTTTAACTCCACAAACCTGTTTCTTGTCAATAAGATTTGCATACAATTGATTTTGAAGAGAAACCATTTGTTCAACTTGATTATTCATCATCTCACAATGTTTAACAATTCTTCTAACCTCTCCCACACTAGCATTTAAATTTTCACGAAGAGATTTAATTTTATGAGAGTTTTCCATAATACTCATTCTAATACCATGCTCCTCAGGATTGTTATGATAAGCAAAATCATTAACGTATGATACATCAATAGGAGGTGTTACCTTTTCATTACCTTCCATAGAGCTAATAGCATTGACTTGGATTGGAAAACATGGTTGATCAATAGGAAGTTTAACACCCATTTCAGATAATTCCTTGAGATGAGAGGTTTTAATTCCCTTCTCTTTAATAGCCTTGGAAGCTTCTTTCATTGTCTCCTTGTTTAACTTAAGAATGCCTCCTTTCTTCTCGGGAAATATCTCTTTTCCATCTATCTCTTCAATATTCCAATCTTCATAATTTCTAGAGATAGTCTCCAATAACTCAGTTGCTTCATCAACGGTCATTTCCCTGAAAACATTACCTGCAATACTATCAAGATAGCCTCTAGTGTTTTCAGTTAGTCCATTGTAAAATATATCAAGTATTTCATTACTCTTGAAGCTATGGGTAGGACATTTCCTAACCATCTTACTGTACCTCCCCCAAGCTTGGGGTAGATCCTCCTTCTCTTATCTGAAGGGAAATATTTATTATAGAATAGCTGTAAGCATTCCTCTTTACTAGTAATAGATCCAGGTTCTAAATGATTATACCAAGTTTTAGCATTTCCTCCCAAGGTAAAAGGAAACAACTTTAAGAAATAATAGCGTTGGTGGATTTCATCTTTACCAAATAGCGCAGATAAATCATGCAAAACAGCAATGTGTTCAAAAGGAAACTCATCATCTCTCCCATAAAACTTAAACTTCTCAGCTTTTTCAATTATTTCAGGATCAACACTAAACTCATAATCTTTATCTTTAATTTTAATAGCTAGAGCATTCATTTTCTTAGTAACAGGGAAATAATCATCAAGAGGAGAATTTTTATAGCTATCAAGTTTATCCAATTTATCATAATTCGAATCCATAAAAGCCATAGTAAATGCATCTTCTTCCTCGGAAGAAGTTTCATGTTCATCATCACAATATTCAATATCTTCCAACTCAGACTCCACATTTTCAACAATAGCAAATTCAGGTGTTTCAGTTATCTCAGATGTTTCAGGTGTCACTTCTTTGTCTACGCTACCACATATTAAATTATTTTCAATACTAGTAGACATCTTAGACAATGGTGAACTAGATAAAGCTTTTTCTTTCTTCTTAGCAACAATAGCAGAAGCAACATTAGGTGAAAAGTTTGGCCTACTTTGCAAATCAGTACCTCTACGAGTAGTTGAAGGCCTTACTTCCTTTGGAGTATTCTTTTCCTTTCCCATAGTTGGGAACAAGCAAGTGCAGCAAATAAATGATAACAAGTTGTCTTACCAATAAAGCTAGGCTCCCCGGCAACGGCGCCAGAAAATGTCTTGATGCCCACAAGTATAGGGGATCGTTGAAATCTTCGTTGGAAAGTATTACCCAAATTTATAGTTCGACACAAGGGGAACACAAGAATACCAATAAGACTTTAGCAATTGAGGCGTCACTCTCAACCACACCTATATATCAATAAACTTGCAGCAGTGATAGTTATGGCAGTAGGATGATTCAAGCAAGCAAAATAAAACTGCAGTAGTAAACAAGGGTTTCCCAGTTTTCACCGGAAAAGTGAAAGTGTAACTCAGAGATTTAAAACGTAGGCATGAGGTGATAGCGGGGTGTTGCATGAATAAGATTGATCATATAATAAGATACAAATAGCAATGGGACTTATCTCTAACTCCGATATATGTAGGTATGTGTTCCGTAAGTAGTTGTGCGTACTAACCAAGAGAATTTGCACAACATCTATTGTCCTACCTGCCCATTTCACCGGGGCCAACTTGGAACTACAGGTAATTAAGGTCTACCCTTTCGAATAGCCCAGAACAACGCATTAACACTTCATGAACACATAGAATCCTCAAACTAAAACATCTCCCCCTTGTTTTCCCTATATGTCACTTTTAGGGTTCGCAGGTTCAACATAATAGCAGGTGATACACTTTGCAGATAAATACCAAACTCAAATATATGATGGGGCAAAATAAGTTCAGTACTGAAATCATGCCACTCGGGCCCTAGTAGCAAGCATTAAACATAGCATAAGTGCATCAACACAATACAAAAATATCCTCAAGATAAACCCCTAAGATCTCGGACAACGGGTATCATTACATGATCAATCTCCAATCCCCATCCACCTCATATGCCTACAGTGGACTACTCACACATGGTGATGGTGAAGGAGATCATGGTCGATGGAGATGAAGGCGGTGAAGATGGCGGTGAAGACGGCCTCCGGATCCCTCCTTCGGGGGAGAAATCCTGGATCAATCTGTCTCCGAAAACGAAGATCGTGGTGGTGGCGGCGCTCTGTTTCGCGAAAGCTCCTCCTCTTCTAGGTCAGCCACTTTTTCGTATATATGAGGGGGTACGCGAAAAGCCGAAGGAGAGGCGGTGCCCGAGGATCCAGATGGGTGGGCCCACGCGGCCAAAGAATCTGGTCGCGTGGGGCCCACTCTTTTGGCCCTCGGACGCTTCCTCGTGTCCATCTTTTGCACGATGCCCTTCTTTTCCATAAAAATTGACGTGGTATTTTTCTCCGATTTAATTTCCTGCAAAAACAACCAGAAAAGAGACTTTGCTAAAAACAGCGTCAGATTCAGCAGTTTTATTTAAATATGGGAAGATTCCGGAGCAAATTATGAAGCAAAGTGCTTAGAAAAGTAGATGCATTTTAGGTGCATCAGGGGCCGGTAATGTCATGCCCGTACATGGAGCTCCACTGGGCTTTGTCTTTGTGGGCTATGGACCAAGTGGACTGGACTCGTGTGGCTACAAAAGGGAGGACAGCGACGGTCATCGGCATGGAACAGAAACCAGGAAACTAAACTGCTCTCTCTCTCTCTCTCTCTCTCCGTCTGTCTTCTTCTTCCTCTGAACTCTTCAGGTCCGGTTGCTACCACGAGCACCTTGTATCCACCTCACGCCGGCGGCAATGGGGACGTGACACAGTCTCGGTGTTCATCTTGAACACAAAGGGGGTTTCGAATTCTTTCATGACGAGCAGCATTTGTGCAGCCAAACCAACCAGAAAACAATGGACGCCGTTTGAGTCTCTGGGATAGTCACGAGAGAACAACCTGACATGATCACCATGAATAGGCCTCAGAAAATCCAATAACTCAGCAACCATGTCAACAAACGCCGACCCAGAGATGTGTGAGTAGGCACCACCTAAGAGAGCATTCCGGAAACAATGATAAACTCCTTGCTGATAGTCTTTGGCGGTGAAACCTTCGCTGTCCGGGACGGCCATGTAAATCGTGCAAGACGAGTCGCCGAACAAAAGGATGGTGGGCAAAGGTGAGGCCAGTAGGATGGCTTAAACAGGCTTCAGCCTGCCCTCCAAAAAAGCAAAAACAAAATTTACTACTACTACTAATCTTATACCAGGCCCATTTGCTGAGTTGCTTCCTGCCCAATTCGCGTCGCACAGGATACTCGCATCGCACAGGCTGATAGGCAGCGAAGCTCAGCTCTTCCATGCGAAGCAATCCCAATTCCTGATTTCCCATTCCTCACGCAAGTAGAGCAGCAGACCAGCCAGGGCAGGCGGAGGCGAGCTGGCCACGCAGGGACCGGCGAGGAGGATGGGGATCTGGCGGAGCGCTGCACGCCCGCACCCAACCGGCCGGACGACGGACGGCGGACGCGGCCAGACGCCAAACCCTAGCGGCAGCCGGTGGTGAAGTTTGGGCAGGGGCTAAGGAGCGCGCCGGCCTGCCGGAAGTCGCCATGCACCGTAGAGAGAAGCTCCCGCCTGGTCGCCTAGGCGCATCGCATCATCGGAATTGTCAGCGTTCGGCAATTGGCAACACTGGTACTTCCGAACTTGTCCAATCCTCCGATTATTTTGCTATCTCTCTATTGCAAACTTTAATTATGTACTAGCTCCGGTTAATTTATCTATGTGCAATGTGTTTACAGATTTGTAAAAATGAAGAGAAAAAATAGGAGCATCCGTAGCTTTTATGTACCTAGTTCAACTAGCACTCAACCTGAAGCTGAACCTCAAACTGAACATGAAGCTGAACTTGAACCTCCCTTAACTATTGTGAGCATAATCACTCCTCCAACTGATGAGAGCACCGATCCCCCAATTGATGAGAGCAATGACACCACATTCGATGAGAGTACAAACCAACCAAGTCGGCTTATCCAAAAATTTCATCCAAGTCAAATTATTCATGATCCAGGACTTCACAGTTCAATGCAGACAAACTTATTTGGCTTGCTGAAATTTATGCTGAGGACTTCACAGATGCAGACAGGTTGTTGCTAAGAATTGATCTCCCAAGATTTCTTATGAACATTAGGAGAAGTGAAGAATTTAATGGATTTCAGAATTTGTCCACATTTGCTCAATTGATGGTTCAAACAACAAAAAACACATCTTTATAATTGGTGTATTGTCTCATTGAGTTGGCTCTCATTCTTCCCGTGGCAACTGCATCAGTTGAACGGATATTTTCAGTAATGAAGATTATGAAAAAAAAAATGCGCAATAAGGTGTCCGATGAATGACTAAATGATTTAATGGTGTGCTACTGTGAGAAAAAGATATTTAGAAGCATTCATGATGATCAGATCATGATACAATTTCAGAAATTGAGGGGACGTAGAGAACATTTGCCGCGCGAGTATGATGCGCGAGTATGATGTGATTTATTAGAGGTACATGTATGTTTACTAGTTTTAATAGAGAGTTTACTTTGTCTTTTTGTTTTTGCTTTTCTAATCCTGGATGTATTAGTGTGTGATTTTAACCTGAAAATTTGTGGTATTTTGTCTTAAATAATTTCATGTCTTATATACTGACTTATTTTTCCGAAGTAGTCGTTTAGTTAGTCTTTGTTAACTTTCAACCTACCCTCTAAATAATTCCTGGACTCGCCGTTGATGGTGGGTGAATCGTCTTTGTTATAGCCGACGGTGGCGACCCTCGCATCGGGGGGCACGGGTGCCGCGAAGCGGGTGAGGACGCCGGTGAGAGGGTTGAAGACGCGGGCTGCATGGGGAGGGCTCCTGTTCGCCAGGACGAAGAAGCCGCTGGCAGTGGTGGCCACGACGTAGTGTTGGCGGAACAGGGGCAGCTTCTTGCGGAGGAAGCGGCTGGTGTCGGTGTTCAGCAGAAGCAGCTTGCCTTGGGTCTGCGAGACCTCGTCGTCGAGGATGATCCACCGGCGCGGCTGGAAGCGGGGGTCAGAAATGTTGTTCCTAGGCTCATCGGTGGCGGCGCGTCAGCTGGGGCAGACGGCGCGGAAGTCCATGTAGCAGTCGACGTCGTTGGTGGCGAGGAAGCAGTCGGCGATGTGGCGGACGAGGTCGGGCGGGAGCAAGGACCAGCCTGCGGTCGCCCTCTTCCTCTTCGCCGGTGGAAGATCAGGGGCGGCCAACGGTGTCGAATCTTCAGCAGGCGCGGCCGCCATTGCTGCAACGCCCGTCATGGACGGAATCAATTACAAAATCCAATCCAAAGCGCTAATCAAGAAATGAGGACAGTGCAGTGCAACAATGGATCAAGAAATCAAGAGTCGAAAGAGAAATTAGTTACCAGATCAGCAGGCCTACACGACCAGAGCGGCAGCGGAAGCACGGATCAGATTAAGGAACACAGACCAAGCAGATGGGGGGAAAATTGGGGATGGAGAGTAGGGAGTAGCTAGCTAGTAATAGTACTGATCACAGAACACTGCAGAATACTCTGATGCTCTGTTTGGATGGAGATACTATTCAGCCATGGAATTCGGTACTGGAAATGGATGCCTCCAATTCCGGTGGTCGGGGCCCACACAACACCAATCCGGAAAGGAAAAAGTCTATATTTCATTCTGAAATGTTATCAATTGGCTACGTTTCACCCTAAACTTTGAAACCATCTAATTTCAATCCTGAAATCTACCAAACGGTCAATTCACACCCTGCTGTGGTTTTGGACGGATTTGAGCGGTTTTCTTCTCAATTTAGCCAGTTTTGTGGGATGACGTGGCGCTGACGTGGCCAAACACAAAAAAGAAAAATCCCCAAAGGGATCAACCGCTGCCGGCCCGCTCGGCTCCCGCCTCCCCGCATACTCCGGCGAGAAATTTCGCCGCCGATGGGTCGCCGCGGTCGATGGCGTCGCCCGCACCGGTTCCCTCGTCCAGCCGAGCCGCCACCCATCAGGTCCGGGATGGACTGCAGCCAAAGGCGAGTCTAGTAGGGGGGCTTAAACAGGCTTGAGCCTGCGCTCCAAAAAATGATTTTTGTTTACTGCTACTACTAAATCTTGTGCCTAGGACCATTTGCTGAGCAGCCCACATCAATATTCCTCGCACAGGCAGCGCAGCTCACAGATTCTCAAAAAAAAAAAGGCAGCGCAGCTCACTTGAAGGAATCGTTCAGAGCCCCGATGTCCCGTGAGTCGCAACTCAATGAACTGAAACTGAAGGAAGGAGAGCACAACTCAATGAACTGAAACTGAAGGAAGGAGAGCACAGCAGCGAGCCAGGCAAAGGCGGCCACGCCGGACGCACCAATCCGGCAAACCCTAGCGGGCTAGCGGTAGCCGGTGGTGCGGCGGGGTAGTTTGGCCGGCGCCGCGGCGCCAAATCGAGAGAGGAGTGCCCGTGGGTTATATGTTAAGTTCAGCCCACCCTCCAATAAATTCCTAGACTCGCCGTTGACTGCAGCACTGAGCCACCGCCCATGAAGCCGTTCATCGTGCCGACGGCCAAGTCCAGCCCGGAGCACGCGTTCTGGAACGACGACGGGAGGCTCATCGGGGACGAGATGGCGGAGACGGGCCGGCCCAGGAACTTGCCGGCGAGCGCGCACACGCGGTCCAGCTCGTCCTTGAGGCGCGAGTTCTCGATGTGCAGGTGCTGCTGCTCCAGCGAGACGTCGCCGAGAACGGCCGCGCCGCCGCAGTTGCCACACATCGGGCTCCGCATCGCCTCCCGGATCGTCATGTTCTCCGTCCGCAGCTTGTCGTTCTCCTGCCGGAGCAGCGCATTCTCGTGTCGCTCTCCACCTCCTTCGCCGGCTGATCTTGCTCTATTTCCGTCGTGCCAGATTCCAGCGTCGCCAGCGCGTCCTGCCCGGCCGCCTCGGATTTGACGCGCTCGCCCGGCCGTCTGGAGGAGGCCGAGTCAATGGAGGGCGCGTCGGAGGTGCCAGACATGATGTCGCTCGTCGGCAGCCCAGCGGAGGCGCGCGGCGAGGTGGCGCCGGACGGCAGCGTGCGCGTGTCCGGTCCACCACGACGTCGCTCCCCCGCCGTTCCCTCCATTCGCTGCGCCCGTCGAACCTCACCGGCGTCGAGATCTACTCGGTCAGCTCGTCACGGAATCACGTCGCGGACCACCGGCGTCGAGATCTACTCGGCAGGTGAGCGGCCTGCCCGTGTTCCGCAGCCGCGCGCACGCTGCCGTCGGGCGCCACCTCGCCGCGCGCCTCCGCCTGGCTACCGACGAGCGGCATCACATCCGGGTCGACGCGCACGGCGTCTACCGCCGCGAACCTCCCCGCGATGAGCACCCTCGTGGCGCGAAACTCGAACAGATACATCAGGAGCGTGTACCAGACGATGCACTGGAGCACGACGAGCAGCGGATCGGCGGGAGCCGAGCGGGCCAGCGGCGGTTGATCCCTTGGGGATTTTTTTTTCGTGTTTGGCCACGTCGGCGCCATGTCATCCCGCAAGACTGCTGAATTGGCAACAAAACCGCTCAAAATCGACCAAAACCACTACTAGGGTGAGAATTGACCGGTTTGATAGATTTCAGGGTTGAAATTAGATGGTTTCAAAGTTTAGGGTGAAACGTAGCCAATTGGTGACATTTCAGGGTGAAATATAGACTTTTCCATCCGAAAACGTCCCAGTTTGCACGCGGTATTCAGCCCAGCTAGAACAGCCCCCCGCAGCCATACCGAGCCCAACTACAAGCACCGCGCATTTGTGACCTACAAACGAAAAGAGAGAATAGCCAAAATAACACTACTGAAAAACCGAAGTTGCCTGAAAACCAACTTGCCAAAATAACACTACGTTCAGTTTTTTTAGCCAAAATACCACTAGTTGCTAACTCAGTCTAACACCATCCAAAAAAAGACATATGTGCCCTTACCTCTTCACATAGGACTATGGCAACATTTCAGCACATTTGGACAGCATTTCAGCACATTTGGACAACAAAACAGCACTTTCGCAGCATTTCAGCACACTTTCACAGCAAAATAATAGAATTTGACAGCATTTCAACACATTTTCAAAGCATTTCAGCACAATTTGACAGCAAAAATATACATCATTTCAGCACAATTGGGCAACATTGCAGCAGCATTTTGACAATATTTCAGCACCAACAACTAGACATAATGGTCCAAAAGAAGATGAAATCAACACATCATGGTTCTCATGGTTGACACATCATGATTCTCATGCACTAAACTCGCCGAAGAGGGCTAGGAGCAACAGTTTTGCCCCTTGTAGATGCACTAGGAGGTGAAGAAGCAGTTGCAATAGGAGGTAAATCAGTGGGAGTGTCTCACCATCATATCCATACCAAATGGTCATTCTTTGATCAGTAGACCACCTGAATTTCTCCTCCACAACAGCCTTTATCTGTGCCACGGACAAGCCCCGACCAGCAATGAAATCCCATGTTCTGCCTCTTGTATATCTTTTTTTCTCCGTCTAGAACAGTCAAGTAGGACGGCACGTCTATTTCTACCTTGAAATCATCCATCGAATCCACTCTGAAACATAAATACACCAAGTTCTAAATTTGCTAATTATTGTTCTTGAAATGATGGATACTAGACATGGGTGGAAATATTGCTTACTTTTCCTGGGTACAGCCGTACAGGTCGAGGTCGCGGGGGAGGGGCGCAAGCAGGTCCTGGTCTGGTCGATGTCGAAGCTGTAGGGGAGGCCGGCGGTCGGCGGAGGAGCTCGCCGTGCGGCGGACGGGCGGCTGCTGGAGCGCGCTCTGCAGGGGCGCCCGGGAGGGAGACAGGCGGAGGGCGGAGGACAGAGGGCAGCGGAGCTAGGTGGCCGAGCGGCGGAGGGGAGCGCGCCGGGCGGCGGTCGGGCGAAGGAGCGCGCCGGCCGAGCGCCGGGGACGGAGAGGGGCGGATGGCGGAGCTAGGTGGACGAGCCACAGAGGGGAGCGACAGGGAGGCGCCGGCGTGGGCTGCTTGCTCGCGCCGCCATGGTTGGCTTCTCGTGCGCGTGCGAGAGAGATTGAGAGGAAGAGATAGGGATAAGGTTTGCAAGGGCAATTTCGGAATTGACGTGGGCATACCCTCCGGGCACCCGACCGTTGGCGTACCCGATGAAGCCAGCACCTGGAGGCCCATGAAGCCCAACAAACTACAACTTGAAGTACAAGACAAGAACCTCATGTAAACCCTACCTGTCTCCCTTTATAAAGCCAGGCAGGGGCACCCATAGATGGGATCCCCACGGGACACACAGATAGGCATAGCCCTAGCGAGACCACGTCTCATACCATCGCCCTTGCGGCCACCATGTAACTTCATATCATCATCTATACCGATCAGACAAGCAGGATGTAGGTCTTTACCTCACCATGAGGGGCCGAACCTGGGTAAATCCTTTCTTGTCAGCCGACAGAACTACCAGCGCGCACTCTCTCTCCCCTTCAATCAACCCGGGGTACTCAACCCAGGGATTTGCCGAGGCCACCCCTCGACAGGAATACTAACAAAACTGACAAGTTACTAAGGGTTGACTCACAGAATATCTGTGAGATGTAACGGCAGTGTTATTTTGGATAGAAAAACCGTGTGAGGAGTGTTATTTTGGTAAGTTAGTTTTCACTAGTGGTATTTCGGCAAGTTCGGTTTTCACTAGTGGTATTTTGGCTATTCTCTCAAACGAAAATCACTTGTATCCCGGTACCGAGCGGAAACTATGATTTGTAACCAGTTGCACCCGCATCATCTCAATTTTAAAAACCATTGACCAGTACAAGAGTATATAAATATCTTTCTGTGTAAGACCCAAAATTGAAATAAACCATTCGAATTCCAGTGTTTTGGGGTTTTTTTCTCTCAAGTACTGGACTCTTTACTCATTGTTACCAAAATGTTTATATTCGATAGTCAGCCAACCTTCGTCCGCCGAAAGAGCAGGGAAGCCGGGTGTGCGGTGTGCCAAATGATTTACTCCGTACATGGGCATGAGTGATTAGTTTAAGATAGCAAACATAAGTACAAACCTAAAAGTCCACATTTCCGAAATAATAATATAATTTTTAGTGATCATATATATTGTACAATTAATTTAATATAGTCTAAGTCAATAATCTAAGGACAAGAACAATGATAGTTCATTCACAGATACAAAGTAAGGAAATATAAAATTTTGCAAATATATCTAGCTTATTATTAGTAAAAATAAAACCGCATGTATCATACACTCACAAATTAATCATGTTCACGAAGTCGCGATATCTCTACAACATCATGTAGGACATGGCTGAAAGACCCATGTTTCCCCGTATGGGCCTAGACGCCTAGTACTATTTCTACACAATTCGAGGCAATCATTACGTCGCCAGCGTGCAGATCAAAACAAGAGCTAGCGCTTCTCTGCAAGGCATTGCCTGAGAGACTAAGAATGAGCATCCATAGGTTTCGAAAATCAGCGCTACATCATACACCACATGTTTTTTCTTGCAAAATATAAATGGCTCTAATACCACACGCACTATACATTGAGTGAGACTCTTTCGTTGCTTCCTCCTCTACTGGAGGACCTTGGATCTCGATGGAGGATTTACTGTTGGCTACACTCTAAGTGGTTATGTCCTCGGTGGTGCAGTTGGTTCTTTCGCCTCAAGGTCATCGACGACGCGCGGTAAAGACGAAGCCCTTGATTGCTTTTTATCCTTTTTAGTGGGGTTGTGTGCAAAGTTCAAGGACCTAGGTGTAATTTTCTTCTTTTTTGATCCTTTCTATAATCACCGCTATGAATATATGCTTCTAGGCCCGAAGGGGCTATTTTCGTTCAAAAAGAAAAGAGACGCTTTCGTTGGCCCCAGAGGCCAGTGACATCTATACGCTTGTATACGGTATAGCTTCCGTCGTGTCTAAATGTTTGTATGCCATGTCCTAATAAAAATATATAAACTTCCATCCACTGGTCAGCGTGAGCACGAGCCGGGTGCGTGAAAGATGGGCATAATCATGTAGCTGAACCCTACCAACTTGTTGCCCAGGGATGGGCGAAAACGTATGGGTTGTGGCCAACTGGCCATTGCATGGTCTAACCGAGACACAAATCTTTTCTGAAGACAGTTCCTAGTCTGAGTTTGTTTCGGGCGTCTGATCAGCTGAAAGAACTGATCGTTAATCACTCCTTCCAAAAACGAGCTATTTTCAAACTTTCTCTATACATAGTACTCCCTCTGTTTTTTATTTACTTCGCGTTCTGGGTTTTTAAAGTCAATTTTTTAAAGTTTGACCAAATATATACGAAAAATATCAACATATATAATATTAAATATATATTATATGAAAATAGATCTTGTGATTATGCTATTAATGTTAAACTTTGTTGTAAATGTTTACATTTTTCCTATATATTTAGTCGAACTTAACAAAGTTTGACTTTTACGCAAAGCAATTGCAAATGGATGGAGTGCTTCAAAAAAATCTTTCTATAAGTAGAATATGTGGATGATGCAATCAATAAAAAGAGGACTGTGCTACTAAGGGCACGTGTCATACATTACCCATCTGTGGGCACGTATAGAATAAGGTAACTACATGCATGCATGCAGCCACGTATATTCTTTTTTGTTTGTCAAACTTTAAAATGTTTTATCTCTTAAACCATAAGTCAAAATTTAAATCCGTTTTCACGGTTGGCTTTGTCGCAACGAGATTTTCAAAACTAGATCTCATGTTGATATATTTTGATATTTTTATTTTCGATCCTAGTTGCCAGATTATGATCACTTGGTTGCCAGATACAGTTAAGTTAGTTACCAGGTTAAACTCAAATGGTTAGCAAGTTTTTTAAACTACGCACCACACTAATGTAAGCCTTTCCTGATGGTAATGACATATTTTACATGTTTAGAGTGGATCTAATACTCAGTTTCTACACATGTATATCATGGTCATGACAAAAACATGTAAAAATTATCTGGCAACTGTGTATTATTTGGATGGTAACTGTTAACTCGTAATATGGCGATTATAGTAGTATAATCTGGCAACTGGCAAAAAAAAGTTTATCAAAATATATTAAGACAGGATCTTGTTTTAAAGTACTCGTCGAGACGAACCCAACGGTGAAAAATTGAATTAACAGTTTAAAGATAATTTATTTTCAATTCACGGTTACGGAAAAGATTCTCGCGGGCCGAGAAGGATGTTGCATGCATGCATGTAAAGCTCAATTTGATTTGTTAGGTTGGGACGTACACACGCCGTATGAGATAGTATTATGGGGCACGTCCCCTGAATAGATTGTCTGATAAAAAATCCAAATAGAATTTCGCAACATATTCGGAGATTTACCGAGATCGCGTCATGGATTATTTGCTGCCGATTTGTGGCTTGGTTAATCAATTGAGATATATACGCTATATACACTGCATAACTTATACACTGCATAACTTTATACGGCAAACTTATTTTTCTTTGGCATATCTCTGAGGCATACACTATGTAATCCATAAGCTTGTCTATAAGGAAAAAGTGACCCTTATGGACAACTTTATACATAGTGGCACCTGTCAATAAGTTTGTCCATAAGGAGAGAAAGCTTATGAACAACCCACAAGCTTGTAGACAACCCATAAGAAATAGAATAATGTTACTTTAGGCCTATCTATACTACTATTAAAAAAGCAAACATGTTGCGGATACATTAAATCTGAGTCGTTCAATATCAGATTAACGGATCAGATCATTCCAACAATGTTGAGCACCTCAACACACCTTTTCAGTTTGTTGTAATTACAGAGACTGCCACTGCTTAAAAATATAAATCGTGCCGGCCGAGGCTGGAGAAATATGGGAGCGAGGGCGACGCGGGGATGGCCGTGGCTAGAAGAGAAGGAGAAGGGCGGCGCCGGGGGCGAAGCTTGGAGGCTCACTGGCCATGGAGGTCGTCGAGGTCGGGGCCTGGCTCACCGGCCGGCCCCGCACACGCAAGACGCCGGGAGAGGAGGCACGGGATGAGGCGGCGGCGTCGGTGGTCGGGGACGAGCAGGGCCGGAGGATCTCGAGGCGGCGGCCGCGCCGTTGTTTTCATCCGCAGGCTGGGTTGAAACGGGCACGGCACCGACGTTTTCCTCTGCTTTCTTTATATACTAGTTGAATTTGGCGTGGCGTCACGCCACGCCCTCGGTGATTTTTTTTGTAAAATATTTTGTTTTTGTATTCGACAAAATGTTAGCCAAATTGGAGTGTTGAAACATGTTTTTATTTCGATATATGAATAGGCAGCATTTTTTGTGAGCATTTTTTATATATTGTGTAGGATATTGAAATATTTAGTGGTTTGAAATGCTCAAACATGTTTGTATTTGGACAGCAATATTTAATTGAAATTAGAAAAATCCGTCGGAATTTTATTCGCCATTTGGGGAAATTTTATCTGTATGGTGTCCAAATATTGGTCAAATTAGAATATTCACATATATTTGGAATTCAGTATTAGTAAGTAGAGTTTTTTCTAGCATTTTTGATATATTTTGTAGAATATTCAAATGTTTAGTAGTTTTTAATGGTCGGGCATTTTTTTACTTCGGCATCAATATTTAACTTAAATTATAAAAAATGCGTTCGAATTAACTCCAAAGTGGGAAGCTATTTGTATTTTTTTTTGTCTTTCAAAAACCCAAATTTAGAAGCTGTTGGAAATTTTGAAGTTTTCAAATTTAAAATTTGGTCCTACGGCATAAACAGAAAACGTTTTTTTTTCTTGTTCATGTTGATATATTTGTCATATTTGTGAATACGGTGGTGGGTGGAAGTCAAATTTGAAGACGTACACATTCAAAAGTTGTTTAGATTTGCTCCATTCTTTTCGGCGGCATCCTTCCGCATTGGCGGCGAGGTTGTCTAAATTTCAAAATCGGTAAAAGCTGCTCGCATGTGATTTTTTTTTTGTGGTTTTTAAATGCTCAGCTTCAGAAGGCATCGGAAATTGTAAAGTTTTCAAACTTGAAATTTGATCAAGTGCTGTAAATAGTAGGTGTGTTTGGTTTTTTCTGTGGTTAACGTTGATTTATTCCTCATATTAGCGAATATTTGGTGGGAAAACTTCAAATTTGTGAATGTGCATATGCAAAAGTAATCTATGTTTGAATATGTTGAAATTTGGTAGAAGAAGTTTACATTTACAAATCTATTTCAATTTAGTTAAATAGTCTAGGCCCACACGTCAGAAAATCTATATTTAGAGGGAAATGAATTTGCGATTTTTTTTGGAATGTGCATGCAGTAAAGCATTATTTTAATTTCACTATATAATAAGGGGGAATTAAGTTTTGTTTGAACATTCATTAAGTTGAATTGGAAAATCGGAGTGAGTGCAGTTATATTATATGTAAATATTAACTTATTCGAATTGATGTGTTATGTGTGTGTTCCGTTTTAAATATTTGATGTAACCCATTAATGAGAAGAAGTACATTGTATGGCTATCTAGTAAATTCAATTTAAAATCAGTCCATAATTGCATAGTTGGAGAAAATGAATTTTCATTTTCTCTAAAAGTTCATCTAATCTAGCTCAGAATTGTTGAAGTTAGAAAATTAGTATGAATTGAATTGGTTTCGCGTTTGTAAAACGTTCAGGTTTGAAAGAACGATGCAATTTTGGACGCAGCAGGCAGCCAGGCCGGCCCAGCACGCGGCCCAGCCTGCCAGCCCAGGCCCGCTGGGCGCCGTGCCGACGTCAGCGGCGTCTGGAGCCGCAGCGGCGGCGCCCCGGCGCCTTCTGGGACGCGCGCGCCTGCGCGGAGGACGCGCCTGGTCGCGGGGCGCCCGAATCCGGCGGCGCCGCCGCTTTAGGGTCGCCGGAGCGCCGGACGCGGCGGAGGGCTGCGGCGTCCGGACGCGGCGGAGGGCTGCGGCGACGGCGGCGCCGATTCCCGCGACGGCGAGGCGTCCCGGCACGCGGCGCTCAGCCAGGAGGGGGAGGCGGCGACGGTGGAGCCCGCTGTTAGCTCCGATTTGAGCGGGGAGTGGCAGCGCGGCGGCGGCGGCACCGCGGCGTCGCGGGAGAGAAAAGGGGAAGGGCGAGAAGTGATGATATTTTTGCAAAACACACCCTCGAATTTGTCGTAATTTTGCATAGGGCCTTTTACTCGCAGAACTGTGGACCGTGGTGCTATTTTTCGGCAGCGAGGGGCTGTTTTGCAAAATGATCGCGCGCTCTCTGGATGACATGCGGGGCCCACCCGGCACTGTTCAACACTGTAGATAAACAGTGACATGAACACAGTGCACGGGGCTGAGAGCTCGTGATTCTGGCCAACTTTCATATAGTGAGTAATATCGAGATCAGATCGAGCGGCCGCCGCTCCTACCAAACAGGCGAAGCCAATCAATCAAACCAATCCATCGGCTTTATCGAAGAAAAAAAAAACCAATCCATCGGTGAAGAGAATCGCTCGGCGGCGAGTCGAAGAGGAGCGATGCCCTACGCCGATCAGGTTCCGCGGATGGCCCTGAGGAAGCGGCGGGTGAACGAGTTTGTTGTGCGCCAGCCTTGTAGATGAGGCGGGCAGGCATGGAGGTCTGTCGGCCGGCTCCGCTCCATCGCACTCGCGAGGTCAACTCCGTTTTCTCTGGCGGCATGAGCCTCGGTGTGTTGGAGCACTTGGTCGATGGGCCAAACTGAGAAGAGCGGTACAGCTTCAAGGACCTGCGATGTGGACCTGCAAATTTTCAGTTAAAGCACGCCAAGGATGGGCAAGAACGTCAAGTTCGAATACTATGATATTTTATGATCGTACATGCATCTACTAGAATCAGACGAAGTGGAGAGAGCTTGCGTGAGTTGGGAAAAGCACGGCGACTACACGGCGGGTTTGGTGGCCGGTAATCGTCGTGCGCAGTCTTGCTCCAAGCTGAAGAGGAGGTGAGACCTCTCTCTCCCCTCCCGCGTCGCTCCCGTGGGCGACGGGGAGGGACCCCTAGCCGCCCCGCTCCAGGCACCTCCTCCCTCTCCCCCTCCTCCTCGCTGCCGCCGGACGGCGCTGCCGGGCAAAGCCCGGGCGCTGGCGGCGGCGAGGCCTTCTCTCCCCCTCGCGTGGTGACGGCGGCACGGGCCGCGGTGGCTGTGGAGGGCGACGTGCTTGACGAGGGGCGCGGCGGCGCGGTCGATTCCTCGTCGACGTGGTGGCTTCGTGTGGCGCCCCGACCCGACTGCTATACAGTGATACTGTGTCTCCGGTTATCCGATACCAGCAGGCACACTATCAAAGCATAAGAGAGAGATCAAGACTTGTGGAACAACTGGCACATCGCAGACTCTACGACACAATCATATAGTTCAACTCTTATAATAGAGAAAGATAGCAAATGACAACCAGAGGTCACAGACCCAACATTACATCAAGCGGAAGCGAAATTAGGTTGTTCTAAACAACAAGATCCAACATATGGCCTAAGAGGCCTACAGATAAACATCACAACGCCAGCTGTTCCAGGATGTCCCAAGCTGCCACCTGGGAACCCCAGACTACTCGTCGACGTCCACAAAGAACCCACCTTCGAGATCGGTGAAGTCCTCTCCTGAAAATAAGCAAAGACGTTGAGTTCGACGAACTCGCAAGATTAGGAGCTAATATATGCTCGATGATTAGCTTTCAAAGGTTTTATGGCTGTTTTGCATAAAGCTGATTTTATTTATGAAAACCATAACTCGAAGGCATCGTCTAATCAGAATACTTTTTCAAAAGAGGTAAGGAGTAACTCTTGCTTTCATCACTTTTCTCAACATCAACCACTGTACCTGTTCATCCAAGGCACCTCCCCGAATCACCCTCGAGGAAGCTCACCTTGCATTTGTGGTGGTACCTCTAGTACCCAGTTTTTAATCATTCCGTTAGAGTTATTCTATGATCTTACCTTCACTTCCCAAGTCGTCCATAACCGCGGACACGGCTTTTCGAAAAGATTTAACCCTGCAGGGGTGTACAAATGTTTGCCACGCGTACCGTCCGGCCCATTACCTGATCATTAGCTCTCTTCCTTGGAGAGCCGGCTGGGTGGGAGCGGTGTCGACTTCTCCCTCGTTAAGGACTAACCCAGGATCATCAGTGAGGACGAAGCACGGATCATCGACACCGTGCCCCGTGGCCACTCATTCTCCTAACACCACAATCCTCATCTCAGCTCATCCCACCATCATCACGCACGCGCAAATGGAAGCCCGAACTAGAGGACCCTGGCTAGCCCCGCTCGAGTTATTTAGTCTATGAGGGTTCCTGCAAATGCATAGGCCTCACGCATGGTTGCACGCTCAGTCTTGGTTCAAGAGGTATAGAACTCGCACCTAGGCGGCGAGAACGAGACAAAGCACCACAACCACAGTGGCCTCTCATCCCCACCTTTAAGCATTTTATTATCCGTCACCACAATTCTCCACCATCATTCTCATTTCATCACCTGTTTCCAACATAAACCATCCACCATATAGCTATGCAATTAACTAAGCATGGCTAAGCAACAACATAACATAGTAAGTACCTCAGGCCACAAAACAATCCTATGGATAAATAGGAGGGAAAACAGGTATTGGCATCGGGAACTTAATGCAACTATAGGATACTCTAATCCAACGAAATTGACATTTAGAACCGCATGCAATATTATAGTGGAGAAAATATTTGCGGAAACATAGGATAAGACATGCTCAGAGGGGGGATTACGCTTGCCTTGCTCAACGTGCGGGTAGTACGGATCTTCGGGGTATTGTGGAGTAACCCCGGCTGCTTGATCTATCGAGGCATAGCAACGGAAGAACAATCAATCACCACACAAACTTTAGCAAAGCAATGCACAAACACATGATGACATGTCAATTTAAATCCCCGGAGGAGGATGATTCAACTATTCAATTTAAACGGAGTTTGGGTGCTTAGTGGGGACACACCTCGAATACACCGTGGAGTTAAGTAAGGAATCATCTTTACTTGTTGATTAACGTAGTTGAGACCCTAGGATTTAACTTGTAGATGATATGACATGATCATGTGAGAGATGCAATTTTAGGTGGTTAACATTCTTGCAACAATTATAAAGCAACGGAAAAAGAATTGGTGTTAAAACAAGTTTCAGAGAGCATCCGGTTTGAAATCCGGAATTTTCTGGGATGATTCCGGGTTCATTCCGGGTTTTATACCGGGTCTGGCACCGGGTTTAATTCCGGGTCATTTCCGGGTATGATCCGGGCGAAAATGGTCGAGTCCAGTACCGTTTTGCTTAACCCGGTATAGATTCCGGACCATTCCGGGTCTGGTACCGGGTGATTCCGGGTTCAGTTCCGGAAATTTCCGGGTTGGACACCGGATTTGTCAACGCGACCAAAACGAAATAGAGCTACGGGGATTCGACGAACTAGAGGGATAGGGAGGGAATGTAGGGGTCCAGAAGCACGGCATGCTCACCCTGAACTCGTGGGGGTGCTTGGAAGGACCGGAGATGGACGGAGACGGCCGGAATCGTCCGGGAAGCTCCGGCGGTGGTTGGCGAAGAACTTGGCGGCACGGTTGGTTCGAGGCTTCCCCTCGATTCCTTCGGTGGAGTGGTAGAGGACGACGAGGCGGAGCTATTGGTGGTCTTGGTTTCGCTCGGGGACTCCTCAATCAACGGCGGCGAGCTCGGCCATGGGAGCTAGCTCTTGGAGCTCTTTGGGGAGAGAAGAATGGAGAGGAGAGTGAGGAAAGTGAGTGGGCTGGTTGGGGGGTTTTTTTCCTTCACTTAGTGTCCATTTCTTTTTACACAAAACCCCCTGCACTTTTGTTTCCACTCGAATGTAATTTGTTTAGCGATTTCATAATGGATGCCATGATGCAAAGAACACAAAAGCGAAAATTTTAAACAGGTTTTCAGGTTCTCAAGTTTGGGCTGTTACAAATCTACCCTCCTTACAGGAATCTCGTCCCGAGATTCTAAGGGTGCGGAAAGAAATCGGGATACTCCTCACGGAGACTAGACTCTCGTTCCCAAGTTGCTTCTTCCTCGGAATGATGAGACCATTGAACTTTGAGAAACTTGGTGGTCTTGTTACGAGTCTTTCTTTCGGCTTCGTCCAAGACACGGATAGGATGTTCGCGATAAGTAAGATCTTCCTGGAGATCCAGTTCTTCATAATTGACCCCATGGATAGGATCTTTGAAACACCGGCGAAGTTGAGATACATGGAACACATCATGCACATTGGGAAAGATGACCGGTAACTCCAACTTATAAGAAAGATCTCCTCGCTTGGCCAGAACGGTGAAGGGGCCAACATAGCGAGGCGCCAATTTCCCTTTGATTCCGAAGCGGCGAACGCCACGGAGGGGAGAGACACGGAGATAAGCTTTATCACCGATTTCATAGTGAATTTCCTGATGATGCTTGTCATAATAGCTCTTCTGTCTAGACTGAGCAATCTTCAGATTTTCTCGTATGATTCTAACCTTCTCCTCAGCTTCATTGATGATATCTGGACCAAAGAGTGCCCTCTCTCCGGTCTCAGACCAATTTAGAGGAGTGCGGCATTTTCTTCCATAGAGAACCTCAAATGGAGCCATGCCCAGACTAGCTTGATAGCTATTGTTGTAGGAGAACTCCGCGAAAGGAATACTTTTCCCAATCCTTGCCAAAAGAGATTACACATGCCCTAAGCATGTCTTCCAAAACTTGGTTCACTCTTTCGGTCTGACCATCAGTTTGGGGATGGAAAGCGGTGCTGAAGTTAAGACGAGTTCCCATAGCAGTTTGGAAACTAGTCCAAAACTTGGAGGTGAATAGGCTTCCACGATCAGAAATTATCTTCTTGGGAATGCCGTGAAGGACGACGATACGAGAGGTATACAGGTAACGTCCACTCGAACAGGGAGGAAGTGAGCCACTTTGGATAGTCGATCAATGATGACCCAGATGGCATCATGCCCTTTGGAGACTTCGGAAGACCAGTAATGAAATCCATACCAATTTCATCCCATTTCCACTCGGGAATAGCAATAGGGTGAAGAGTACCGGCAGGTCTTTGATGTTCAGCCTTTACCCGTCGACAGGTGTCACATTCAGCAACATACCTAGCAATTTCCCGTTTCATACGGGTCCACCAGAATAGTGGTCGAAGGTCTTGGTACATTTTGGTACTACCGGGATGAATAGAGAGAGGAGATTCATGAGCTTCTTGGAGGATCAACTCCCTCAATTTTCGTTTCTTTGGCACCACCAAGCGGTCACCAAAATAAACCACTCCAGATTCATTGACAGAGAAACATTTGGCCTTCCCGCTGGCAATGTTCTCCTTGATTTTTAGAATACCCTTGTCACGCTTCTGAGCATCCTTAATCTGGTCCACAAGAGTAGATTTGATCTCCAGATTTGCAAGGTAGCCGGAAGGAACAATTTCCAGGTTCAAACGGGCGAACTCTTTATAAAGGGCAGGTTGGGCCTTTTCAATCATCAGATTGTTGCAATAAGACTTCCGACTTAGCGCGTCAGCCACGACGTTTGCTTTGCCGGGTTGATAATTCAGACTCACATTGTAGTCCGTGATTAACTCCAACCAACGCCTTTGCCTGAGATTTAAATCCGGCTGGGTGAAGAGGTACTTCAGACTCTTGTGATCCGAGAAGATCTCGCAACGGTTACCAAACAAGTATGGTCTCCATTGCTTCAAAGCATAGACCACTGCGGCAAGCTCTAGATCATGAGTTGGGTAGTTGTGCTCATGCGGCTTAGTTGGCGAGAAGCATAGCCACCACATGGCCATCTTGCATTAACACACAGCCCAAACCTTGAAGAGAGGCGTCACAGAAGACGACGAAATCCTTGCTGTGTCCGGCAGGACAAGCACAGGAGCGGATGTGAGCTTGGCTTTCAGTGTTTGGAAACTCTCTTCAGCTTCGGCCGACCATACAAACTTTTTATCCTTCTTGAGAAGGTCAGTCAATGCCTTGGCTATTTTGGAGAAAGCTTCGATGAATCGGCGGTAGTAACCCGCCAATCCGAGAAAGCTACGAATGTCCTTGACTGACATTGGAGTTTTCCAGTCTAGAATAGCTTGAATTTTGTCGGGGATGACTTCCACACCATTGGCAGATATTACATGTCCAAGGAAGACAAGTTTATCCAACCAAAACTCACACTTGGAGAACTTGGCATAGAGACGGTGTTCCGAAGCCGTGTCAGAACCAACCGAAGGTGTTCATCATGCTCTTCGTCGGTTTTAGAATAGATGAGGATGTCATCGATGTAAATGACGACAAACTTATCAAGATAATCCATGAAAATGGAATTCATGAGCCTCATGAAGTAGCTGGAGCATTTGTGAGACCAAAGGACATGACGGTATACTCATATGAGCCATAGCGAGTAACAAATGCCGTCTTTGGGATATCCTCCTTTCTGATCTTTATTTGATGGTACCCAGACCTCAGATCCATCTTGGAGAATACTCTTGCACCAGCTAACTGATCCAACAGATCATTGATGCGAGGAATAGGTACTTGTTCTTGATTGTCACCGCATTCAACGGTCTATAGTCAGAGACAAGACGAGGCACGGTAGAATCCCTCTTCTTCACAAAGAGTACCGGACAACCCCATGGTGAACTGCTAGGCTGGATGAACTCCTTAGCTAACAGCTGATCAATTTGCTCTTCAACAGAGCCAACTCTTCCACCGGCATACGGTAGGGCTTCTTGGAAATTGGAGCAGTACCGGGAAGCAAGTCTATGACAAACTCCACACTTCGATCAGGTGGCATGCCAGGCAATTCTTCTGGGAACACATCCGGGAAGTCACACACCACGTGTATGTCCTGGATTTCAGGAGGGGACAAGCCTTCCATGAAACATAGGGTGATCTCCGGGGAGAGGGGATTGTCTGATGATGGAGGTCCTGAATATGTAGCCCAAAACTGCACATCGTAACCGGAAGGGTGGGTCACGGTGATGGACTTAGCAGCACAGTCGAGATTAGCATGGTATCTTGCTAACCAGTCCATGCCCAGTATGGCATCAAGGCCCTTCGACCTCAAGGCTATCAACGGGAAAGGGAAGGACAGGGATGCTATGATAATCTGGACCTCAGGAGTAACGCCATCGGTTTGCCATTTAGAGCCAGGAGTGGAGATCTCCAAAGGTCGTCTCATTTTCTCGAACGGTATTTTGTGCTCTTTTGCAAACGCTATGGATATGAATGAATGCGATGCTCCAGAGTCAAACAAAACCGTAGCTGTATTGCCGTTGATTCGTAACTCACCCATGAGAACGCCGGGATCATCTTCAGCTTCTTCAATAGAGACGTGGTTCAGGCGACCACGCACAAAAGGTCCAGCCTTGCCAGCTGGAGTGGCAGGGGCTCGTGCAGGAGTTATCGCGAGAGGGGTCTTCTGGGGGCACTCCCTGGAGTAGTGACCAGCCTGGCCACAGGTGTAGCAAGTGACTCCAGGTGGAGCAGGTAGCATAGGACGGTACCCACTTCCGCCTATCCCAAGTGTCGAAGTAGTGGGGTGCGGAGGAGGTGGCCTATATCCTGCTGCCCTCGGCATGAAGGGAGCACGAGGTACGGCGCTGTAGGGAACAAAGACCCTGCGCTTCTTGCTCTCAGAACCCGAGGAACTCTGGTGGTCCCCATGTGCGGGCCTCTTGGAAGCTTCAAGTTCCTTTCTTCCTTGCTCAAGAGTGAAAGCCTGATTGAACAGCTCCTGATAGGTCTGGAACCTGAAGGGCAAAAGCTCATAGCGGAGCTGCGGAGTCAGACCCTTGCGGAACAGCTCTTGCTTGTCAGCATCATTGGTCACGTCCCTTGGGGCGTAACGAGACAGATGGTTGAACTCACGACCATAAGTGCGGAGGTCCATCCGTCCCTGTTGCAGATCCAGGAACTCTCTCCTCTTCAAGTCCATGATCGGTTGGGGAATGTATTCCGCACGGAAGGCAGTGCGAAAATCCGCCCAAGTGAAGACATGGTTGGCTGGAAACAAAGCCACATGGCTTTCCCACCAACAGCCAGCAGCACCAACCAAAGATAGGTGGCAAAGTTGACTTGTTCAGCCAATGGGACATGCAGCGCGGAGAACTTGCGCTCCAAAGCACGAAGCCAATCATCAGCTTCCAGTGGCTCCTTAGCATCAGCAAAGGTGGGTGGCTGCGAACGCAGGAACTCAGTGAGAGTGTTGCACTCGTTCCTCCGTGCATTCTGCTGCACCAACTGTTCCAGCAAGCGCTCATTGCGCCCACGGTTCTCCTCAATAGCCATCAAGACTTGAGCCATCGAGGGTGGTGGCGGCAGATCATCCTCATCATCATCGTGGTTACCGCGACCACCACGGCCTCCACGGCCTCCACGACCTCCTCGAGCCATTCTGGAGATTTGACAATGACACGGTTAGCATCTTTCTCCGAATGGTCGAACAATAGCATTAGCGTCTTCACAAGTACACAGACTAGGGACGATAATACTTTGCGAGAAGGAAAACAACAAGATAGAACTTGGGTCGAAGATCAGCATCATGTGCTACTAGTGAGAGTTAAGAAATCACAACTTAACACACTCTAGTTGGCACAATCCGGGACCTTATGTTCAAGTCCGTGGGTTAACACCCAAAGAAAGGATCAAATGATTCGACTCGGTAGAAACATCTTAGTTGATTTGGGATTGCAACGCAGCGGGAGCAACGTGACACATAACACTCAAGGTCGAACCCACCCACGTTTCTCCTAATTTTGAAGTATCAGGGAGAAGCAAAACCTTTTAAGTCAAGTTGAGGTAAGATTTCTCCGAGATTAGAGGGTAACCAGATAAGGAGTAAAAAGAATCCTAAGATGGTTTTCACAACTCATTTTTAGGTTAAAATATTTTCACAAACACTAGACTCAACATCGACCAGTAGAAGGGTTTCCTACAGGCAGTACTGCTCTGATACCAACTTGTGGCGCCCCGACCCGACTGCTATACAGTGATACTGTGTCTCCGGTTATCCGATACCAGCAGGCACACTATCAAAGCATAAGAGAGAGATCAAGACTTGTGGAACAACTGGCACATCGCAGACTCTACGACACAAATCATATAGTTCAACTCTTATAATAGAGAAAGATAGCAAATGACAACCAGAGGTCACAGACCCAACATTACATCAAGCGGAAGCGAAATTAGGTTGTTCTAAACAACAAGATCCAACATATGGCCTAAGAGGCCTACAGATAAACATCACAACGCCAGCTGTTCCAGGATGTCCCAAGCTGCCACCTGGGAACCCCAGACTACTCGTCGACGTCCACAAAGAACCCACCTTCGAGATCGGTGAAGTCCTCTCCTGAAAATAAGCAAAGACGTTGAGTTCGACGAACTCGCAAGATTAGGAGCTAATATATGCTCGATGATTAGCTTTCAAAGGTTTTATGGCTGTTTTGCATAAAGCTGATTTTATTTATGAAAACCATAACTCGAAGGCATCGTCTAATCAGAATACTTTTTCAAAAGAGGTAAGGAGTAACTCTTGCTTTCATCACTTTTCTCAACATCAACCACTGTACCTGTTCATCAAGGCACCTCCCCGAATCACCCTCGAGGAAGCTCACCTTGCATTTGTGGTGGTACCTCTAGTACCCAGTTTTTAATCATTCCGTTAGAGTTATTCTATGATCTTACCTTCACTTCCCAAGTCGTCCATAACCGCGGACACGGCTTTTCGAAAAGATTTAACCCTGCAGGGGTGTACAAATGTTTGCCACGCGTACCGTCCGGCCCATTACCTGATCATTAGCTCTCTTCCTTGGAGAGCCGGCTGGGTGGGAGCGGTGTCGACTTCTCCCTCGTTAAGGACTAACCCAGGATCATCAGTGAGGACGAAGCACGGATCATCGACACCGTGCCCCGTGGCCACTCATTCTCCTAACACCACAATCCTCATCTCAGCTCATCCCACCATCATCACGCACGCGCAAATGGAAGCCCGAACTAGAGGACCCTGGCTAGCCCCGCTCGAGTTATTTAGTCTATGAGGGTTCCTGCAAATGCATAGGCCTCACGCATGGTTGCACGCTCAGTCTTGGTTCAAGAGGTATAGAACTCGCACCTAGGCGGCGAGAACGAGACAAAGCACCACAACCACAGTGGCCTCTCATCCCCACCTTTAAGCATTTTATTATCCGTCACCACAATTCTCCACCATCATTCTCATTTCATCACCTGTTTCCAACATAAACCATCCACCATATAGCTATGCAATTAACTAAGCATGGCTAAGCAACAACATAACATAGTAAGTACCTCAGGCCACAAAACAATCCTATGGATAAATAGGAGGGAAAACAGGTATTGGCATCGGGAACTTAATGCAACTATAGGATACTCTAATCCAACGAAATTGACATTTAGAACCGCATGCAATATTATAGTGGAGAAAATATTTGCGGAAACATAGGATAAGACATGCTCAGAGGGGGGATTACGCTTGCCTTGCTCAACGTGCGGGTAGTACGGATCTTCGGGGTATTGTGGAGTAACCCCGGCTGCTTGATCTATCGAGGCATAGCAACGGAAGAACAATCAATCACCACACAAACTTTAGCAAAGGCAATGCACAAACACATGATGACATGTCAATTTAAATCCCCGGAGGAGGATGATTCAACTATTCAATTTAAACGGAGTTTGGGTGCTTAGTGGGGACACACCTCGAATACACCGTGGAGTTAAGTAAGGAATCATCTTTACTTGTTGATTAACGTAGTTGAGACCCTAGGATTTAACTTGTAATGATATGACATGATCATGTGAGAGATGCAATTTTAGGTGGTTAACATTCTTGCAACAATTATAAAGCAACGGAAAAAGAATTGGTGTTAAAACAAGTTTCAGAGAGCATCCGGTTTGAAATCCGGAATTTTCTGGGATGATTCCGGGTTCATTCCGGGTTTTATACCGGGTCTGGCACCGGGTTTAATTCCGGGTCATTTCCGGGTATGATCCGGGCGAAAATGGTCGAGTCCAGTACCGTTTTGCTTAACCCGGTATAGATTCCGGACCATTCCGGGTCTGGTACCGGGTGATTCCGGGTTCAGTTCCGGAAATTTCCGGGTTGGACACCGGATTTGTCAACGCGACCAAAACGAAATAGAGCTACGGGGATTCGACGAACTAGAGGGATAGGGAGGGAATGTAGGGGTCCAGAAGCACGGCATGCTCACCCTGAACTCGTGGGGGTGCTTGGAAGGACCGGAGATGGACGGAGACGGCCGGAATCGTCCGGGAAAGCTTCCGGCGGTGGTTGGCGAAGAACTTGGCGGCACGGTTGGTTCGAGGCGTCCCGGCTCGATTCCTTCGGTGGAGTGGTAGAGGACGACGAGGCGGAGCTATTGGTGGTCTTGGTTTCGCTCGGGACTCCTCAATCAACGGCGGCGAGCTCGGCCATGGGAGCTAGCTCTTGGAGCTCTTTGGGGAGAGAAGAATGGAGAGGAGAGTGAGGAAAGTGAGTGGGCTGGTTGGGGGTTTTTTTCCTTCACTTAGTGTCCATTTCTTTTTACACAAAACCCCCTGCACTTTTGTTTCCACTCGAATGTAATTTGTTTAGCGATTTCATAATGGATGCCATGATGCAAAGAACACAAAAGCGAAAATTTTAAACAGGTTTTCAGGTTCTCAAGTTTGGGGCTGTTACACTTCGCGAGGTCCAAGCGTGTCCATGGTGGCGGCCGCGGTAGCTCTCGGGTGGCGGCGGTTGCTGGCTATGGGTGGCGCGGGCTCAACCCTTCAACCGATGGCGCGGCTCGGCTGGGCGGCAGCGGGGACGGCGGAGGTCAGCGGGCAGGCTAAGGGTGACGGCGGCCACTGGCGGCGTGGGCCGGATCTGGGCCCGATCTGGCCGGGCGGGCCGGATCTGGGCTTGGTGGGCTTCGGCCGTTTTGCGTGTTGGTGGCAACTTCTGCCGGCGCTGGTAGTCTGGGAGGTGGCCGTGGCCCTCTCCTCCTATTGTCGTCCTGCTGAAGGCCAGACGGGGCCAGGCGGGCCTACGTTCGGCTGCCACCACGAGCTGGTTTGGCTTGTGACAGCGTGGTGATGCCATGTCCGTCTTGCTCAACTCGCTGGGTGTGGCGCCCTGACCTGACTACTATACAGTGATACTGTGTCTCCGGTTATCCGTTACCACCAGACACACTATCAAAGCATAATAGAGAGATCAAGACTTGTGGAACAACTGGCACATCACAGACTCTACGACACAAAAACATTATAAGCAACTCTTATAATAGAGAAAGATAGCAAATGACAAACAGAGGTCACAGACCCAACATTACAACATGCGGAAGCGAAGTATGTTGTTCTAAACAACAAGAACCAAATTAGGGCCTAAGAGGCCTGCAAATAAACATCACAGCGCCAGCTGTTCCGGGATGTCCCAAGCTGCCACCTGGGAACCCCAGACTACTCGTCGACGTCCACAAAGAACCCACCTTCGAGGTCGGTGAAGTCCTCTCCTGAAAATAAGCAACGACGTTGAGTTCGACGCTCGCAAGATTAAGAGCTAATATATGCTCGATGATTGGCTTTCAAGGTTTTATGGCTGTTTTGCATAAAGCTGATTTTATTTGTAAAACACAACTCCAAGGCATCGACTAATCAGATTATTTTAAAAAGGGGTAAGAAGTAACTCTTTTCTTGTATCACCTTTCTCATCATCAACCATCATCACCCATTGTACCTGTTCATCAAAGGCACCTCCCCGAATCACCCTCGAGGAAGCTCACCTTGCATTTGTGAGTGGTACCTCTAGTACCCAGTTTTTAATCATTCCGTTAAAGTTATTCTATGATCCTACCTTCACTTCCCAAGTCGTCCATAACCGCGGACACGGCTTTTCGAAAAGATTTATCCCTGCAGGGGTGTACAATGTGAAAGTCGCCAGGTTCCACGAGGGACCTCCCAGCTCCTTATCCACGCGTACCGCCAGACTCATTGCCTACGCTTAGCTCTCTTCCGGGGAAAGCCGGCTGAGTGTGAAACGGCTACAACCTTTACCTTGTTAAGGACTAACCCAGGATCATCAGTGAGGACAGGACAGTTGTGGTAACTCCTCCAACCCGCTGTCCCGTGGCCACTCATTTTCCTAACACAACCATCCTCATCCCAGTTCACACCACCATCAACGCACGCGCAAATGGAAAATCAAACTAGAGGACCCTGGCTAGTCCCGCTCAAGTTAGTTGGTCGATGGGGGTTCCATATAGCCCACGCATGGTAGTACGCTCGTCTTGGTTCAAGAGGTAAAGAACTCGCACCTAGGCGGCGAGAACGAGACAAAACACCACCATACCAAAGTGGCCTCTCATCCCCACCTTTAAGCATTTTATTACCTGTCACCACCAATTTTCCACCATCATTCTCATCTCATCACCTGTTTCCCACATGAATCATCCATCGTATAGCTATGCAATTAACTAAGCATGGCTAAGCATCAACATAGCATAGTAATTATCTCGGCCAACAATACAATCCTATGGTTAAGTAGGAGGGGAACAGGTATATGGCATAGGGAACTTAATGCAACTATAGGATACTCTACTCCAAGTAAAGTTGACATTTGGAACCGCATGCAATATTATAGTGGAGAAAATATTTGCGGAAAATAGGATAAGATATGCTCAGAGGGGGGATTACGCTTGCCTTGTTGATATGGTTGATAATAAGAATCGTCGAAGAATTGTGGCTGCACCTCAACTCCTCGATCTACCGAAACACAAACAACATCGGAAAGGAAACAACATAAATAACACGAATACAAGTAGGTGCAATGCACACTCATGATGATATGACATTTTAATGCAACTACGAGCTCCTAGACATGATCATCAAGTTAAAAGAGTGTCCCAAATAATTAGGCATTATTTGGACTACCCTCATATTTATCTTAATGATTCTAGGTCTATTAGAAGTACGGTATTGTAGTTGTGATCAAATATGCATGACAATGATGATTTTAGGTAGTACACGTTTTTCTGAGCATTTTGAGGTATTACACATAACCTCTGGAGTTATTCTGAATTAATTATGAATTTCCAAAGAAGGATTCCATTTCTGCAATTTTCGGTATTTCATTTTAGACATGTCCTTTTAATCCGTTATTTTTCAACCTAGTACCATTATTTTCCCAATAGAAGGAAAAGGAAAATAAACAGGAGAAATTTTGGGGTTGGACAAATTTCGGAATTTCCGGTTGGTTAGAATTCGGATTATCCGACACTGATGATCAGGCAGATTTTGGGTACTGATTATATTCGGATTTTCCGAATTTTGCAGAATCAGAAAATCCGATTAGGCTGCCGACTGAAATTGGTCTAAGGTCCTGAAGTTACACCGTACTGGTACAACTCGGATTAACCGAGTCCACTGACTCCGGAATATCCGAACCAAAGGAGAGCACGGCGGCGAGCGCGGCAACTGGCGGTGCGCCGGCGACACGGCGGCGAGGGGAGGAATGGGAGCAATGGGGAGGACCAGTACCTCACCCTGAGCACGTTGGAGACTACGGCGGGGTCGAGGATGGACCGGAGCGACGACGACTTGCGAGGGCGGAGCTTCGGTCGGGGTTCAAGAAGACGAGCGCGGCGGCGGCAACTCCTTGCGCCTCGGCTCGATTCCATGGGCAGGGAGGTTGAGGACGACGAGGCCGAGCTTCTGGCGTCCTGGCTTGGCTCGGGGAAGCCTACAGCGGCGGCGCGAAGCTCGGCGGAGCTCGGCCGTGGGCGGAGAAGAGGATGACGGCGGCAGCGATTCGCGGATCCACGGCTCGATTCCGGCGGTGGAGTAGTAGAGGACGTCGCGGCGGAGTGATTGGCGGTCTTCACTTTACTTGGGGCAGCCTCAGGCAACGGCTATGCGGCGGCGGAGCTCGTGCCTTGGTGCGGCCATGGCGGGGAGAGAAAAGGGAGAGCAGCGGGCAGGTGAGAGAGTGAGGGCGGGTAGCAGGTAGCCTCGTGGTGGTGATGCTCTCTTCTGGCAGGGGAAGGGCAGCGCAAGGGGGCCCCGGCGATGGCTCGACGCGGCATGGCCACGGCGCCAAAGGAGCTCGTGGCTACAGGAAGAAGAGGGGCATTTCGCGAAAAACTCCCTGCAACTTTGTTTCCAACACAGTCAGGTCCTTTCCTGAATTAATTTTCAAAACCTTTTAAAACCAGCACTGTAATTGATTTAAGTGGGGCATTTAAACACTTCCAAAATTTATGCCAATTTTTGGGTAGCCTCTTTATATTAATATGAAGCTCCCCTAATTTTTCCATAATATTTGAAAATCATTTGATAGGTAAATAAAATATAAATTGCTCACAGGCAATTTGAGATTCTCTCCACTTATTTTATTTTCCAAATCAAAATAGTTCTGTCGAAAATATCTTTGGAACTTTTGGAACTTACTTGACAAATATAAGATGTCAAGATGTTTTGTTTTGCAAGTTGAGTGCTTTCATTGTTTTGAGATTTGTTAGCAAGTTTGACATTTGTTTTTAAAATGATGCCAAACCAATTATTTTATGTTATTATCAATTTAATTTGAATGCCATGATGCAATGAAACACCAAAAAGTGGAAAATTAGCACCCATTTTTAGGTTTACTAATTTTGGGCTGTTACAACTCTACCCTCCTTACAGGAATCTCGTCCCGAGATTCTTGGCGTAGGAAAGAGGGAAAAGGGGTACAACGGTACTACACGATCTTCTAGCTTCAGGTGGCTTCTTTCTTGCAGAAGTTGATCAAGTGGCATCATGAAGATCTTCATCGGCTTCACTTCGAGATCATCGCTCAACTACACCATAGGAGAGAGGGAACGACTCCGGAAGGAGAATGGTCCTCACAAGGATGCGAAGATCGGGTACCTCCTAGTCAACTCTGAGAACGGGACTTCAGTCAACTCTCGAATCGACAGTTAAGAGACAAGGACGGTGACGAGAGACCTGACAAAAAGTTTCCAGTTGATGGGCAACTGTTTCTCAAGGATTCAGAATATGAACTTTGCACAAGGCCTTAAGTTTCTGAAGATGAAGGTTAAGCAAGATTCTGACAGATGAAGAGGTGATTTAACCTATACGGCTTGAGTAGAACTTTCCTCACCGAGGAGCATTGCGGATCACAGAAAAAAGGACCGAGAAGATGGACCAAGAGAATTTTTGAAACTCCAGGAACGATAGTATCGGGAAAACTTCTTGGTTTTCTAGACATCGATGACAAGCTTCTTGAGGATCACCAACCGTCGTTTCTAATTTGGTTCAGATCTGGTTAGGTGTAGAAATACTTCGAACTCAACATGTATGAATAGGAAGTCTTGCAAAGGATAACGACGGATTACAATTGCTAGAATCCCTATAAGTCAGACTAGAGCGTCCAACTCCAAAGGAGGAACAAGATTGCGGAACGCAGGTATTAGCAGCTGTCCGAAGACAACCTGCACCCACATGAATTACTTGCAATGAGACACAGATGAGCCCTGCTTGGGGAACAGCAAAGAAGACAAAAGGATTTCTTGGAATCCTTCTCCTTCTTGAACAGTTCCACTAGTGGCTTGGATGCATAGATGAAATCCTGAAGGAGTGGAGGTAACAACATACCATTCCAGGAATGTTTTGCACATGCATGATTGAGTTGAGATGATTTCGGGGAACCAGACAATTCACTCAGATCCACGGCGACATCTTTCAGCAATTGCACGTGAACCAGGGGAAGTCACTTCTAACTTCCAGAACATTGCCTTGTGACGACACAAGGTTAGTTCTAACAAGTTTCCAATGTTAACGCCCAATATCCAATATAAATCTCCTCAAACATGGAGAAGGTAAGAAGGTAGTTGATGGGCTCAACAACAACTTATCCAGATACTCCAAGACGGTAGACTCATATTTCACCGGAACGAGGCGTAAGTATTGGTCAGACTAACACCTTGCTAATCTGAGTTTAACCTACTGAATGTGTTAGTCTGAGTTTGATTTGACGATAGCCCAAATCAAATCAAAATTTGTAGGATAGCATATCCACAAAGGGGACACCACCTTGCTTCGACACAGGAGGCTAGACATCCATTGAGAAGTGAACTATATCAGGTAGAGCTTTTGGTCTTTTAACTCTCCAAGTGGTTTAAGCTCACCCGAATAATTCATGACATCCAGCACGATTTTCTTGGAGAAGGGAGTTGTTCAAAGAACCAGCTTACTCATAAGCTCAATTTTTCTTGGAGAAAAGAGTTGTCCGTGATGTTGAGCTTGGACAGGCGACAACCTGGCGATACTTCTGGAAGGGACAACAGGATATCACGATCCATCTACAGGATATCACGACATGGCAGTGGATCTTGAGTTCGAGAGAGGATCATGCCGTTCAAGGCACAACGAGGTGGTCTAGGGAGCTTCTGCGTGAACCTAGCTCTTTGACCGAGGGAAGGCACCGGAGAAAACGAACTTGGTAATACAGTCAAACTCAGCTTATTGATCGGATAACCAATCATACTAAGGAGGATAAAGAAGGTCTTTGGATTGCAACGCAGTAAGAACTGCTGAGAATATCCGATAGCCACATCATTGCTCACGAATTATCATTCGGGAGTAATAAGTCACCCGGAGATCGGAGAGTAACAAGGTGCAAGAGCATCACTTCGTCAAGAGGATCATGATACTTAGCTCGATACCCTGATATCAAAGAGTGTGACACTCTAAGGTGGAACAGAACAACAGCTAGACAAAGCCCTTACTCCGCAGATTTCATTACTTTGACTAGATCCGAGAAGTGGACAATATACGGGAGTTTGTTTCTCCTAACAAGATGAAGTGGAAAGTCTTGACGGATCAGGAGAGGGACTTGCATCGAACATACCAACGCACGATACCACTTTACGGTCAATTGACAGACGAAAGGTTGGAAGCGGATCAGAGTGAGAAACTTACTGAGGAGAATCCTAAGATGACGAAGATGCACCGGTTATTACTCAATTGTGATAACCATGCCCGAAAAGGAGAGATGCAGCGGAATCACGAACCTAGTTGGGAGACGAGCTAAGAGAAACCTTGTCGTAACCCAGATGGTTCCAAGGCAGAACCTACAGAAAGGCTAAGGAAGAGCTGAAGTTACATAACCAGCTGAGGTGTGGTAGCTTAAAGTTCGACCATTTACCACACAGACCACGGAAAATACTTGGGTTGAAGATCAGCATCATGCGCCGAGAATCCTAAATGGCATATGGATCACATGGGTAACAACCCACACAATTCAACATACCGGACTCACAGCACAATCCGGGACCTTCTGTTCAAGTCCTTGGGATAGCACCCGGAGAAAGGAACAAAGACTAGCCTCGGCACGGATAACAAGATTCGCAAACTTCTCAGGTGATAACGGATTGTAGCGCGGCGGGAGCAACTGGGCACATAACACTAAAGGTAGAACCAACCCCGAGATTCCTAATCATTTTGAATTAAGAGGCGAGAAGAAAAACTTTAACTCAAATCGAGGTAAGATTGCTCCGAGATTAGAGGGTAACCAGATAAGGAGTAAAAAGAATCCTAAGATGGTTTTCGCAACTCATTTTTAGGTTCAAAATATTTTCACAAACACTAGACTCGACATCGACCAGTATAAAGGGTTTCCTACAGGCAGTACTGCTCTGATACCAACTTGTGGCGCCCTGACCTGACTACTATACAGTGATACTGTGTCTCCGGTTATCCGTTACCACCAGACACACTATCAAAGCATAATAGAGAGATCAAGACTTGTGGAACAACTGGCACATCACAGACTCTACGACACAAAAACATTATAAGCAACTCTTATAATAGAGAAAGATAGCAAATGACAAACAGAGGTCACAGACCCAACATTACAACATGCGGAAGCGAAGTGTGTTGTTCTAAACAACAAGAACCAAATTAGGGCCTAAGAGGCCTGCAAATAAACATCACAGCGCCAGCTGTTCCGGGATGTCCCAAGCTGCCACCTGGGAACCCCAGACTACTCGTCGACGTCCACAAAGAACCCACCTTCGAGGTCGGTGAAGTCCTCTCCTGAAAATAAGCAAACGACGTTGAGTTCGACGAACTCGCAAGATTAAGAGCTAATATATGCTCGATGATTGGCTTTCAAGGTTTTATGGCTGTTTTGCATAAAGCTGATTTTATTTGTAAAACACAACTCCAAGCATCGACTAATCAGATTATTTTAAAAAGGGGGTAAGAAGTAACTCTTTTCTTGTATCACCTTTCTCATCATCAACCATCATCACCCATTGTACCTGTTCATCAAAGGCACCTCCCCGAATCACCCTCGAGGAAGCTCACCTTGCATTTGTGAGTGGTACCTCTAGTACCCAGTTTTTAATCATTCCGTTAAAGTTATTCTATGATCCTACCTTCACTTCCCAAGTCGTCCATAACCGCGGACACGGCTTTTCGAAAAGATTTATCCCTGCAGGGGTGTACAATGTGAAAGTCGCCAGGTTCCACGAGGGACCTCCCAGCTCCTTATCCACGCGTACCGCCAGACTCATTGCCTACGCTTAGCTCTCTTCCGGGGAAAGCCGGCTGAGTGTGAAACGGCTACAACCTTTACCTTGTTAAGGACTAACCCAGGATCATCAGTGAGGACAGGACAGTTGTGGTAACTCCAACCCGCTGTCCCGTGGCCACTCATTTTCCTAACACAACCATCCTCATCCCAGTTCACACCACCATCAACGCACGCGCAAATGGAAAATCGAACTAGAGGACCCTGGCTAGTCCCGCTCAAGTTAGTTGGTCGATGGGGTTCCATATAGCCCACGCATGGTAGTACGCTCGTCTTGGTTCAAGAGGTAAAGAACTCGCACCTAGGCGGCGAGAACGAGACAAAACACCACCATACCAAAGTGGCCTCTCATCCCCACCTTTAAGCATTTTATTACCTGTCACCACCAATTTTCCACCATCATTCTCATCTCATCACCTGTTTCCCACATGAATCATCCATCGTATAGCTATGCAATTAACTAAGCATGGCTAAGCATCAACATAGCATAGTAATTATCTCGGCCAACAATACAATCCTATGGTTAAGTAGGAGGGGAACAGGTATATGGCATAGGGAACTTAATGCAACTATAGGATACTCTACTCCAAGTAAAGTTGACATTTGGAACCGCATGCAATATTATAGTGGAGAAAATATTTGCGGAAAATAGGATAAGATATGCTCAGAGGGGGATTACGCTTGCCTTGTTGATATGGTTGATAATAAGAATCGTCGAAGAATTGTGGCTGCACCTCAACTCCTCGATCTACCGAAACACAAACAACATCGGAAAGGAAACAACATAAATAACACGAATACAAGTAGGTGCAATGCACACTCATGATGATATGACATTTTAATGCAACTACGAGCTCCTAGACATGATCATCAAGTTAAAAGAGTGTCCCAAATAATTAGGCATTATTTGGACTACCCTCATATTTATCTTAATGATTCTAGGTCTATTAGAAGTACGGTATTGAAGTTGTGATCAAATATGCATGACAATGATGATTTTAGGTAAGTACAAACGTTTTTCTGAGCATTTTGAGGTATTACACATAACCTCTGGAGTTATTCTGAATTAATTATGAATTTCCAAAGAAGGATTTCATTTCTGCAATTTTCGGTATTTCATTTTAGACATGTCCTTTTAATCCGTTATTTTTCAACCTAGTACCATTATTTTCCCAATAGAAGGAAAAGGAAAATAAACAGGAGAAATTTTGGGGTTGGACAAATTTCGGAATTTCCGGTTGGTTAGAATTCGGATTATCCGACACTGATGATCAGGCAGATTTTGGGTACTGATTATATTCGGATTTTCCGAATTTTGCAGAATCAGAAAATCCGATTAGGCTGCCGACTGAAATTGGTCTAAGGTCCTGAAGTTACACCGTACTGGTACAACTCGGATTAACCGAGTCCACTGACTCCGGAATATCCGAACCAAAGGAGAGCACGGCGGCGAGCGCGGCAACTGGCGGTGCGCCGGCGACACGGCGGCGAGGGAGGAATGGGAGCAATGGGGAGGACCAGTACCTCACCCTGAGCACGTTGGAGACTACGGCGGGGTCGAGGATGGACCGGAGCGACGACGACTTGCGAGGGCGGAGCTTCGTCGGGGTTCAAGAAGACGAGCGCGGCGGCGGCAACTCCTTGCGCCTCGGCTCGATTCCGTGGGCAGGGAGGTTGAGGACGACGAGGCCGAGCTTCTGGCGTCCTGGCTTGGCTCGGGGAAGCCTACAGCGGCGGCGCGAAGCTCGGCGGAGCTCGGCCGTGGGCGGAGAAGAGGATGACGGCGGCAGCGATTCGCGGATCCACGGCTCGATTCCGGCGGTGGAGTAGTAGAGGACGTCGCGGCGGAGTGATTGGCGGTCTTCACTTTACTTGGGGCAGCCTCAGGCAACGGCTATGCGGCGGCGGAGCTCGTGCCTTGGTGCGGCCATGGCGGGGAGAGAAAAGGGAGAGCAGCGGGCAGGTGAGAGAGTGAGGGCGGGTAGCAGGTAGCCTCGTGGTGGTGATGCTCTCTTCTGGCAGGGGAAGGGCAGCGCAAGGGGGCCCCGGCGATGGCTCGACGCGGCATGGCCACGGCGCCAAAGGAGCTCGTGGCTACAGGAAGAAGAGGGGCATTTCGCGAAAAACTCCCTGCAACTTTGTTTCCAACACAGTCAGGTCCTTTCCTGAATTAATTTTCAAAACCTTTTAAAACCAGCACTGTAATTGATTTAAGTGGGGCATTTAAACACTTCCAAAATTTATGCCAATTTTTGGGTAGCCTCTTTATATTAATATGAAGCTCCCCTAATTTTTCCATAATATTTGAAAATCATTTGATAGGTAAATAAAATATAAATTGCTCACAGGCAATTTGAGATTCTCTCCACTTATTTTATTTTCCAAATCAAAATAGTTCTGTCAAAAATATCTTTGGAACTTTTGGAACTTACTTGACAAATATAAGATGTCAAGATGTTTTGTTTTGCAAGTTGAGTGATTTCATTGTTTTGAGATTTGTTAGCAAGTTTGACATTTGTTTTTAAAATGATGCCAAACCAATTATTTTATGTTATTATCAGTTTAATTTGAATGCCATGATGCAATGAAACACCAAAAAGTGGAAAATTAGCACCCATTTTTAGGTTTACTAATTTTGGGCTGTTACACTGGGCTAGCGGTAGCTGTGGCAGTCGGTTGCTGGTAAGAGTCTGGATGCCGGGGCGGCGGCTCTGGACGTTGGTCTGCGCGGCCGGCTCTCCGGCGAGCGGCGTTGCGGTAGTGATGGCTTATCTCCTTGACCGTGAGGGCGGTGATGAGTGGGCGGCGGGAATCCTGGTGTTGGCGGTGTTTCGGCAGTGGCAGCTCCCAGATCGTGCTCTGGAGGTCTGATTTGGTGTCGGCATAGATCACGGTACAATGGTGTGGTGGAGGTGATTTCGGGTGAAAGCCCAGCGCTTCGGCGCCAGCGGCGCCGATGCCTGTGGGTGTCATGACCCTCTTGAGGGCGTCACTGTGGTTACCTTCCTAGCGCCAGAGCTCCGGGTGAAAACCCTTGACCGTATCAGTCTCGGCGACGGCGGCGCTCTGCGTCGTGACCCTCTTGGGGCGTCGTCATGGAGCTCGGGTACTTGGTGTCGTGGCAAGTCGTTACCGGCGGGCAAGCTCGGATCCTGACTCGAAGCTTCTTCGACCCTGGCGTGGGGCGGCTCCGGCGACCCTCTTTCTTCTACACGTGCCTTTGTTGTCACCGTGCTCGTCCCTCGTTGTCGGCTGGCAGGATCGGCGCTCCACGGCCTGGAGCGAGAGAACAGGCGGTTCTCTCCGGCGATAACTTGGTGTGCATGGTGCAGCGAGGTGCGATGCTTTCCTGAGGAGGCACGTTGGTGACCCCCTTGTCGGTGGTTTAGGGTTTCTTGGCGGGGTGTGTCTACTCCTGTTTTTTTTGTTCTGTCTTGTAAGAGGGTTTCCTCATCACTTTGTATCGGTTTGGCTGTGTGGCTTTATTTATAAAGCGGGACGAAAGCCTGTTTCGTGGTGGAATCAGACGAAGTGATAGAGACTTAGAGAGCCGTGGAAGTATTGTATTTTGCTGTCAGATTAAGAACTGAAGGTCGATTCCTACTAATGAAGGCAAATACACAGCAAATATGGTTTAGTATGTTGGCATATTAATTTTTGGGGTTCAGTTTTTAGGGTGTAGACTTAGCAAATTGCTGGAGCTGGATTGCCTGTACTTACTATCTGTTCAATCTCAAGTAAAAGTTGATTGTACACATTCATCTAATTAATGAGATGGGTCGCCCGGTAGAGGAGCTTCTTCTGGATGTGGTCTCGCTCACATCGCCGATTATTGTTTGGCTTAATAATTATTTGTATATATCAATATAAATCAAAACCAGACTAATTTTTGTGTATGCATTAGTCGACACGTGCCCAATATTTTCTACTTGTAAATTGCCCTCTTTAATTATGAAAACGTGCGTTGCACGTACATATCAACTAGTAGTGCACAAAGCAATGAACATGCAATATTTTTTCAAAGCTAATGTTACTGTCATGGTTTTACTATCTGAATTTTCTCTAACAAGTGAGACCCATGTTAAGGTGTGCTTTTGTAACATACATTGCGGTGTAGTCTATAAGCTTATGGTGTAATAAGTGGGTCACATCATATTGATAGGTTTAACCAGATACATAGTTGATGCCCTCAACGAACGTGTGCACTGACCACGAAAGTGAAGTTAAACCCTTACTGACACACGCGGGCCTGACGGTGCATTGCTCACGTCTCACCTACTGGATACCACGAAGTATCCATCGTATCTTGGTGTGCATCCTAGAGATCGCCCTGTTGACCACGTACACGAACCCATATCACGTCTCTCAGTACAGCAACACGTGCACGTCTCGGCTGTCTCTCGTTCAAATTTTGAAAACAACCAGTAAGCTCTGCGTATTGGAAACGATTGAATGGTTTTTCACGCAATGGGACATTGACAACATGTCTCAAGAGATTTTCTAGTTTCACCCAAAAATTTGTACGCTTACCTATTCCACTATATTGTAGTACTAGCTCTCAAAAGTTAAAAGACTCACCGCTTACTTTTTATTTCTAGCTTTCTTTCATTTAACATGGAGATCCAAAGTAAGACATCATTATTCAAAACAGAACTCGTGTTTAAGGTAATTATCGATAAAATCGTAAATTATGTAGGAGCATCTTTAATTATTTTTTAGAGAAAATCATCGCATGGGACGAGAAGCAAACTTTATTACAACAAAACTAGACTACTGATTTGGATGCTACACATGACTTCCAATCCAATTACTTGATTTTGTCGAGAACCAATTTATTTGGGTCGGAAAGTGAAAGTAGGAACCCCTAAGTGCAACTTGAGTCCACCTTTAGAGGTTGAAAGTGAGCTTACATTAAATGAAAAAAACTCAGTCCAAATTGTGAGGATATTAGATACTCTCTATACATAATTTCGAGCGACCTCTACATGTTACAATCCGGATACCTATTAGATGCATTATCCATTATCATATTACAAGGGGTCATGTTTCCTCGATTTTTAATAGCTCTGTCGCAAATAAGATCTGGTGAGCTCTATTGTCAAAATGACAACCAAAATTCAGCATAAGATGGTACACTCACTTGAACAAGATTGAAACCGTTCAATAGAGTACATAATTTTCTTTATCATATATTTCTCTCTATTCAGCTCCTTCTTGTAACCGTCTTTGTAGAAGTCAAAACATTTCATGTGTAATGATAACACTATGTTTTAGTATGTGCAGACGGCTAGTGTTAGAGATAAATATGCTCATCCCGATGTGAACATTGTAGGAGGTGACACAAAGAGCTCAAGTGTCCATGGATTCTTGCCAACACGTCCGTGTTTCTTGGTTTCTTGACATGTTCTTGACCGTTCCCGAGTCCTGGTATTATCCATAGCCTCGCTGCAGGATGGAGGGTATAACCTCGGGTTCCATGTCCTCCTAGCCGATGACCGTATATATTGACAGGAGAGTTGTGCGCCGATGTAGCTTCCGGCTCCACCGGTATTGCGCGGTGGCATCACAACACGCAAAAATTATATCATGGACCGTCTGTTAGGATGTGTTTTCTAATCCGTGAAACAGTGTGTGACCAAAAGTTTTGACACCTTATGTGTAGCGGCGGAGCTACATTGAGAGGAGTGTGGTCAATTGACCACACAGGTTTTTGAAAAATCCTTTGTACACAAGCAAAAATCTTGTATTTTTTAATAAAATTAGTGAAAACACATGTATTTGACATCACATTTTTGAAATTACATCACAGACTTCTGATCCTGGCTCCGCCACTGCTTATGTGCCGATAAGATTGCAAAGAATCAATGGACGGTGCGTCACCAAATGTCTCCTCACCCTAATTGTCGCCCCTCATCTCCCCCACTCCTCACCCAACGTCGCTAGCTTTTCATTAATACCCCACCTATCTCTTCTCACACAGACACCGCTCTTCTCTTGCCACTCATGCACCGCCCGCCTATCCTCATCCAGTCTCGCACAACTGTCACACTCAAGACTGCCCATCTTTAGTAGAAGGGAGGCTCGAAAGAGCCCAGCTTTGAATTAACAAAGCCACAAATGGCAAATGATACAATGGTGCTGAGACCAACGAACAAAGAACAGAAAACAGGCACAAAAAAATACAGATTGCAGCGAGAACAGACTACACAAGACCACAGGAACAACAGGCCCGAGCAGCAGTCACCAGCACCAGGAGCAAGCAAGAAGAAGCCCCAACCCCTACTGTAGCCCTCCATTGTGCGAACTGCGCCTTGACACCAAAAGTCTTGGGATTGAGAGCTGCTCACGAGCGCGATCAAACAACAAAAGCCGCCTGCTTCTGAAGGCACGAACTGGAGTTGCTCAAGACGAGACCTATGCCAAGCACAGAGACGAAGGTACCACCAGCGTCGCCGGGAAAATCCGCGCATTGGCGCCACTCTCACGGACACTACTGCCGGAGGGGACCCCTATCCCCTCGCCAGGCTCGAGGCGCCGAACCGCCGGTGAGGAGCGCCCACAGAGAGACAAACGCCGCCTCCACAAGAAAGAACCTGCAGACAACGAGTCGAAGAGCTTCATGCCACTGGTAGAAAATGGGCCTATGGTCCCGGTTCGGTTGGGCCATCAGTCCCGGTTGCCCAACCGGGACTGGCCAATCGGGACTAATGCTAGTCCCGGTTGGGCCACGAACCGGGACCAATGGTGGCCACGTGGCCAGTTCTGGCTGGGCGTGGGGAGAGACTCATTGGTCCCGGTTCTTGTTACGAACCGGACCACAAGGACCAATGAGTGTTTTTTTTTTGGTATTTAGGGTTTAGGGTCTCCCTCTCGCCGGTGCCCCCTCTCCCTCTCGCCGGTGCCCCCTCTCCCTCTCGCCGGTGCCCCCTCTCGCCGGTGCCCCCTCTCCTTCTCGCCGGTGCCCCCTCTCGCCGGTGCCCCTCTCCTTCTCGCCGGTGCCTCCTCTCCCTCTCGCCGGTGCCCCCTCTCCCTCTCGCCGGTGCCTCCGTCGTCTCCCCCTTCTTCGCATCGCCGACGTGCTCTCCATCGTTTCCGTACGCATATTATACGCTCTACTATATACACAGTACATGTTGATGCATATATAATTAATATTCGATCTCTTGCGAGAATACAACTATTTAATTACATGGAGATAGATCAAGCCATCAAGGCATATGTAGTTCATCGTCCGAAGCATAATGTTCTCCCCTTTCATCGATGACCTCCCTAAGCAGAAATCCCGCCAATTCCTCTTGAATTGCTCCTACGCGCAGTTCTGGGTCGATCTTCTCCCGCATTTTGCTGAAAGCAGTTGTTCTCCGCTCAGTGGTCAACTCGCGAATGAACTCGCAAACGTAGAATCCACATAAATTACTCCCCGGTGGCTGCTGCGGACTTTCACCGTTTTATAAGTTAGCTCATCTTTGAATGGACCTTCTACCTTCTGTTTGAAAATTGTCCAACACCTGCTTTGGCAAAGAAAATGAACAAAGGAGTTATTAATTACTTGACATCAGGGAACGAACGAAAGAGGGCGATATAATGCGATAATGATTGAAATTACTTGTTGAGCATTTCTTTCATGTCGGACCACAACGCTTGGTCCCAACTTAATGAGTCGTGGACTTCAACTGTGGACTTGTCAGGTTGAATGCTTAGCAGAATCCAGTGGAACCTGCGGACGTTTACATAAAGCAGACATGCATAGCTCATCAATTACACTTAACATCGAGAAAGCCAAATAAAAATATGTACAAGACAGAAACACTCACCTGAAGTTGTAAGGAAATAGTATTTCCGTACAGAAATGTTGCATGGTTAAAAAGGTGGTCAGGTCATGCTCCACGTCTTTGGGGTGATTGACTAACGTATGTGAATTCACGATATATGGGTCAACGAACCCAACCTCAAAAACTTTAGATCTTTTGCATTCCAGCATCTTCATTCTGCATAATAGCGTACAAAAGGATATATATAGGCAGGATAATATAATACAGGCAATGAACGAGCTGAGCTAGAGACTTAATTACGAAAATAAATCACTTACAGACAATAGCAAGAGAGGATAGATTTGTCGAGGGCGCGCTTTTGGAATAACTGGAACAGTTCAGTCAGTTGAACCTGTATAGTGTAACGTTTGAAGAAATGCTCCACTCTAACGTCCAGCGGAAACCACTCTTTCGCGTCCTTCTTTGATGTGTGCACCAGGTACCAGGTATGCAGATTTCGCATATGTGTTGATAGACCCGTCATCTCCTCATTACTGACCATAGGCTCCCCTTGGACATATTTCCGTGCCATCTCTAACATTGGCGCATGTTCATAGCCTAAAAGTTGACCAAGGCTCATACCCAAGGCGGTAGCCTGTTCCTTGGCCTGAGATACAGTGACACCAAGTTCTTTAGCAGCAGCTATGGCTCTGGGGTCCAATAATTCCAGGTCTTTATCCATAGCGACTCTGAAGTCCTTGTCGACATCGGAACACACTATGAGCGGGGGGACCGATTGATTTTTCTGCTGTCCGAGCTGGGCAATTTGTTTCCCGCTTTTTGCACTTCTTCCCTTGTTCTGCTCAGACTGGGCACGTGCTAGCTTAGTAAGTTCACGACCATAGTCAGATGGCAGATTCATCGATATCTGGGATGGCTGCTCAAGGAAGGACTTTCTCCACTTTTTGGATTTTTCATCGTATACCGGCTTCTGCTCGGGCTTTTTTGGTGCAAAAAAAGCCTTATTGTAGGCAGCCACCTCCGCGGCGTTTTCCGCTACAGTCCTGTCATAAGGTCTAATGGGAAGATTCTTATGAGGTACTGTTGGGAGGGGCGACCTTTTACGTTTCGGTGATCGCTTACCCCTCATAGTACGAGCGGTGGGCGGAAACGGCTGACGCGGCGGCGGAGACGGCTGCGCTGGAGACTGGTGAGGCGGTGAAGAGGACTGTTGCGCTGGAGAATGCTGAGGCGGTGAAGAGGACTGTTGCGCTGGAGACTGGTGAGGAGTCGATGGCCTTGGCTGCCAGTTCGGAAGCACGATGAATTCCTTTGGCCATAGAATGGTCGCTTTCTTGGCTTCTCCAAGTTCAAGCACCTCCCCATCTTCACCTGCAGGGTGTTGCAGCTTCAGCTCCTCATAATCTTTCATCACTTCATCCACCGCGACAACAGCGTAGCCATTTGGAACCGGAGAGAAATGGTAAGTTGGATTAGGTCCAATTGGTACGACATAGCCGACCGCCACCTTCACGGTTAAGTTAAAAACTTTCACATGCATCTCACAAGGTGTGCTCTCCGTGATATCATCCACTGGGTAGCGACGAAGTGGAGCCACTGCATCATCATTACCATCCTGGAGCTCCGTGGAAGCCACGCTGCTTTTCCGATTCGATGGGCCACCGGTACCATCGCATGCAGCTTCTACCATGTGCCGTTGAGATTGGCCGCTAGTACCTTGCTGGCTAAGCACGGCAATTTGTTCCTTCTGCAGCTTTAATTCTTCTTCTATATTAAGCAGCCGGTCTGCAGCAGCGCGTGCTTCCATTGCCTCCCTTTCCTTTCTCCTCTGATGGCTTCTATCAGGAAATTTCTTCCTGTGCTCGGGAATCGCAATTGTCTTGGGCTTGGAGCCAGGTACGCCTCGTAACCGTCCGTCGTGTTCCTTATTCCCAAGGGCGCGTGTGAGCTCGTCATCCTCTCTATCGGGAATGAACCGTCCCTCTTCAACATCCTTTACTGCTTTTCTAATTTCTTGGATGGGTAGTAGGGGATTATCTTTGTGTCTTCTGTTATATATGCACTTCCCTTCTGCGTCCAACGTGCCCCCATGCCCGTAAAACCAATTTCTTGCCCGTTCGATCCACTTGAGTGGCTCTGGAGTGATCCCATTAGCCAGCAGGTCCGCCTCAAGTTTCTCCCACTTAGGCATGCTACCAGCGTAGCCACCAGGCCCCATAGTATGGTGGTACATCTTTAGAGCAGCATTTGCCGCATTTTTTGCAGACTTTTCCAGAGCTTCCTCTGATTTCTTGTACGCCACAAATTCTTCCCAGTAGTCCTTTATCTTCTCATACCCTTTATCGAAGTCTGGAGTCTTATTTTTCTTGACAAACAGTTTGTTCAATCTTTTCTTCCAGTTCTTGAATAGCTCGGCCATCTTCTTAAGTGCCCAGTCCTTGACTTTTTGCTCCATGATTTTCCGGGCAATCTTTTCTGCCTCATCTGGATCCTCCTCATCTGAATCCACCTCTGGCGCCGGCAGGGTGAAATTAACCATGAGCTTTCTCCAAAGTCTTTCTTTGCCCTCATCGCTGACATATAGCTGTCCTTTCTCGTTTGGCCGATGCCATTCTCGAACGGTGATCGGGATGAAGTCCCTAACAAGAACTCCGCATTGCTTTACCATTTTATTTTTAACACCAGGGGGAGCAGTCGGTGTGCCGTCTTCAGCGACTCTTTCGATCGTGTACCTTTCTTGGTCGCCCAACTTTTTGGCTGGGCCTCGTTTTGTCCTTACAGAAGATTTGCTCGATCCGGAGGGCTAAAAGAAGAAAGAGCGTTAATATATGTATATAGACATCAGAGACTTAATTAATACAATCTTCGGCTTCATTAATATATGTATATGCACCTCGCCGGAGTTTAATGTTCCACCGGAGCCTTCGGCTTCTCCCTCGTCGGCTTCTCCCTCGCTGACTTCTCCCTCACCCCGGCCGTCGGGTTCTACCTCACCGGAGCCGTCTCTTCGGTTGAGAGACTCATCTCCCTCACCGGAGTTGTTCAAAAACTCCGTGGTGACATCGACAATATCTTCCGGCCCGCGGATTATATCCTGGAGGATATTTTCCTGATCTTCGTCTCGTTCCATAGTTTCTGCAAATTAAGAACAATGCACAAAACTTTAGTTGGGTAACTTGTTCCATATGTCAAGATACATCTACAATATCATAAACCCGTAAACTCGTATCGTAAACCCGTAAACTCGTATCGTAAACTCGTATCGTAAACCCGTAAACTCGTATCGTAAACCCGTAAACTCGTAAACTCGTATCGTAAACCCGTAAACTCGTATCGTAAACCCGTAAATCGTAAACTCGTATCGTAAACCCGTAAACTCGTATCGTAAACCCGTAAACCCGTAAATTTGCATCTTTGCATATCTAACACAATTTACCGGGTCAACTTCCGAACCACGATCTACCGGGAAGAACAAATACCGGACAAGAACACAATCAATACATGGCATTGATGCAATGCGCAATATGTATGCATGATCAATTTAATGCATTGACATGGAACTCTAAATCATGTTTGAAATGTTATTGAATTAGGACAAGCACAAATTAGGACTAACAAAATTTTCCTATACAAAAAAATCCTAACACTAACAAAATTTTCCTATACAAAAAATCCTAACACTAACAAAATTTTCCTATACACTAACAAAAAATCCTAACACTAAAAAAATTTTCCTATACAAAAAAATCCTAACACTAACAAAATTTTCCTATACACTAACAAAAAATCCTAACACTAACAAAAAAATTCCTAACACTACATTTTCCTAACACTAACATTTTCCTATACAAAACAAAAAAATCCTAACACTAACATTTCGTATACAAAAAAAATCCTAACACTAACATTTTCCTAACAAATTTTTTTTCCTAACACTAACATTTTCCTAACACTAACATTTTCCTATACAAAATAAAAAAATCCTAACACTAACATTTCCTATACAAAAAAATCCTAACACTAACATTTTCCTAACAAATTTTTTTCCTAACACTAACATTTTCCTATACAAAACAAAAAAATCCTAACACTAACATTGAATTCCTATACAAAAAAAATCCTAAAATCCTAAAATTCTAACTCACCGATCGAGAAGCGGCCGGTGCGGGCGGAGGTGGGACGGCGGTGGCGCTGGGCGCGGGGACGGCGGCGTGGAGGCACAGGAGGTGTGCGTGGAGAGGAGGGCGGGGTCAGGCCGGCGTCTGGGCGGCGTACGTGCGGGGAGGAGGCCGGCGCGTCGGGTCGGGCGCGTGGCTGTGCGGGGAGGAGGCCGGCCACGTCGTGGCGTGTACGGGGAGGAGGCCGGCCGCGTCGGGGCGGCGGCGGGGCGGCGCGTGGAGTCGGCGGCGGGGCAGCCTGACGGCGTTGATGCGCGGCGCCCTTCTTGCTCCTGCTCGTCGATGAAAACCGTCTCGCGTGCGTGAGAATGGGGAAGAAGAAGAGGCTGGGGGTTAAGTAGCTGGGGGCCATTGGTCCCGGTTGCTTCAAAGAACCGGGACCAATGCATCTTTGGTCCCGGTTCTTGGTAGAAACCGGGACCAAAGTGTCCTTTTTCAAACTTATTTCGAACTTTTCAGTTCTGAAATTTTGTTCCCGCCTTTTTTTTTCTTATTTAGGTGTTTGGATATGAATTTCAAATGGTTTTGAATCTGAAAAGACTTTCAACATGAAAAGTTTTTAAATTTGAATAAATAATCCAAAACCATTTTCTGTTTTCTAAAATAATTATTCTAACTATACAAACTATTAACCATTTTGCCATTTTTAATTAAAAATGCATTAACTTTATTGCATATTTTGAATTGACAAAACTTTCAACGTGAAAAGTGTTTGAATTTGTATAAATAATCCAAAATCAATTTTACATTATTATTGTCATTTTCAATTTAATATGGATAAATTCATATCTTTAAATCCGTAAGTCGAAATTCGACAAATAATTCGACAAACATTATTCTACATAAACGGATTTGCTGGCTCGAAGGCCGTAGGATTAGGGGGAACGGCGGGAGGAGCCAGCCCCGTGGGCGGCCGCCCGGTTCTCGCGCGCACGTTTGCGGCGGAGGGCAAGATCCATGGAGGATGAGTCTTTCAGCGCCCAATCCAGATCGGAAGCCTCCTTCGCCTTGAGCTGGTTGGATCAGAGACGTCTTGCCGGACGGTTGTAGATCATCAGAGACGTCTTACCGCTGCTTGGATCAAAGTGGCGCTCAAACTCACGAGCCACCGTCGGGCTGTATGCAGGGGGAACTGTGTTTGGACGGTCGAAGCTGAGGAATAAAGTCAACACAGAACTCAATGACCTCTTCTGTTCCATAGTCCCTTGAGATGCTTCCTTCTGGCCTAGCACGGTTATGAACATATTTCTTCAAGACTCCTATGAACCTCTCGAAGGGGAACATATTGTGTAGAAATACAGGACCGAGAATGGCAATCTCGTCGACTAGGTGAACCAGGAGATGCGTCATAATATTGAAGAATGATGGGGGGAACACCAACTCGAAGCTGACAAGACATTGGACCACAGCCTTCTGTAAACTTGGTAGAGTTACTGGATCGATGACCTTCTGAGATATTGCATTGAGGAATGCACATAGCTTCACAATGGGTACTCGAACATTTTCCGGTAGAAGCCCCCTCAATGCAACCGGAAGCAACTGCGTCATAATCACGTGGCAATCATGAGACTTCAGGTTCTGGAATTTTTTCTCTGCCATATTTATTATTCCCTTTATATTTGACGAGAAGCCAGCCGGGATCTTGATACTGCTCAGGCATTCAAAAAAGATTTCCTTCTCTGCTTTGGTAAGAGCGTAGATGATTAAGTATTGACGCCCTTTATCCGTCTGCTTGTTGTATGGGTCTTTCATACGTTGCTGGTCTGCCCGTGCTTCCGGTGTATCTTTTGTCTTCCCATACACGCCCAGGAAGCCTAGCAGGTTCACGCAAAGATTCTTCGTCACGTGCATCACGTCGATTGAAGACCGGACCTCTAGGACTTTCCAATAGGGTAGCTCCCAGAATATAGAGCACTTCTTCCATATGGGTACGTGGTTGTCAGCGTCATTCGGAACAGATAGACTGCCAGGACCCTTTCCAAAGATTACTTCTAAATCCTTGACCATGTCATATATAACATCACCATCAGGGAGGTTAGGCTTCTTCCGGCGATCTGCCTCACCGTTGAAATGCTTGCCGGGCTTTCTTACGGCATGACCGTTCGGAAGAAATCGACGATGCCCCAGATACACATTCTTATTTCCCAAATGTATACTTTCAGTCTTATCTAAACATTGCGTGCATGCATTGTATCCCTTGTTTGACTGTCCTGAAATGTTACTAAGAGCAGGCCAATCATTGATGGTTACGAACAGCAACGCTCGTAGGTCAAATTCCTGTTGTTTATGCTCATCCCACACACGTACACCTGGTTCGGACCACAACTGCAAAAGTTCATCAACTAATGGCCGTAGGTACACATCAATGTCGTTGCCGGGTTGCTTCGGGCCTTGGATGAGCACTGGCATCATAATGAACTTCCGCTTCATGCACAACCAAGGAGGAAGGTTGAAGATACATAGAGTCACGGGCCAAGTGCTATGACTGGAGCTCTGCTCCCCAAAAGGATTAAAGCCATCTGTACTTGGACCAAATCTTAAGTTCCTTGCGTCATCTGAAAATGTCGGGAACTCTCTGTCGATTTTTCTCCACTGGGACCCATCGGCGGGGTGTCCCAACTTCCCGTCTTTCTTACGCTCTTCTTTGTGCCATCGCAACAACCTGGCATGCTCTTTGTTTCTGAACAGACGTTTCAACCGTGGTATTATAGGAGCATACCACATCACCTTAGCAGGAACCCTCTTCCGGGGGGGGGGGGGCTCGTCATCGCCCTCAACATCACCAGGGTCATCTTGTCTTATCTTGTACCGCAGTGCATTGCATACCGGGCATTTATCCATGTTCTCGTACTCACCGCGGTACAGGATGCAGTCATTAATGCATGCATGTATCTTCTGCACATCTAATCCTAGAGGGCAGATAGCCTTCTTTGCTTCGTATGTAGTCTCGGGCAATTCGTTATCCTTTGGAAGCTTCGGCTTCATTATTTTCAGTAACTTCTCAAATCCCTTGTCAGAACAACCAGTCTCTGCCTTCCATTTCAGTAGTTCCAGTGTGGTACCGAGCTTTGTGCTGCCATCTTCGCAGTTTGGGTACAGCAACTTTTTGTGATCCTCAAGCATGGCCTCCAACTTTAGCTTCTCCTTTTCTGTATCGCATTCTCGCTTTGCATCAGAAATGACCCCACCAAGACCATCAGCGGGCTCATCTGATGCCCGATGTTCACCTCTTTCTTCTTCAACGTCTTCCATAACAGTATCACCGCATTCCTCAGGGAACATAGGATAGTTGTCATCATCCTCCTCTTCTTCATTGTCTTCCATCGTAACCCCTCTTTCTCCGTGCTTGGTCCAACAATTATAGCTGGGCATGAAACCTTTCCGAATCACGTGGTCTTGAATGGTTCTCGGTCAGAGTACTCCCTGACGTTCCGACACTTCTCACATGGACAAGGCATAAAATTATTCACTTTGTTTGCCTCAGCCACATCGAGAAATTTATGCAGTCCTGCAATAAACTCGGAACTGCGTCGTTCGCCGTACATCCATCGCATCCGTGCATCCATCTGCATCATATATATAATTAAGTTTATCAAATACCATTACAATAACATCTTGAATAGTGAAATGACCACCGTACATTGACACGTGCAATATTTCTGTATCAATTACAGATGAAAAGGATATAGTTGCTAACCTCGGCCGAGGATATCATCTTGTGCGAACTTAAGTGTGGCTCGGGCATTTCATCGAACACATCTTGTGCGTGGCAAAGAAAAAAAAACTAGCACCCACTTCCCACCAATCCAACCAGAGAAAAAAAAACAGAGGAGAGAAGAGGGGGGTGGGGTTATATATAGGCAGGGGAGGTATTGGTCCCGGTTCTTGGTAAGAACCGGGACCAAAGCTCCGCGCCCACGCCACGTGGCTGGCTCTGGAGCTTTGGTCCCGGTTCTTGCCAAGAACCGGGACCAATGCCCCCAACCGAACCGGGACCAATGCCCCACGGGGCCCTAGCAAATCGAACCGGGACCAGTGCCAGGCACTGGTCCCGGTTTTTGCCTGAACCGGGGCTAATGGCAAACAGGACTCCGGACGAAAGGTCCTTTTTCTACTAGTGTGCGGAGCCATGGCAGAGGCTCAGCTTGTGCTGCTGCACGCCCGAACACCAACTCACCATCCGATGGAGCGCCTCGTCCCAAGACAGTGTCTCCAAGGAGCCCGCGACACAGAGGCGCCGCCACTGCCTGGCCCAAAGGGCCTAGGGTTTTCACCCGGGACAGAGGATGGGGAGCAGAGACCACCACAACGCCTCCAAGGAGGAATACAGCGCCCGTAGGCGTCGCCATCGTCGGGGCTAGTCAACGCTAGCCGGAGCTTTCGCTCGGTCTCCCACCTCCCACCACTCGCAAACATCGCACCAAACCGCTGGCTCAGATGGCAGCAAGAGGCTGACCCCCGGATCCGACGAGCAGAGTGCAAAGGCGAGGAGGAGAAGGACCTCAGCCTCCAGATCTGAAGACTGGCTGTCGGAGCAGCCCAGCCAACACCCCCCGCTCAACACGCCGCCCTAGTGGCCATGGAGAGCGGCCAGCACCGCGCGCGCCGCCCGCCGCCGAGCCGACGCCGCATCCGCCTCCCAGGCCGCGGCCCCGGCATCCGAGCTCCCCTGCACGTACAGCGCTGGCAGGAGTCCACCAGGACGACCTAGGGCAGGAGCAGGAGAGGCTCCCCGCCGCCACCGTCTACCGCGCGGTCCGAGGCCGCCGGCGTCCTCCGGCGGCGGCGGGGGAAGGGGAGGAGCCGGGGAAGCGGAAGTTTTTTGGGGGCTAGGGTTTCGCCTCCCGTGTCGCCCCAAGCGGAGCGACGCGGGGGCAGGGGGCAGGGGACAGTGGTGGTTGAATTTATCTAAACATTATATGTTTAATATAGTCTCACATACGATTTTTTACTTTATAGTCGCCATATTATCATATTCTTTTATTAGGTTTCCAACTTTTTGTTTCATGGTTAACACAAAGTAAATGAATAGAACGGAAAGAGCGAATACTTGTTAATAAAATTGTTATATGTTCAACCTAGTCTAGCCGAAATTCAGAAATATTCTATCATCTTATTGTAACAATTTTTCTACCGTGTTTGATCTTAATAACTTTATTAATAACATAAAAAGGCGTGACGATAAGTTCTTTGGATAAGGACATAGAGATGAGCATATATGTTGAAAAAGCATATGAAGCACCAGCGTTAATTATCATATTCTATTTGTTGGGCGAGATATTTTTAATCGAGAATCATCTTATCAAGATTTTTTCAGGGCATGAAACATGTAAACTCAAGCAAGTTGAAGTTTATAAATGCTATCTAACATGCAAATCCCTCTCTAATAAGGACAATGCTATGTGCACATATGAACCGCTAAAGAATCCTCTATGGGATTCTCCCCTTGCACTAATTTGTAAAACTTAGCGAAAAACTTATTTGTAAGGCTTATAAATTCTGCATAAAAGCGTGCACACATTTACCGAGATGATATTTGCACGTCGGAAGGTTTTGTAAACTAACATGTTCATTTGCTAAGTTCAACGAAAACATGAAAATGTAATATCATAGCATGTAAAAAATTACATGATTGTGTCCGCTATTAGGCCTTTCTAGAAAGGGTTCTATTATACTTCAAAAAACGGGCTCGCGAAGTGGTCAAGCATGTGGCTGCGATTTATAAGTGGGCGTGCAAAATAAAGCTACAAACGAATGAATGTGCTCCAACTCCAACGTGAAACACACATGTTGTCTGAAACTCTATTACGACAAAAATAAGATGTTTTGGCGAATAAAACTCACGATGGCTAGGTTTTCGTTTGCCCCACAGGGTGTCCACGGTTGCACAGGCTAACACAGTACATGACACCACCGACTTGCGGCCCTGAGATGGGCGAACATCTATGCCCAAGTACAGGGGCGGAGGCAGGATCCCTTAATTTTTGATGTTATGGGGGGCCGGTAGAGTAAAAGTTTCACAAATAATCACTGGTCATACAATTTTAGTAGCAAATCCATGGTGTTAGGGGGGGCCCCCCCTGTCTCCGCCGGTGCCCAAGTAGGGGACACCATTTTTTCGTGCTTCACTCCTTGGGACAAGTCAATGTAAATATACCCCCTCCACCAAGAAATTTAAAGACATATTTAGATTGAAGTCGAATTTTTTTATGTTTACCTAGTTTGCACGTACAAATATCAATATGTACAATACGAAACCAATATCATGAACTATACTCTCATGGCACATATGTTTTTTGTATTGCAAATATCAATGTTTTTATTTTTAAACATAAATGTAACTGGGTAAATCCAGAACGAGATCCGCACAGAATTTCCTCAGAATCACGGGAGATACACACACCGATATATATTGCATACTCAACTATTATTACTGCCTGTCTGTGGCCCGATTAATTGAGATATATATATACTGTAGCTGCATATCCTGAGTATGATGCAAACTTTACACGCCAAAATTTGTTTAGCATATCCAGGGACGAACGCAGCAACAGCCACGGAAAGGGTCGGACTATTCTTGCCCGGCTAGGCTAGCTCTCGAGTGGGCGCCTGTCGGCTTCGTAACGTACTCAGAAGAAAGAAATAGTAGGGCGGGGCCAAAAGCTTTCCTCCAAAAGGGTTGCCCTCGTTCAAGCCTTCAAGGGTTGCCACGTATACGATACGTATTCGGACCGTATCCGTATACGCTGGGTGGTAGTACAGCTGTTTGCTCACCCAGCACGGCAAAAGCACGCCTCGTGGCCTTCTTTCTGCTCCTCTCGCTGGCGCGTGGGCCCCACCACCGGTCCCCCGTTTCGAATTTTGAAAAAGACGACCGGAGAGGAGAGAGCTTCTCTGAGGAGTGTATATACCTCTTTTGTTTTTTGGCAAGTAAAGTGACAAGACAAGTCTGGCAAGCGGGGAGTGGGCCCCACTCGTCCTTCTCCGCCTCGCCTTCCTTCCCAACGCTCACCCGCGCCGTTATAAATACGTCTCTGCCTCCTCCCCACCCCACCTCTCCCCTCCCTTCCCACGCGGACAAATTTGGTTTCGTCTTCAGACCAGCGACACACAGCGGCCGCCGCCTACCGGAGGAGAGACCCGTCCCGCCGCGCCGATCTGGCCGGATCGCCCCGGATCGGCCGCTCCCGCCCTTGCGGAGGTACCGCCCGGCCCCCTTCGATTGATTTCCTGCCTGTTTCCTTTCCGGACGGCTCTGTCCTGCTTTTTTTGGTTGCGATTGGTTGGACCTGACGGCCCCCCTCCCCATCCTTGGCCGCCGTGAATCAGCCGGTGGGTGGTTGGGTGGACGGATTGATCTGCCCGCCGAGATGTCTCCGTAGGCGCGGGCGGGATTGCGTGCCTGTGTGCCTAGATAAGTACGATTAGCCTGACGGACGGTAGAACAGAGTTTGGTCTTGCGCGTCCTAGATTGCCCGATGGGGTTGTTCAATCGCCCACCCTACCTGTTGCTGTTCTATCCATGGATGGTCTCTGGGTGTTGTATGTAGGCCGTGTAGCGAGCCGCTGTCAGCGGCCATTTCTGGTTGCTTACCCGTCAAACAATTATAGAAAAATAACTCGTTTTATCTCTTGGCTGATGGATAAACATGTCTCGTTGTTTTATCACCTGCCATATCCGACGCCAAGTTAACATTATACAACCACACACAACAGGAAGCCAATTTATGTGCTCCATTTAAGAGGGCAATGTTCCCCCCTTTTGTGCTACTTCTTCAGTTTTCCAAGAACATTTTCTTTGAAACACCAATAAGCATTGCCCATTCCTCTCACCTTCAGGTGCCGGTTCGTTTAATATAGCTCAAAGACCATTTCTTTTCAATTGGGAACTGCCCGTCAATGCTGGGGTTGGCTTGAACCAGGACATACCTGTTGAAAGCACTGGAATTATTAGTTCTAATGTAGCCTGATTTTACAGTATTTGGGGGATGCGATCTGCTATTTCTTCTAACTTCAGACTCGGGATAATTTCGGACTTGTTTATATGCATCTTTTACCATTTCCCACAAGTTTTGTAGCTGTAGTCTATTTTGTAGCTGTAGTCTAGCATATTTTTTGGGTTACCGTTGGGGTTGGCCTATTGAGAATCTACAACCGTTTCTTGCCAATTTTGGGATAAGGTGATCAGTCATGCACGACTTGATGCCAAGGGGATAACGTCTCATGGACCCAATATGTCATCTCCTGACAAAGAGGAGGCGGCCGGCTGTCCCTAATTTGTCTTTCTAGGACTAACTAGACTGGTTGTTGGTGAAAAAATGGAGTGGATTGGCCAACTAATCAATCTGCCTTTGTAGTTATAGGAGTAGATAAAAGTTATTTCCATGTTTTGATACCTGAGTTGCAACACAATTGTATTGCTAACTCAGTAATATCAATAATCCATATTTGATCTATGCATACACGTCAATGCACTTAAATTTGCAATGTTGCCTGAGCTGGATTATTGACGTTCATTCAATTTGTTATTCCAGGTTAAAGGCAACCAAACCAGACTGTTTCTTGGTTAAACATCATCATAACCATCTCTAAGTGCCAGAGATGGATCGCATTCAACCCAGGGATGGGCCACACAATGAACCTACGCCTTTAGGTAGCTGGACTTCATCTGTGCTCTATTATGCTTTTCATCTCAATTATGATAAAATAGCAACACTCTCTTGTTTCAATCTCAGATCAGAAGCTTTTTGAGCATATGGGAAGCGATGCAGCCCTTAGAATTGGTCCTCCAGGCTTCAGGACTATGGCAAGTAGATCAAATGGCGTTCCATCTTCAAGCCATGCTATGCAGTTTCCAGGTCATAGAGTTGGAAACCAAGGAACCTCACATGTTTCCTTTGTTCCATATAATACTGGAAGATCCAGTAGCCATGTACCATATGATACTCAGCCGAAACCTGCTCCAAGTTACACACAAGGATCTGAAGAATTCTTCGCTCCACTGAGTTCTCATGTGGATGGAAGAACGGTTGTAGTGAAGCGCAAAAACCCTGTAGATGGAATAAATGCTGGTGACTATTATGTGGGAAGCTCTTCCAATAGTCAGTTCTCTAGTAGTATTGTGCAGCCAAATCCTACTGCATGTACTGAGCCTTTACATCCTCAAATGCCTTTAAGCATTGGTCCAAGCAACTGGAATGACCAACGCTTGGTTAATCAAGAAGGGTCTCAGAGGAATGTCAGAGCTCGCCATGATCGTGCCAATATTTCTGTGGAACCTAGACCAGGTTCAACTTCCACATCAACTAACAATCGCCTGCCGCTATTCCATTCAGCTGCAAGTGCTTTCCAAAGTACATCAGCAGAAGGGAACTATGCACCTTTTCCTCTGCCAACAGCAACATTACCTTCAGGTTAGTTACTCGCAAAAAAATTCTCAGTTTTATGTGCTGGATATGTTTTTGTTGTCTTTCTAGCGCACTTCCCCCAGTTTTTCACTTGAGAATTGCCATCTCATGAAGTCTTTGGTACGTGTAATAAATACTGCAACCAAACATAAGCCATCTTAATATTGGTATGGACTGGATTTTTATTTTTAGATAAAGGTTTCCCCCCTGGTTCCATTGATATGCAACCAAGTTTTACAGCAGTTCAGGCCTTTTTCAACCGCACCAACGCACACACTCCAGAGTTCCACAGCCTCTTGATCTTAGTAGTTACCTACTTCTGTTTTTAGTCATGTGCTGCAATTTTACTGAGAAATGTGCATTGTTAGTGTCCCTAATCTTCTATATGATATAGCATGTGCGGTTCCCATTTCTTCCTGTTTAATAGTGTTGTTCAGGCTTACAGTACATGTGTTATGATTGTGTTTAGGGGCCACTGGTGGTAGGGCCTCGACGGGAAGGCTGGACCTTCCTGCTATGTACAGAAGCAGCTCAAGTGTTGCTGCTGCCCCAACTGTCCATGCTTCTTCAGATGCTGCAATATTTGCCAATGGTGGCTATGCTGCTCCTAGAGCCGTTCATGGTGAAACCATTCCTAGCTACGCGCATCCATCATCTGCAGCTTCCTCTAGCTCAAGAACAGTTTCCCACAGCGCAGTCATTCCGAGCTATCCACCTGCTACCTCTACATCCGTAAGGATCAATGATCCATCTCCTATCTTCACCACTGCATCTTCTAGACAAGCAAGGCATGTGTCCACGGCACATGCTAACAGTGGAAGGAACAGGACGGCAAGGAGCTCGTACTATGGTATTCATCCTATGATGGTTGATGCACAGGTAGATGTCTTGTTTCGTTTTTTCAGGCAATTTAGCTGGTATCCATGTAGGTTTGATAAAAGGTTTGATTTTTTATCTGATCTAGCCACTGTTTGTGTAGAGGCTTTTGATGCTGGAGACTCAGCTGGCTTTCATTCATCAATCAAGACAAGCAGCTGTTGACCCCCACAGGGACTTGAGGCTGAACATTGATGAGATGAGCTATGAGGTAGAGCTGATGTTTGCAACTTCAGCCATCTGCTCATAAAACTTGAGGATCTTTTCTTAACCTTTTCTGTCTTGTATGTGTAGGAATTGCTGGCTTTAGAGGAAACCATAGGTAATGTCAACACTGGCCTTGCCGATGAAAAGATCGCAGGATGTGTGAAAGAAGTGGTCTGTTGCGGTTCTGATCTGACAGAAGACGATGAAGAGGATGGGAGGTGTTTAGTCTGCCTGGTACAGCTCTCTTCCACCGCTCTCTGTCTAATTGCCAGTTCCATGTTGAACCATCTGTTACAGCCATGCCTTGAACTCCAACTCTAACGTATGATGTGTGATTTCTGGCAGGAGGGATACAAGGACAATGATAACCTGGGGATACTGAAATGCGGGCACGACTTCCACACCGGCTGCATCAAGAAGTGGCTGCAGGTGAAGAACGCTTGCCCAGTGTGCAAGCAGGCCGCGGCGGCTTAGAACCTTAGAGAGGAAGCAATGCCGCAGCTTAGGAGACGAGAGGAAGCAAAATAATTGGTGTTCCTCTTCATTTATTCTAGAATCAGGCTGAGTTATATGTCTGTCCATTCTTTCGCGTCTTAGCCATGGAAATAAGTGCGCTAAGACGGCTCAATTGGTGGGTTGCTGCAGTAGATGTATTTTGGCTTGCTGTAAAACTTTCAACATGCAATTGCTTGAGAGAGATTCTCCAGGCCATTTATTTAACTATCATGGTATCCGGCCGTGGGTGGACACACCTCATCAGGTGCTGGCAAATCAGGCGTGATTGCTTAAGCACCTGTTGCCTGTTAGCTCGAATTTATTTTCGAGTTAGTAGCACATGAGACTGATAACTATACTGCTACTTGGCTATTCACACGAGTACGTGGATGCACCACAGGCCTTCCCCTACTTGCTGTCGTTTGCTAATATCTCTAAGTGAAGCACTAAATCAAAAATTCTGGCTTGCATTCTGGTGTCAGCAAATAGCACCACGTCGAACATAATGGATGGACATTGACACACCGTCTCTCTGTCAAACGGTCAGTAGGTGAACTGGAAAGACAACTATGGCTGGAAAAAGACTTGCCGTTTTTTGGATATCATTTCGGGTGACTGTGGCTGATCATACAAAGATGGAAAACTGGAGCTTTCGATGGAACTGGAGCGATAAAAAGACAAACCTGAAACCAAAACTTCACTGGATATAGCTAACATTTTGGCGAGACATGCATTGCTCAACCCACTCAGCTCGAGCTCTACGGAACAACCAGCAACACATTCATAGATAGAAGTATGCAAAATTGACAAGGAATGGTCAACAAAATTGACATTCGTGTAGCAACTTGAACTAAGCCCTCAAGAAGGAGCTAGCGTATTTTCCATTATGAGAATCAATCTAGTAAAACCTACTGATGATATTGTGCATGTGTGGGATAAGATATTGATTTTATTTTGCATCATCATTGTTATATGGAGCGGTTTTAACTATTGTAGTTCTAGGTGTAGCCATTTGCACAATTCCTATCCAGCAAGACAACCATTGTAGACCTAGCGCATGTGTTAGAGGTGAGCTTGGAGTCAAGAGGGGATTCCAAATCGGGAAAAAGGATTCCACTATTTTCACAAATATTATGGATAATGATATTTTGTGAGCCAATATATGCTGACTACATTATATTTGGTTCTACAAACCATGCTTTAGCAAGGAATTCTGAATGATGATGGCGGATGCATTTGAAATGATTATGATGGGTCATTTCAAGAACTTTCTTGAGTACTTCAAATCAAGCAAATGATGGAAGGAACCTTGTTCATCACCCAAGCAAACTACACTAAGCAGTTGCGGATCTAGGATAAAATTGGTGGGACTGCCAAGCTTAGAAACCTCCCTATTATACTTAGCATTTTAGTAACAATTAGTCCAAATAATAGTAGCATTTAGCAAGAATTAGTTCAAATATCAGTAGCTAAATGAATTTTTATATTGTTTTAGGGGTGCCATGCCCCCCCCCCCCCCCACACACACAGGATATGCCCCTGACACTACGGATGTCATCACGAAGTTTGGGATGAACAAGGCAAAAGGAATTGGTATGACAATGTCTATGTATGGACACCTTGATCTCAACCATGACGGTAACTCTTTGGACCAAAAGGTGTATCGTTGTATCTTGTATGATTGTTTTTTTTTGCTTAATTTTTCTACATCTAGGCCAAGCAAACCACTTAATGTGTGTATATGTGCGATGTTTCAAGCAGCTCCAATAGAGTGTCAACTCACGACCGTTAAAATAATCTTGAGATATTTTGTGTTAACTCCCAACTTCGGGCTTTGGAATCCAAAGGGAGATTCTTTTGACACGGTTGGTTATGGACTCCGACTATGCCGGTTGGAATGTAGATAGAAAATCCACTTCCTTCACTTGCCATTTGTCTATGGGTGGACATCGAGGCACCATTTGTCTGTCAAGCTGTCTGGGACTAGAAAGGAAACTATGGTTGGAAAAAGGCCTACCTTTTCTTATTGGATATCACTTTAGGTGTCTGCGTCTGATCCTACAAAGATAAAAAAAACTAGAGGTTCTGATGGAACTCGAACGATACAAGATAGAAACCTTAAGCAAAAACTTCACTGGATACCCATTTGGCATCTACTCCCTCCACAACATAATATAAGATGTTATTACAACTAATATAGGAGTATATTTTTTGCAATGCCATTTCATATTAAGGCATACAGGAAGTAATATATTGACAAAAAATGGGCTTGATTGAGGATTTCGATTTGGGTGCTCCACGATTGCCCAGACGATGACGAGATCTCCTCATTTGAGGAGGAGAAGGACCTCATCCCACGCGTGATGGCGCCTCCCAAGACGATTGGGACACACTCCTACTCGCATGTGACATGCGAATCCACATAACAGATTGAATCAAAAAAAAAAACTTCGCAAGTTTTATACTCCTTCTGATGCCAAAAAACTGTCGCAAGTTTATACTGTAAGTTATTTTCTTTTTGAGAACTCGTATGTAGTTTGTACTTCTTCTGATGCTAAAAAAACTGTCACAAGTTTTATACTGTAAGTTGTACCTGCCTCGGTTGTTTTCCCACGACATTTAAAACAGATTGTTTCTTTGCTATTTTGGGGGGTCCTCCTCCCTCGCGCCCGGGCGATCCCCTGCTCTCGCTTCGCCCGGTTGGGCCGGTTGGCGGTGGCCCATTTAACGCCACGAGATGATGGTTTCATGTTCCTCTTTCTTATGTTTCTTGTTCCTTTTCGTTGAGCTGGTTCCTTCGTCTGTGGGGTCCGGTTGTCAGACGGTACTGAGTGCCTTTCTAATGTTCGTACACAGGTGGGAGGACGGAGCTATTTAAGATGGTGCAGCTCCCATTCAGGTTCCGATGTGGGACTAAACTTTGCGTGTACTGCGCCTGTTGCGGAACGGACGGAGGAAGGGTACGCACGCTTTCTGGGAACAATTAAGCGGGAATACGAAGGAACAATACTCCTAGTTCGTGAACCTGGAGGAACAAGACTGTTTCATGAGGCTCTTGATTCATACAAAAAGTAGGAACACGAAGGAACAATATTACTTGTTCGGGAACACGGAGGAACAAGACTGTTTTGTGAAGCTCCTTGTCAAGCACTATAATTTTTAACAGAGGGTGTTGAATGCATGATTCATTTTTTTTTAAATCGTTCGTTCTCCCGTTGAGAGAGCGAGGTGGCACTAAAGAATTGCTGATACACGGCTTGGTGCATGAGAGCTTATACGGGGAACATATCATGTCTAGACGGGAACACACAAAAATGTTGATGGAACAAATCATGTCTACACGGGGAACAAATCATAGTGTATGAGGAACAAACCATGTCTACTCAAGTAACAAAACATAGTGTCTGAGAAACAAATCATGTCTACACCGGGAACAAAAAAGATGTCCGAGCCTCCGAGGAACAAATCATGTCTACATGGTAGCAAACAATAGTATCCGAGACACAAATCGTGTCTACACGGGGAACCAAAAAAAGTGTCTGAGGAACAAATCATGTCTACATGGGAAAAAAAGTGTCCGAGGAACAATTTTTGTCTACATGGGAACAATTTTTTTTGTTGAAGGAACAAATCAGGTCTACACATGGAACAAACACAGTGTCTGAGGAACAAATCATATCTACTCTAGGAACAAAATATAGTGTCTAGGAAACAAATCATGTCTACCGGGAACAAAAATGTACGAGGAACAAATCATGTCGGAACAAACTTCTGAGGAACAAATCATGTCGGAACAAACTTCTGAGGAACAAATCATGTCTATACAAGGAACAAAAAATAGTGTATGGAGAACAAATCCTACACGTGGAACCAAAAAAAGTGTCCGAGGAACAAATCATGTCTACACGACAGTGTCTAGCGAACAAATCATGTCTACAAGGGAACAACAAAATAGTGTATGAGAAACAAATCATATACATGAGAACTAAATAATAGTGTGAGAGTGAAAAGGAATGTGAAGGAACAGAAGCAGTCGCCGAGGGAAAAAGAAAGAAATAGAAAAGGAACAAGAAGGAACAGAAACAAGTCGAAAGAAGGAACAGGCAGTTAAATGGGCCGATCCACTAGCGGAACCGCTTTAGCGAAACGGCAGTATGTTTCGCTCGGGCGAAACAGAGTGATTCCCTATTTTGGGTGCTAAGGTTATGCAGTCTCTGGGCCGGCCCAATGTGAGCTCAATCACAAGTTCCTTGGGTTTGAGGAGCTCATCGTGGTACATGACCGGCCCAACGAAGAGAGACCGGTAGGCCCGCCCATCGTTTCGTCATATCTCTATCCTCTCTCTCTTTCTGCGTGCCTTTGCTGCTGTTCCTCTTCCTTCCTCGGGACTCCTCTGCTGCTGCCCATCTTGTCATCTTCCTCCCCCGCCATTGAAGGGATTGCGCTCTCCTACTCCAAGCTCAAGTCGCCGGTGCTCTTGTAGTGTAGAAATTCCGCCTCCTCCGAGCTTTCGATAGATGGGGATGAAGGCGCTCGTCTCCGGCCAGCCCGCGCTGCTATGCCCGAGGCCTACCACCACTAGGCTTAGGACCACACCACGCGCCGCCGCCGCAGTCGCTTCTTGTTCCTGTTCTTCTTCCCCAACTACTAAGAGGAGGCCATCCCTTTCCCTAGAAACAACCAAGCCAGTCGCCATCATCCAGGTTCCCAGGGATTGCACAAGACGGCGCGCTGCAATTCCTCCTCCTCTCCGCGCGCTATCTCAGCCTCAGGATGCTGCTGCTGATGACGACACCGCCTCCTCTCTTGCTGCAAAGGGAAATGATGCTCTATTGTAAGATTCAGTTCCTCTGTCTTCCCAATCTGTTACCAACTGAAACACCATACTAGGAACTGAATTTGAACTGAATTTTTTCTTACACCTCGGACTTCTGTCAAGTTGCCTTTCTAGCGGAGTACTATTTATCGTTGCACTAACTCTTTGCATTGCTGCATGATATGTTTCTGCCTTCTCATAACAATCGGACAGCGGGCTTCATCCTGGGAGTGTCGGCATCGATCTCATCCTTCTGGCTCTGCCAGCAGTTATAGGCCAAGCCATCGACCCGATGGCACAACTCATGGAGACCGCGTATATTGGCAAATTAGGTACCTACTTTGTGCTGCTATATCCTGTACCTCCTCACAAATTGTCTCTTCATTTCTCAAGTTTGCTGAATATAACCCATTCCATTATTTATCAGTATATTTTCTTGTTGGAGATAATATGCTAGAAAATGTGACCATGCCATTATATACTCTCATACTCTGTGATCAATATCACTCGTGTTTCTTATATGCTGGTAACTGTTTCGGCCCTATAAAGTGCCTTGTACTCAATTGCTTGAACTTACCTATGTCCTACCAGATTAGCAAAAGGTATCATGTCCTTGAACAGCAAATTCTTTTGAAAGATGGAATTTACAGTTGCGCATCACATTATCATGTTAATTTAGGAGAAAGCGGCAAAATCTTTATTTATTAGCATGAGGCAGTTCTATTTTGTGAAATACTACAACATGCAGATTGACATTACCTTATATGGGGAGCCTTAGGCATGTTACTACACAAACTCAGCATCTGGTTGCCCTCTTAAGGTGTCTTGTAGACATCGTGCTGCATAAAAGCAATCTGTTAGTTATTTTCTGGCTCAATCTTGGCATATGTTCTGAAGGTGCCCTGGAGCTAGCATCGGCTGGTATTGGTGTGGCTATTTTCAACATTCTATCCAAGATTTTTAATATTCCATTGTTGAGCATAGCAACCTCATTTGTGGCGGAGGATATTTCCAAGAATGCTAGTAAGCATTCTAGTTCAGGTAACAGGATCATCTCTGAAATAAAAGTTTGTGTACGCATTGCTTATTAGGCAATGGAACTTGACTCTGTGCAAATTGGAGCTGCCATCTGTATCGTCGGCTTTGATTTTAGCTGCTGGTATTGGTATAATTGAAGCATTGGCATTGTTCCTAGGATCAGGATTGTTTCTTAAACTAATGGGCGTGTCACCTGTATGTTTGTATTATGATGATGCCTGTTATCCTCTTTTGACCTTTTCATTTTAGAGAGCACTGTTTTTCCTTTTCATTTTTATGCACAATATGAACAATAAATTTTCACTTGTGCATGTTAGCGAAAAGTCTTAAGTTTAGTTTTTACACAGGCCTCTCCAATGTATAAATCTGCACGACTCTTTCTTTCACTGAGAGCTTTAGGAGCACCTGCAAACGTGATTATGTTAGCAGTGCAGGGTATCTTTCGCGGCTTCAAGGATACCAAGACTCCTGTACTTTACATAGGTAACTACAAAGAAATGCTCATCTTTTGCTTATTGCATTGGTTTTTCAGAAGTTGTGAGTGTGAAATAGCACCTTTTGATGCATATAATGGTCTAGCGGTCCCCAAATTTATGATATTTTCCTTTTATATTCCTAGCAAATATTTTGCAGTTACACACTAGTACTTCCTTTTTGTTTATGTTCCATTTCCCATGTCAAAACCCATGAAATCATTCACGCATCTGCATATTAATGATGTTTGTAAGCAAGTCTCATTTGAACTGGAACATTCCATACACGTTATCTGATCTCTCCCTTCTCTCAAACTTAATGATTCTTTAAAACATCTGTAGGTTTGGGGAATCTTTCAGCTGTAGCCCTTCTTCCTTTACTTATATATGGTTTTCAGCTTGGTATAACAGGAGCCGCAATTTCTACAGTTGCATCCCAGTAAGTTTTCTCTTGTAGTACCTAGGTCGGTGTAATCTGAGTACAACGAGAGTTTTGGAAGGCGACATACACCAGCAAATGTCTCTTTCAGTTTGCTTCCCATACCAATTATTATTTCGTGTGAATAATCAAAGGGAAGAGCGCTTGCTATTAAACTTGTAACTTTCCTTTTCCCGTATTTGGATACACTCAATTGCAGTAAACATATGAAGTGTGGGTCTTGGCGGTACTATGAGATTTATTGGCTGTTAGCAGATGTACTGCTATCGTGCCATGCAATTTATTAGCTATATGATTACCCATGTCAGATTTACTATCAAAAGATGAAGTGCGTTCATAGTATTGGGCTGTTGGGAGCCTCACGCCTTTTTGTAGTTAGACTGTGAGCTTGTATCTTCCACATGTTCTAACTTCGGTTCTATTCATGACTTAGGTACATTATTGCAATTTTGCTTATCTGGTCTCTAAGTAAAAGAGCTGTTCTGCTTCCTCCAAGGATGGACCAGTTAGAGTTCAGTGGATATTTAAAATCTGGTGAGTCTCTGATCCTACTGTCCTACTCATTCATTAGTCAATGCTGGACTTGTGGTGCATGGTAAATCGAAGTTCTTCATATATGTTTTTTTTTCACGCAAAATATATGCTTTTCTTGGCCTCCAGAGTATGGATTTTGTTCATTCAGACTGCAGTTTACTGGAATCTGATTCTTTTCTGGGATTTCAAGTATTTTTAGGAAAAACTTGCAGGCTAGTTTGGTCCTTGTGTAGAAGTTTGTCCAGCCAAACATTCTATTTAGTACATTCATGTTGGAATGGACACTTTAGTGCTTCAAAAGACGGTCTTTTTCATGGCCCGATAATGACATCTACAAAAGCAGGAAAATAACTGAAACAGCCTACATAAGTAGCTAGTGACGTCATACAATGCATTCCTGACAGTTCAAAAGAAGGAAGATGTAGTCACTGATTTGGATATTTTTCAGATAAGAAAGCGAACCTGTCACTGACAAAGCTCTCACACTGTATCTGCTGGCCAATATGCAACAAAAGATCCTTTCGTCCCTCTTGTTATCTCATGCCATCTTGCTTGCACTAAACTTGTGCTATTTCTCTCTATTTTCTTTCTCTTTTTTTTTCTCTTTTCACCTGCAGCTTTAATTTCATCATTTGTGTATTCTTCAAATGCTAAGGTGGCATGCTGTTGGGAAGAACCCTCTCAATTCTATTAACTATGACCATTGGTACGTCAATGGCTGCTCGGCAAGGCCCAACAGCTATGGCTGCTCATCAGATTTGTTTGCAAGTATGGCTTGCTGTATCTTTGCTTGCAGACGCTTTAGCAGTTTCTGCACAGGTACGTATTTTCTGTTACAGAAATCATCCCTACTTTTAAATCAGCTTCCTTTTGCACGTGTCTTTGTGTATTATTACAATTCATACAAAGCCTCATAGGACATAATACTAAGTACATAATCATAATAAATAAATATTAATTACAAGTAACTTCTCTTACAAATATTGTCTCTCCAACTAAAGGATCTCGTCTCTGTTCCATAAATCGAAGCTAAATCTGCTTCTGTTTCTTAGGCTCTGATCGCAAGCTCTTATGCCATATTGGACTACAAAAGGGTTCAAAATATAGCAATGTTTGCTTTGAAGGTAAATACTTCATTTTCTTTGTATTGTGAAGTTCAGTTTATGTACACGGGCACACTTTGCTTTATATTTTTAGACATGCAATCGTGTCTCTTTTGATGTAAACTACAATTATTCTCCCTTGCAGACAGGATCAGTTAGTGGATTAGCTTTAGCAGCTGGCCTGTATATCTCATTTGGCAATATAGCAAGGCTATTTACCAATGACCCCGAGGTCCTAATGGTTGTAAAGTCCTGTGCATTGGTAAACCTTCCTACTTCATCATTTGATTGTTACATACATCATATCTAGCCTTATCCAAAAACTCTCGGGTTCAGTTTGTTTGTGCCAGTCAACCAATCAATGCCTTGGCATTCATCTTTGATGGTCTCCATTATGGCGTCTCAGATTTTGACTACGTTGCTCAAGCCACGGTATGGGAACCAGTAGCCGATAGCTTGTTCTTTCTTTCTACTGGTCATCAAATTTCTTGATTTGTTTGGATTTCACAGATTGTGGTTGGGATAATGTCATCGTTAGTCTTGTTATATGCTCCATCTGTCTTTGGCCTGGCTGGAGTTTGGGCTGGTTTGACAACACTTATGGGATTGCGCATGGTTGCAGGCATCGTAAGGTGATTATGATTCTTGTTTGTTGTTCTGTTACACCTGTAAATATGACACTACAGGTAGCAAAATGTAGTCTGATGCATACCTTAGATATCACATATTCACATGGCACTTGGTAGAGTATGTGGTACCCCTGGTGGTGATTTTTCTTTTCTATATGGAGCACACCAACGTTTTCCAATACTCTTCTATGTTCTTGACGTAATGCAATCATTGGCAACATTTCAGGTTGATGTGGAAATCAGGACCGTGGTCATTTCTGCATAAGGAGGAACCGAAACCCGAGGTCTGTTAACTAGTACCTGGTATCTTCTACATAACATTGCATGTAGAGTATCCTGCATCGAAACATGTTTACCTGGGGGAAAATTGTTTTTAATTTTCTAGAGATGAGGTAATGTAACTATGTGATTCACTGCCAACTTTAAGAAGCTGACCAGATGCTATCCAACGTGAACTGTTCGGTGTCATATATTGATCAACTCACCTCAAAGCTCTAGCTGACAGGGAAGCAATGTATTCATACCCTCTAGGATATGCAAAATTGACAAAGGCATGGCCAACAAAATTGACATTAATATAGTTACATTACCTATATTAAACTAATCCTCTCAACAAGGAGCTCGTGTATTTTTCATTATGGTGTTGAATCTGGTAAAACCTTCTGATGATATTGTGCATGTGCGAGATGTATTTATTTCTTTTGCATCATCATGATTATGTGGAGCGGTCTTTAAATATTGTAGTTCCAGGTGCAGCTATCTGCATAATGCCTATCCAGCAAGACAGCCGGTGTAGAGTTAGCAGCTTAGCGCAGGTGGTCGAGGTGAGCTTGGAGTGGCAACTCAAAATTTGAACAAGACCAAGACAGTTAAAGAATCAAGAAGACCAAGAGCCAAAAGTTAAGGTTGGCGATTGGGAGAGTGATGGTTGTTGTTTCGGTTTGTACATGTGGAGAAAATTTCACTTTTCTGGTGCCGGTTCTGTAACAATTTGTTCATTTTTTTTGTTAATGATTCAATCTAATTATACTATTATAGCATGAATAGGCCTGGTACCCTCAATGCCAGTTCCTTGTGAATTCTTACATGTTCCATTGCAATTAATTTCTCTAGATCAAGATTAGGCAGTTCACTCAGAAGTCAGATAAGCTATTGTTTTGGGATTATTTGATGCATTAATTAACTAAATAAACAGAAAATACGCACAACTTATCTAATCTGGCAGGTTAACCAAGAAAGATACTACACCAAACACCAGGCTTAGACGAAACAGTTGTGTAGAATCTCAACATAACATGACAATTTTTACAGTAAAACATCAAGAACACTGCCCATTCATTAACAGAGGGGCGGAATATTTAGAAAAATAGGAGTTTTAAGGCGATAGTCTCGCAAGATCAGTTACAACAGCCGGTGAGTCAAAACCACCTTGGCAATGCACAAAGTTGAGAGATATCTTCACCCTAATTAACACAGCAGTCTCATGCCAAGTGTGTGCCTTGATCTGAAATATCACCATCTTCCACTAGCTCCAAATCCCCCACATTGAGCATTCAGCTAGGCGTCGCCGCCTGGACTCAAGACACACCATTCCAAAAACACTGACTATATTTCATATATTGCAATTACAACGTCTAAGTTAATACATAGTTGTACAGAATCCAGACAAAATTTTGCATAAAATAGCATTGTATGCCGACCCAAACTCCAGAATTGTGTAATATATACATTCAAGGCTAAAAGTAAGCAGTTCCTAATTGGCAAATAGGTCACTCTAGTTAAAAATTCACCACGCCCTGTCCACTCCATTTTAAAGTAATTCCTTTTTAGCAGAGAACAGTAGGGAAAACGCATGTGGCATTCCAACCAGGCAAGTAAGGAATATGGTCTGGCATTCCAGAAACATTAAACAGAAAATCATATTCACCAAACTAAAGCTAAACCCAATGCAAGAATATTTGCGATAAATGTTCAGCCAATTCATATACAAACTTGAATCTCATATGACACCAGAACATTCACAGAAGTTCAGTTACAATGTATAAGGTCATGTCTCCCCATTCACAACATTTGCACAAGACAGAATTCACAACTAGTAGACATTTTCCAGTTTCAAGTCTTAAGAGCAGAGTAAGTTCATGGTGCCATTACAAAGAAAAAATAGCATTCCCAGGAACTGTGTAAACTCCATATACTTCTGATATCTTATAGTACAGCAAGATAACCAGGCTCTGAATATTTGTCTATCTAAACATATAGCTCATAAAGGCTTAAATGAAAATAGAAACCTCAAATGAGCGTAAAGGACAAAACTGAGATATGTGCTGCAAGTTCAAGAACCCAATACAACACCATGAACAGCACTCCCAGCTACTAAAGTACTACTTACTTATTGTGATACACACTGGAATCCATTCATCTGTTCATATTCAGATCATCCTGACCAGAAACACAATGCGGCTAAACGCGCACCGACACCAGTAACAAACTTTACACCATGAGCAACTCTTACAATTGATAGAATTGGTTGAAAAGCAGCATGTGTACTGACCTATCCCCCGTGGTCGCTAGGACGCATATTGTGGTGGTGCCCGTGCCGCCATCCTAGCAACCTGCGCCTGCTGCTGCGCGCTGTTGACCTTGGTGCAGATGACACGCTGGAAGAACTGCTCCCGCGCCAGCGCGCGCACGCTCCTGAGGTAGCCTTCAAACGGGATGGACCCTTCCTGGACGGCCTTGTCGAGCGCGTAGATGGCGTCCTCGAGCGCCATATCGGTAGCGGTGCACTCGAGCATCTGCCTGGACAGCACATCCGCCGGCTGAATCGCCCCCTCAGCATCAGCGTCTTCAGCGGTTCCTTTGCGGTTCTCGGCGACCCAGGCCTCGATGACATCGGTGGCCATCATCACGTCCTGGAGACGGCGCTCAAGCGCCTCCTTCTCCTCTGTGACCTTGCGCACACCGACGTCGACCACCTGCCCCCGGCCACGGAGCTCGGCCTGCACGCCGAAGAGGGCTTCGACCTCTGCCTCGCGAGCGGTGCGCAGGGCGGCGGCGTCGGCATATGCGTTGTCGACGAGCTTGGCGATGGCGTTGCGCCTGAATACCTCGGCGGGGTCCTCGGTGGGCGGGGGGCGTGCAGCGAGCTGGGGCGAGGCGGGGAACCTGTATGGGCGAGGGGCGTAGACGGCGGCCTCTGAGGGGGGCCGAGGAGAGGGAGCGGGGGGCATGGAGGACACAGGAGGAGGAGGATTGGGGGGAGCGGATCTGGTGAAGAGGGGCGGGTCGAGGCCGAAGAGGTGGGAGAGGGACCTGACGAGGTCGAGGAGGTTGGAGGATGGGAAGACCCAGGAGCGGAGGTAGGGCGCGCTGGCGACGAGGCCTGAGCGGTCGACGAGCGGGTGGTGGGGCTTGATGAGCATGTCGCGGGTCGGGGAGAGGAAGAAGAGGGGCGGGGCGCGCGGGTAGGTCTCGGGGAGCCAGATGACGGCGGGGAGGTTGTAGACGGCGCCCCCGTGGTTGATGGGGATGGTGCCGTCGGCCTGGAGCAGGTGCGCGGCGCGTCCGTCGTTGTGGGTGAAGAGCGCCGCCCTGGGGCGGAGGGAGGGGAAGGCTTCGGCCAGGGCGACGAGGTGGTTGCGGATGAGCCACTTGACGTCCTCCGCGTAGGGCAGCGCCGACGGGCCCCGCTGGGAGAGCGCCGTGTTGAGGAACTGCTGCGCGCCGCTCGCTGCCGGCGGCGGCGATGACGAGGCCATCGGAGATCGGAGCGGTGAGCCTGTCCTAGGGTTTTCCTCTTGCTTTCCTGAACGATTGGGTGGGGTGGGAAGGGAAGACTCCTCTCTTGCTTCCTTTGCAACTACGGGATTTGCAACCAAAGGAAGGAAGGAACCGAGTAGTAGTACAGTTCTTTTCATTGTTTTGGTCAAGGAAATAATTGAAAATGCCAGAAGGGATTGTCACAAATTATTTTTGCCTTTCAATATGATGAAATTGAAATTGTTTTTTTTTTGCAGAAAACTAAGATAGTACTAATTCAGCTCAACTAAGAAGAGAATTAGTGTGTGGCATAATCATGAGGTGGAAGGTTCCAAGAACATCTCTAGCTCGCGTATAATCCCCTGGCCCGGAAAATTCTGGCCGATATGCGGGTTGGACCCTTTTTAATTAATTGATCTGGTCAAGGAAATAATTGAAAAATGCCTGAAGGGATTTCACAATTCCTCTGCCTTTCAATCCGACGGAATTGAAATGGAAAAAATAATTACCAGAAAACTAAAATATAATTCCGCTCAAATAAGAAGAGAATTAGTGTGTGGGGTAATCATGAGATGGAAGGTTCTAGATAATTTCCTTATACCTTGGATCAAATGGGCCTTCGCAAGTGTGTAAGGGAATGTACAATAGGGTGAGGTCGTCATATGGGATATTTTTCTTATTTGAAGGTGAAAGAATGAAGAGAGAAGATTGTCTTCACTTACCAAATAGATGATCTCTAAGAAACTAATAAAAGGTTATTTTATTCATTGTATCATATGACTTTCTTGCTAACAATTTTTCGTATTAAAAATAAATTAATGCCATTAATTTAATAGAGATGACAATAAGAGATATGTCATGCAATGAAATTATAAGGTTTCTTGGAAACTAGGACAAAAAATGATCAACATTCAAACCATTGTACAATGCTAGGCCTGCAATTCGAGCCAAGCCGAGCGAGCTCGGCTCGACTCGCTTGAACTCGCTAACCTGACGAGTCGAGCCGAGCTCGACTCGTTTGTTGAACGAGTTCAGAAATGAAACTTGGCTCGACTCGGTAAACTCGCGAGTAGCTCGTTTAACTCGCTCAAATAAAAAATATAGAATTTTTGATATATTAGTGCCAAACTGTTAATTTTTCACCGATAATGGTGTAAAGGTTTAATATTTCAACATTGATCTACGTTGGAGAAAGAACATCATAGTTGTATTTCATAATTAGTAGGAAAATTGCTTTTTTTTTTGTATGCGCGCATGTTTGAATACTTAGAATGTGTTAAACGAGTTATCGAGCTACTCGCGAGCTACTCACGAGTAGCTTGGTCAACAAACGAGTTCAGAAATGAAACTTGGCTCGACTCGTTAGCTACCGAGTTCGAGCCAAGCCGAGCCGAGTCACGAGCTACTCGTTTAACTCACGAGTTTCGAGTTTTAATTCCAGCCCTATACAATGCCTTGCAAAGCAGAGCTCTTGTTAAGCTCTTTAGACAAATATTATGTCTAAAACTTCTTGCCTCTCCCACACTGAACTGAGCAGAACTTGTCATAATAGAGATTGTTGTATTAAAGAGACGAAAGGTTGTCATGCTAAGACCCAAAAGGATTAGCACACTAGAGAAACAACCATCGCGAAAGATGAGAACCCTAGATTGGAATGCTCGGATTGCAATCACACCAACGAATACGAAAACCGACCGGATATTAGGAGGATCAACCAGACACACAACTGCACACGTCTACTGCCGGCGCTAGACACACCACCAGAGCAAGGGATAGGGCGAGGATGACCTTATTCCGACACCGAGATTTAACTGCCGCATCACCACCTCGACAAAGACACATAAACTAACTTAAAAAAAGAAACGGAACCCTCCCACCGACGAGAGGCCGCGGTCCGTCACTCCTCGAAGATCTGAAGGGCCATCAGAGGAGGGGCGAACCAGCGGCTTCACCGGTGAGCGGGGTGGAAAACCTAGACGCCTTTAGATTCTCTTCTCCTATGACCGAACAGATATATGTGTATCGCTGGCATTTTTTCATTTTTAATTCTGATTCCAAATTAATAAAATCCGGGGAGCATGAAGGATTTATGGCCAATTTGCTTATATGTGATATACAAGTTGGTGTCCAAGTGTTGGCAAATAGGTCGAAAGGTATCCTCCATGAAGTTATGTAATGTGACATGTTAGTGTCTAAGTTTCTGGGCACATAGGTTGAAGTGTTGGCAAACAGGTTGAAGGGTAAACCCTAAACTCCTAACCAAAGTGTGTTTGTTCACGGACGTCTTATCACGTACAATATTCTTTTGGCCTATGAGATAACTCATTCCACTCAAATTAAAAAAAAAAACTCATTCCACGCAAAAAAAAAGAGTGAGTCGGTTGGTTATGCAGCTCTGAAATTAGATATGAGTAAGGCATATGACCGAGCAAATTGGTGTTTTGAAGGCTATGATGAGAAAAATAGGTTTGGCAGAACAAAGGGTTCAGCTTATCATGAAAAGGAGAGGGGGGGGGGGGGGGGGGGGGTAATACACATTACCCTACACGAATCGACACAACAATCGCATGAGCTAATTAACCTCATGAGTATATATGATTAGACACCACTCTCTGGCAATGACACAAAGCTAATTGAGTACCACTAAACCAATAATACCACCACATAAAAAGCAAAAAAAAAAAGGTTGTCCAAAACAGGACAGCCACAATAAGTTTAACAAAGCGATGAAGTGTTAAACCTTAACGAGGTGGCCGATTCCATTATCTTTTCGTTAAGAATCATCAAAAGGAAAAGCTACTACTCCCTCCATATCTGTTTTAATCTTTTCTGATCCACATGTTTTTAGACATGTTTAAATGCAAGATTCATGTGAATCTTACGCTTGAACAAGTGTAGACGTGTGAACTAAAAAAAAAAAAAAATCTTACATTTTAATACGTAGGGAGTAGCTAATTAGCTCGCACCCGTCCAAAATGGGCAGTTTTTCGTCAAAAGACGATGCGTAGATGAAGATCTTTCAGATCAAGGAGGATCATCAGCGTCTCGTAGGCCCCTCCCTTTGAAATTTTTCCTTGGCGCGTGCTGTTCCCTGAGACTGTTCTTCGGCGGGTTAATAATTCTTGGGCACCATGTGAACGACACGCCAAGCCACATGCCAAAAAATTTGATGACGCGACATGGCAGAGGTTGCCCAAAGAGCCAACTCTCTGGTTTGGCATTTCATAAGTCAAGAAGGGAAAACCGTTTCATTTTCTGACCTCACATCGACGGCTCTGAGAGTTGCTACAGCTCGTTAATCGTACGTGTCTCGATCTGTCGATCTCTTATGGTCAGAGCAGAGGCACTGCATGGAGCAGGACTATGGTCAGTGAGTTGCATAACTCGTCATATGGTTTCACTGCAAGCTGGAGGGATAACTCGTCAGATAATGCTCACAAGCATATGGTTTCAGCTTGAAATCATACGAATCCTGTTCGTGTAGAGAAACGCTGATCCAAAAAGATGGATGTTAGAGTAATGCATAAGCAGATCACCTGCTAGTTTCCGTAGAAAATTAATAAGGATTTAGTATGTATTTTTCCCGTGTCCTACTCATGAGTCATGACACACTCATACAAGCCTCCTCATCCATTAATGGCAAAATCTACGATAACCTCCCACACAAGGGGGACATATGATAGAAGGCGCGCGAACTGGGGGTTATCATCAATTGCCCCTCCATTAATTGACCAAATCATATTATGCCAATCTCTATAACCACATCTGAGAAAAGAGAAGCATACGTAGGGTTGTTGGCCACGTGTAGAACGCCCAACTAGCATATCATTCACACGTCCACTATATGAAGAGAATGTGGTGACAAGACGCCGCTGCACCAATTATTTGCAAGCCAGCTCTCACACTGGATAGGAGGCTTCCTCTCACTCCAACTTCCTCTTTGGTGCTCACTGCTTCCTTTCTTCCTAGTTCTTCTAGTACTGTCCAGAGACTATAACTATAAGACGCTCGATTGGATGGCAGCCGCATGCCAATCTGTGCAAGAACCGAACGATGGCCGTCACCCTACGGTGGGCGGAGGCCCGGTTCTGCTGCCACGGCAGGCCAGCTCGGCACCTCCGCCACCGGAGATGTCATCATCGTCGGGGTCAGCGAGGGCTCTGAAGATCCACAGCGAGGCCGAGCGCCGGCGCCGGGAGAGGATCAACGCACACCTGGCCGTGCTCAGGAGGATGATCCCTGATACCAAACAGGTTTGCCTGACCCTCCAGTGTGTGTTGTGAAGCATTTGGCAACAGATATCTTGGCCATTTCAAGTGTGTAGTGAAGCATTAACCGAAAAAATCTCAGTTGGACACTACAAATTATTAGTGGTGTAACTGGCCAACTTTTGTTCCTTTTTCTAGAAGCTAACTTTTGTTAGTTAGGAAGTTTCAAATGATAATCTTGATCTAGCTTTCTGTCAGTGTCAGACATAAAATACGAAGAACATTGAAACTTGCAGCAAAGGCACAACCTTTAGGCACACGAGTGTTCACAATTCTTCTTCTTCTTCTTTTTTTTTGACGGTCACCGGGGGAGGGGGAAACCCCTCCACCTGAATTTTCAATTTTCCATATATATGGGGCAAGAGCCCAGAGTTGCATGTCACAGCAGTATAATGGGGGAGGTGGAGCACAACACACGCACACTACAGATATCTACATGCATGGGGTCGTACTGAAGGCAGACAAGCCACGCACCAACATCGTCACGGTGATCAAGAGGGAGGCGCTCCTTCCACAGTAGAGCGTCGTCGCGACAGCATTTGAGGAGGAACTGAAGGTTGGGGACGAGCTCTCGAAAAACCACCCCATTTCTATATATGCTTCCAGAGATGCCAGAGGCAGAGGAGAGGAGAGTGAACGTCGCGGCAGTCGCAGTAGGGACTCTTGAACGGGGTGTTCACAATTCTTCGGAGTTCGGACTTTTCACAGTACAGTTCTGTTACTTGTAAGCTGTAACAATTTGATAATTCTTCTTTGTGCACTGCAGATGGACAAGGCCACCCTGCTAGCCACAGTGGTGGACCAGGTGAAGCGGCTGAAACGGAGAGCAGGCGAAGCCACACGGCTAACACCACCCATCCCGCCAGTGACCGACGAGGTCTCCGTCGAATGCTACACCGGCGACGACGGTGGCATGTACATGAAGGCCTTCGTGAGCTGCGATGACCGGCCGGACCTCGTCGCTGGGCTCGTCCGGGCGCTGCAGGGCCTGAAGCTGAGGACGGTGAGAGCGGAGGTGGCTTCCCTCGGAGGAAGGGTGCGGTGTAGTCAGGAGGAGGAAGACGGTGCACGTTGTGTTCCACTCGGGTCCATTAAGAAGGCCGTGAGGCAGGCTCTGGCCAAGGTCGCTTCTCCGGAGCTGGTGTATGGTAGCAGTAGCGGTGGTTTTGCGTTCCAGAGCAAGAGACAGAGGATCCTCGAGTCACATTGCTCCATCATGTCTGTGTAGATGATTGTCCTGCCATTTTTGAATCGCTATGTGCTGCTGTACTTCATAGGAGTATGTTTTAACTTCATGTTGTTCGTTGAATGAAATATAAGTAGTACTATACTATCAGATTGTGTGAAAAAATTCGAAGTTTCAATTTTTTCCTATATTAATTCAATGATTATAAGTGTTTCATGCGCTGACCAACTATCTCAAAAGTCCGAACTGATGAAAAGTCTAGTGCAATCCACATATACACTTTCACAAAAAGAACTTCTGGACATCAACTCATTTTATTATTTTAGACTTATTTCTTTTAGATTCATTTAAACTAGTGTAGCTTTTTTGCGGTTATAATCTCATTGATGATAATTAAAAGCTTGCATTTATAACCATACACTATGTTGTGCCAAAGCGGTTCCTAACCTTCTCTCCTCTCTTTGATCCGGTTCAATATATAGTGGAGCATCGCACCATGAAATCTGACAAGAAAAGCGAATCAACATTTTGGTTCGCTTCTTTGCATGCACAAGTTGGCCATTTGATAGAAGTGTGAGGTAAAAAGGAGGAGAGAGGAGAGATTTTTGCTGCATGCATGTCTCTGTTGGGCTCCACATACACTTGTTTGATGCGGTTCTATACATAGTAGGCATTTGGCTACCGATTCAACTCTTGACAACTTTTTTGGTTGAGTCGAGCCTACATAGTGGCCTCAATAGATAGATAATCGATAAGCTGCATGTAAAGGTTACATTCACCCAATCGAATTGACTACAGGGTAGAAATTTTAGAGCAACAAGGTCACTCCGGTTCTATTCATGCTGTGAAACATGGATTGACAAGCCCAAAAAGGAAAATCAGACAAAAGTCAGGATCTCTAGGCAGTTCAGTAAAAGACACGTACTTAACGCGAATAATTACAAAAGACGTATCAGCTAATCTCACATGATTCAACTTCAACGCGGAGGAAATCCTTCACTTTCAACCGTTGTGACGTGGCAGCCCCATTCCAAGACGAAACCTGACTACCACTAGTCCAGAGAAGAGTTCTCCTCCATTCCAAGACGCGTCTCCGCATTATATGCTCTGGATGCAGTCCACGACATCATGGTCGAATTGCAGATCTTCATCGCTTGACTGTACATGCAGAATTGCAGATCGCAGAAATCTTCATCGCATGATTAGTTTTGAGTTTTGACATTTCAGCGGTTGCGTGAACAGACTGAAATACTACGCCTCTTCATCGGTGGTTAACTGGTTATTATGATTTATGAGACACGCATAGAACCGCTTTGTCTTTTACTTAAGAGCCGTACGCAGCAGCATGCAAAGCGTGTGAGCATTCAGACTTCCTTGCTGTTGGGAGCAGTATACATCAAGAGAAATACTTGGAAAATTTCGTGGGAAATAATCGACATGCAAACTTTCAAGGTGTTTACGTCCATGTTTTTTTAAATAAAAAGTAAATATTAATATCGTGAAAATACCAATTACACCCAGACTCTGCAACAACGCATCGCCCTAATGGCAATAGGGATGCACACAGCCGTAAAAAAAAAGAAGAATTACACAAATAAGAAAAGTCTCGCCACAACGATCAAATCCTTGTAGCAGCGACACTAACACCACCAAAATAACACAGAAGTCTAACCCCTCCAAAAACGACGTCTCTAAGAAGGAAACAGTGCACAAGCACCATCGTCGCCCGATCAAAGATCCTAGGTTTTCACTCTAGAGAATGTACTCGCTCGCAAAAACAATGCCTTCAACAAAGTCATTACCAGTACAACCAATGAAGGCCAGACCTTAGTTTTTCATCCTGCAAGGTAAGACTGTGGACTTCTCCTATGATGTTGCCCCCACTAACAGTCGCTGCTGCGAGTCTCAGCTCACCAAGCCAGTTCCTCATCGCCACAAAATTTCAAACCACCATCGCTAGTCCTTGTATCCTGGATTTCATGTCCTTCTCCGCATCTGACTTCACCATGGATTGTCAAAGACACATCTCTTGGCGGTAACAGACAACAGAGTTTTGGATCGCTCCCTGTGAAACCAAACGGCCAGAAAAAAACATGGGTGCGCCCGACAAAATCCCATCCAATTCAGCAATCTCCAAGCATGAGGCGCCCAATGGAATTCGCCGGCAGAGACTTTCGGAACTCAACACTCCGACCAAATCAATGAGGACACACATCCAGCAGATCTTCGTCCATGTGATGTTCCATCTAATACAAAATCATTTTTGCGACCTTGGAAAAAGTTTGGAAAAAGTTGGTGCTAGCACACAGGATTTCTGTTTGCGCAGGGTGGAAGATGATCTTTTCACATGAAAATATACAAGCACATAAGACTAGAGAACTTACATGTGTTCTTTTTTTATAGTATTTTGAAATTCATACAAAAATTTATCCTGGATTTTCTTTTTGAAAAACTGGCAGTCGTTCTGCCTTCCGATTAGATAGAAAAGAGTGTTATTTAGAGAATTTTGGACTAGGGAAAATCCCTTTACATGCAAAGCAAAACTACGAGTCTCCCGGTACCTGCGTGGGCAAAAGCCCGTTGCGCCTCCTCTTCCCGCACCAAAGCCGCCACTTTCGTAGCCGAGATCGCCACATTGCGGAATGTCCTTCTGTTCCTCTCCTTCCAAAACCCCCACAACGAGCGGAAGGTCCTTATGTTCCTCTCCCTGATATTACTCCCTTATACTTACGCTACTTTACTACAGAACTCAATCTTCTTCAGATCCTAGAAACACAAGTTCTGTTTATTACTACTAATAATGCCCAACTATTGCTTTTGAGGAACACAGCAATGCCCAACTATTGCTTTTGAGGAACACAGCAAGCTTGAAATTCTGTTTGGGAGCAACTACATGCCTAGATGTATAAAGGTACAAAGATGTAAGCTGGATTAACTCAGTTGTTCGCTTTAACTATGAGTGACAGAAAGTCGACTTCAGATTTATTGAAGTACTACAAGTACCAGATAGTAAACTGAAATCATCTCTGAACAATAACTATGAGAACTTGCAACAGCAGTGAACCTACATGGATGATTTATTCAGGGAAGATCACTAAGATCACATATTCAGAACTTCCATATGATGCCATTAAGACGGATGAGGATCATGTGGACAACTAATGTGTTCACTGAGGGTTCGGTGGGCGGCTATTTGCGGCAGAAACCCTAGATCCCCACTCAAGAAGCTCCTTACTTGTGTCATCCGTGTGTACAATGACTTCTATAAAGCACAGGCAATCCTTGTTAGGTCCTAGAGATGCCTTAATCGCCTCCTTCAGTTCCTCCTCCGTTCGGACCTACAGGCAGAAAATTGTGAAATGTCATTGCAATGTGGTATTTATACATACGTATTTTAACTGTAGAAATACAGCATACAACTGCGTTGCCGACCTTTGCCGTATAGCACTTGCCCTCGCCATTATGGAATGCTTCGACCACACCGGTGTAATTCCAGTTCTTGATGACATTGTAAGGACCGTCATGTATCTCCACCTCGATGGTGTAACCCCCGTTGTTTATGAGAAAGATTATGTTGTTTTGCCCCCACCGGATCATCGTCGACACCTCTTGCGCCGTAACCTATAGTCCAGTTCAGTCAATTCTTTATATATAGCCACACATTTTGATAGAACTCGAAATATAAGATAGAATGTTTGGTCATTCTGAATTTTTGGTACCTGAAAGCTGCCATCGCCAATGAAGGAAATGACACGCTTGTCCTTAGCAGCCTGCGCATATCCCAGAGTTGCACCAACCGACCAACCAATTGATCCATATTGCATCTGAAATTCATACCTTCCGGAAGAAAATGGTGTTAAACTAAATATAAACTCAACAAAATACATCCTACTTTTTTTTATTGACGAAAAGGCAGTCAGGCCTGCTTTTCTTATTGCATATAGAAGAAGAGTACAAGAAGTACACGAACCAACAAAATACATCCTACTTACTGACACAAACATGACTTGTTTGTTGTAACCAGAGTAAACGTATTCTAGACTTCTATTATACTTTTTGAATCATGTCAAAGCTCTTACATGAAACCATCTGATAATATGACCCATCTATAGGTTATTTTATCGAATTCGAGCTACTATGTGCCATTTTTTTCAAATTTCCCCTGATATTACTGAATTTCCCAAAATTCAGAACAAGATGTCTCAATATAAGGTGATTACACCCAAATTAGAAATACTAAGATAACCGATGTGGCCAGCAAAAAATTGGGGGAGTTTAAAAAAATTAACAGACTAAGCTCAGAAATATCTCAAGGGAGCTCACCCACAGCCTTCCGGTAGTTTCAGCTTTTGGCAGTTAAACCATGAGTCCCCAGTCTCTGCAATCACAGCAGAGTTACCCGACAGCATGTTCTGAATATGCTGGAAAAGTACATTCACTCTCAAAGGCTCTCCAGGTTCAGACGAATGAGGTTTGCCCTGCGGCACAAAAATCCGACGATAGTTCTCGTACGCAGTTGTGTTCTTCTTAAGCCGGCTTGCAAGTGCATGGAAGAAATCCTTCATCAGAACACATCCAAATGCAGGCCCATTCCCAATCACCACTCGGTCCGGCTGGACAATGATGGCCTTCTCCTTCTTGATTAGAAGCGAGTATCCAACCGAGCTGTAGTCGTTAAATATCGGCCCAGCAAACAGATAGGCGTCAGCTGACTCCACGATCTCAGCACAGAATGGAGTGCTCACAGCACCCCAGTATGTGCCGATAAACCTTGAGTGGTGCTCTGGCACAAGCCCCTTTGCAGAAGGCATCACCGCGACGGGGTAACCGGATGCGTCGGCCAGCTCTACAAAGGCTCTGCATGCTTTGGCCACCCTCATCTTCGGTCCACCGATAAGAACCGGCTTGACAGATTTGTTCAAGAAAGCCGCAGCTGCTACCACTGCGGCTTCAAGGCTCATCTGGTTTGACGGTCTGACAAATGTAAATTCATCCAAATTAGTGATACCAAACGCATTGTCTGCAGGTAAAATAAACATATCCTGCAACCTCATCGTTCTTATGCGCGTAGAGGGAGCACACTGACACTTACCTTGGGGAGAGAAAGAAAGGGACAGGATGGCGGCTGAAGGTAGGATGTGGGATCGAGGGAGGTTGCAGCTGATGCTGATGTAAACCGGTTTGCTCTCCTTCAGTGCAGTGGAGATAGCAGTGTCAATCTGTTCATGTGCATCCTCCAAGTTGTTCACCACTGCCTGTGATTTGAGAATGAGAATACGAGATCATATCATAGCACAAAACAAAACAAAAATCATTATGCTCATTTTGTAACTGGGAAAATTGGGTTTTTACCCAGAAGTTGAGCGGCCTTGGATTATGTACCCAAAGTTGATTGTCAATTGGTAAAATACCTAATACATATCTGAAAACAAAATAAAGATGTACTAGGGACCTGAAAGCAATTATGCCTAACCGTTGATCGATTGGATCTAGTACCTAACCCTATACATGCCTGCCCATATTCGATCGTCGGTGCCGCCAGGCAATTCAACAAGCGCCTGCTCGTCCAGCTTCTCGCGTGCCCAACGCTTCTGGTCGAGCAACGCCGTCGAGGTCATCTGCCTGTATTGGAGCCGTCCGCTCGTGACCGGCGTCGCTGCCGGCCGGAGCCGTCCACTGGCACCTAGCCGACAGTATACATGCACGTACTACCATGCACACCCTTGCTCGCTGCAGCTTGCTTGAGGTGCGCCGGCCGGGACACACGCACTGGACTGCCGTTTCTGTTTCGGTTGATTGCTAGGTGGATCTTGTTTTTTACATTCAGGGGCTACGTGTTGTTTTATTTCCATCAAAATCCTTGGAAGACATTTAACCAATTGACAATCAACTTTGGGTACATGATCCAAGGCCGCTCAACTTCTGGGTAAAAAACCAATTTTCCCTTTGTAACTGTACTGTCTACTGATGTCAGGAAGCCTACTTTAACTTGGTGCAAATAACACCAACAATCAAGCCGGTTATACTCACAATGAGGATTTAAATGTACTTAACCAATATTCAGAGACCAAGTTTACCTCAGAAACAGCATTTTTTCATAATTACAGCACAAACTAAATCGGCAATCCCTATACGGTCTACACTAAATCGTCAATCTCTAAGTACATGCCCCCGCAGAGCCAGAACATAGGATCATATCAAGCTGTGCAGATTCTAGCATAGTGGTGACCAGATAACGCAAAAAGAAAAATTGTCAGGAAGGATACTGCAATATTGCAAACTGTATCATCATACTGTCGGACTGTACATCTGAATCAACTGGTTAGGATGAAAATGCTGGAACTGTAGCAGCGCCATTCTTAGGTACATCCCTGACAATTCGCACTAAACCCAAAACCCCAGAGTAGTGCTGGAGGCGGACATGAAAGAACTATTACAAATAACATCACTAACTGAACATGTCACAAATAGAACTGCGAATCACACCACAGATTCAGTTCATCAATCCAACTGCAACCTATGTAAAGTTTCCCCTAAAATCTAAGCAGCCCATAACTCAGTAACAAAATCATAACATTACGACTTACAAGAGTAATGAATTAAGGACTATGATTGATGAGGAGAGCAAAAAAAGGTGGGCTGGGCACGAACGCAGATACCTGGTAGCAGGTGACGTTCTGGAAGCATCGGAGCTCCTGCGTGAAATCCGGTAGGCCGATGGTGTGGTGCAGGACCCGGTTGCTGCCGTAGTCGTTGCTGTTGGGTCCCCCGACGACGCAGACGAGAGGCAGGTTCTCGCTGAATGCGCCGGCGACGGCGTTGATGGCGCTGAGGCCCCCGACTGTGAAGGTGACCGCGCACGCGCCGACCCCGCGGCCCGCGCGCGCGTACCCGTCGGCGGCGTACGCGGCGTTGAGCTCGTTGCAGCACCCGACGAGCCGCACCCCGCCGCCGTCCTTGTCGGCCTCGAGCTCGTCGAGGAGCGTGAGGTTGAAGTCGCCCGGCACGGTGAAGACGTCGCGCGCGCCCACCTCGGCCAGGCGCCGCGCCAGGTGGCGGCCCAGCGTGGCGTTCGCCGGGATGGAGGGGGTGGGGGACGGGGATTGTAGCGAGCCTATGGCGGCTTCCATGGCGATGGCGGATGGCGCGGCGGCGGTGGCGCGAAGTTTCTTGGCTTTGTTGGAGAGGCCGGTCGAAAGGGGGAGAAGGTTCTTGTGTTTGGAAAAGTTGGCTGCTCTGTTTTGGTGATGTATACTACGGCGGTCGAAGCTGACACATGTATCGCCGGGCAGGCGGCTTCTAGATAGAGACTAGAGAGAGCCAGGAAAGGGAACAAGTGGCGCGTGGCGCCATTTTCGACCAGTGGAAACGACAACGTTGTGCTCGCTAGCTTCGCCGCCAGCTGCGACGATGACGTTGCAGTTTCAAGTCCAGATTATTTTTGAAAGCAAAATCTGGCGCTGATTTCACTGCAGAAAATTCGAGTTTGGCAGCGGTGGTGCACAAGGTAGGCTGCTGTTTAATTTTCTCCTCCCTGAGCTGATTCTTCACGGGGCCAGATGTGAATATCGGGCATTTGTTTTAGACGTCCAATCAGACTGCTCTACGTACGAGATCACGAGGAATGTCCTAGGTAACGTACAGGTATGCCTATTCGCGTCTTCTAGAATGTATTTTATTTCATGTTGTTTTCTCTTCTTTTTTCTCTTTCCTTTCTTTTGGACGCGACTGTGCTGTTTACTCTAACAGTGCTCTAGGTGTTGTACCGCGTGATTGCTATATTAACATAGCGGGGTGAAAGCCTATTTCGAGGAAAATATATTTTATTTCAAAATTTGGTTTTTAAAATGTGCTCTCATCTTCGCGCCGTTGGTGGATATAATCCACATAATGGCTCCTGGAGCTGATCTTTTTTAGGATCACAGAATGTGGGCCTCGAGTTGATCAAGGGCCTTTTCATTATTCAAGAAACGAAATCGCAAGAATACTGTAAACACCACCGATCAGATTCACTCAACGAACAAGGATTCGGATTACAAGCACGAATTCGGAGGAACAATGGAGAAGGAAGGAGGGGATCTAGGAGGAAGAAGGAGCACAAGCACGCACGCCAAACACACACGCCCAGCCAGGCCTCGCCGAAGCCGCCGTCCGATCCGTTCCGTTCCAAGCCGAGTCTCCTTGCAGCTGACCTCCTGGTGTATATGCTCCCCTGTTCCGTCCTCGTGTAGCTCCCGAGCAGGCCTTGGCCAAGAGTGACGGCCCACCGACCAGCCCAGTAGATAGGTCGTTGACAATCCCCCCTTCTTAAATTTCGGCTTGCCCCCAAGCCGATGTTTTTCCAGACCGCCAGGATCCCACGGCACCTCAGATGTATCAATACCATGGTTGGTACAAGCATCATTCACACATGCAGGAGTACCTTGACGCCAAGCTGACGAAAACCAATCACCCGGTTCCCATGGCATTACAAGCCAGAGAAGATACGCCTTCTCATATAACTGCAGTTTGACACCACCTGGGTCCCAGTATTTGTGCAATTTAATGAAGCCATTCTCAAACGTCCACACATCAGGAATAGAGTGGGGAAGATCATCTCTTAGAACCAAGCACAGATAGCACCAGCTTCCTTTCACCCAGTTGGCACACGTACTCGAAATCTCCAAGAAGTTAACCAAACCAAAGGGAGAAGGTTCCAGCTTTAGATATGCAGGAACACACAATGGAGAAATCCACCCATTCCAGCAATGATTCTGCAAATGTGTACTGTTTTGCCAATTCGTGCTATAAATTTCTGAAACCTTCGGATTCTTACCATTTTGCACTGCCTCGTAGAAGCTAGCCTTTGCACTGATGAGGATACCCGGTTCCAGCTTTGTACTTCTTTGCCAATTCCTACCATAGATATCAGCACCCAGAATTTGTGCAGCATTCTGCAATGTTTCATAGAAACTAGCTTCTGCACTTATGAGAACATCAGGACACTGAATAAGCAGGCTACAACAGAGAACTTTTGTTGGCTGCAGTCCCACAGATTTGACAGTAAAATGCATGAAGAGATATCCGGTCCCTCCAAAGTTCGGTTGAGCATGGTCGACACTTGGTAGTAGATAACTCCCGGAACTCATATCTTTGTTACTGTCGTGCTTCACGGCAACCATAAGAAAACATGGCTCTGGAGGCCTGAATCTTGCAGAGAACATGTACCATGCAGCAACACCCAACAAATGCAACTGAAAAGAATTGCATGGTGGCTTCCGCCGAAAATTTGACACACGTTTGCCACGCATGCCAATATGAAACTGCAGACATTTCAAGCACCACACCCAATAGCGATCAGCTAATAACTTGTCAGGAACTGAATTGGAGTAGTGCAGCTCACAGGTAATTGAAAGAGAAGAGAGTTTTTCCAACAGTTTATGTCCTGGGCTGTCATCAAACCACCAGCCTTTGCAGCCACCAGGATCCCATGAAGCATGTAACTCCTGTCCCTTTGCAACAAGACGAGGAAAATTATAGATGTGCCAGTCCTTATCAAACACCAATTCCATCTCAATAGAATGCCAGATAAAAGGGATGTATCTCGTTAACACCCATTGCTTCACAACTTGCACTGCATCCTTCCATGAACCTAGTATTGACAAATAAAATTTGTATGCCGGAAGCATAACAACACAAGCACTTGGTTCACCTTCTTCAAGTCTGAAGCATAACAGCACCTCCATACAACACCTTGATGGCTCACAATCAGATTTATCCCTATCTGGTGGTCTCTTATAGTGTATATATTGCTTCATAGCAGAGCTAGTTGTAGCCGTTGGCAGGTTCATGCACAGGCCAATATCAGATGGCCATGGAGGCTTTAGCTTCACCACTTTCATTCTCTCAAACGGATGTCTAGCTTCTCTCAGTTCAATCCAATTTGCATTCCAAGTCCCTTGACTGTCCTGAACTATGAAATCTTTGCCACGCTTTTGCTGCGCATGCTGAAATAAGTCCTGGCCACGGATCAGAGGTGATTTTGCACGAGTCCAACTGGGTGGTGGCCAGGGCACAATTCCAGTCGCAGTAGGAACTTCATTGAACACCTCGTAAGCTTCTGCCAGCAGACTCGGCGACTTCTCTATACCACAGCATGAGCAATCGGCCAGAGTTTGTGTTGCATATGAGTTGGGCATGGACACTGATACAACATCATTGTGGCTCAGGCACTCGGACCAACAGTTCACGGGCACCACATCAGCGAGGTCAGTGTCGTTGATGTCGACTACCATAGGTGCGACGTTGAGCGCCGTTGAATCACCAGTGAGTCTGGAGGTGCTTGCTCCTCCCTTGAGCAGGCACAGTGCAGAAGTTGGAGTCAAAATCGCAACCCCTGGCTCAGGGTCGAAGCAGCATCGCTCGGACTCGGAGACGCTGCCGGTGGTCGTGCATGAGGTTGTTGTTGCCGAGGATAAGAGCGCGACCTCCAGATGAGAGGCGCCACGGCTTGGGCACTCCGACAAACAGTTGGTCGGCGCAGGAGCTGTGAGATCCGTAGGGACCCAGTGGTTGGTGGAGACATTGGTCGAAGCCGAGGCTGGTGGTGCGGAGCCACCGACGAGGTAGTCGTAGTAACGCCGTGCCCCCGGGCTGAGGCCATCGCCCGAAGCGAACTCATCTGAGTTGCCGACGATGTAGTCGTAGATAAGCCGGGCCTCCGGGCTGAGGTCGTCCTTGGTAGTCGGGCTGGAATCGCGTGTTGATGTCGAGGCGGAAGCAGGTGCCGCTGGGGTCGTGGTGGAGATGGCGCTGCCTGGGGCGTGCAGGGACGCGGTCGAGCGCGTCGATGGCGAAGCTGAGACCACTGCAGGGCCGTGGGCGCAGCTGTGCAGAGTCGAGGTGGTGTTCGTCGGAGGGGAAACTGATGCGGTCTCCTTGCCGCTCACGAGCGCAAGGTACGCCTCCCACTCCCGGTCGCAGTCCTCCGGGTCAGCTAAGGCGAATTCGCGCCACGCCTTCATGATTGGGCTCTCGTGCTCCATGGATTGGTGGTGGGGAAAAATTGGATGAAATTTCTGTGGAATTTTGGGGAGGGATCGACTGGCTCTGATACCAGATGTAAACACCACCGATCAGATTCACTCAACGAACAAGGATTCGGATTACAAGCACGAATTCGGAGGAACAATGGAGAAGGAAGGAGGGGATCTAGGAGGAAGAAGGAGCACAAGCACGCACGCCAAACACACACGCCCAGCCAGGCCTCGGCCGAAGCCGCCGTCCGATCCGTTCCGTTCCAAGCCGAGTCTCCTTGCAGCTGACCTCCTGGTGTATATGCTCCCCTGTTCCGTCCTCGTGTAGCTCCCGAGCAGGCCTTGGCCAAGAGTGACGGCCCACCGACCAGCCCAGTAGATAGGTCGTTGACAAATACAAACAAGTTTACATCCGACCTCACATAGTAAAGATACAGACATTCATCCAATCCAGAAAACAAAACAAAAAATTGGCCTTTAAAATTTGCTGCCCAAGTTTTTTATCGGTCTTTTCAGTCTCGGTCATTTTGGTTTCATTTTTTTAAGAAATGCGGTAGGGGAATCCCCTACATCGTTTTTTAAATAATAAGAATCCAAATCTGCGTCCGTGAGGATTTGAACTTGGGTGTATCGGTTTTTTTTTTTTTGAACAAGGGAAGGGCCCCGAAGGACCCGGAAGCTGCTTTATATTTCATCGGTGGGATTACATTTTGCAGAAACACCCAAACTAAAAAGGAAATTACAAACATGGCCTGCAATTTTACATAAAGGACTCCAAAGGGAAAACATAAAAAGCAATTGAGTCCCTCTCCACCCAAGCTTGACGACGAACTCAACGGCCGGAGCAGCGATGCCATCACCGGGGACGAACCACTTGGTACAGCATCTATGATGAATCTTCAGCCGGAGTTGAGAAGCCTCCGAGATGGCCTGCAGCCAGGAGGTTGAACAGCCACAAGAACGTGGCCTTGGAGGGCCGCCATTCGGCCATAATAGGCAGAGGCAAGACAGCCATCGCCGTCGCACGTCCTCTGCTGAAGAACTCCAGAAGAAAGCAGCTTCGATGCAAAGCAGCGACAGAGCCCTGCTCGCATCTTTCCCAAACCCTTCACCACCAGCCAGCTCTCGCCTCCAAATCCACGCATGCCGACCACCATGATCAACAAGCAGCAGAAGGAAAACAGAGAGATGAACAGCAGTAAGAGCAGAGCGCTGATTGGAAGAGCTCGTCGCCGACCACCCCGCCATCGACTTCCGCCACGGAAGCTCAGCAAAGGAAGCCATCAACGCCTCACCAGCGTCGCGCCCAGACGCCAGATCGGGGAAGCTCAAACCAGCCTTATTGTCGGAGATGCTTGATCTCCCCGCCACCAGTCGGCCTACCTCCTGCCACCAGAGATACACCGCCGCGACGAGCAGAAGCAAGGCGCCCTGGATCTGGCCGGAGAAATCCAGAGACCTACTCCCACACACCCATCCAGGGTAACCTACGGCATAAAGCCAGATCGAACTAACTAAAACTACTACTAGTATGTACAGGAGGAGCCTACCACCTATTCCATCCTCTCGCCGGCCGGCCGTACCTCCGGGGAGAAGGAAGGAGAGGGCGGCGGAGGAAGTCTCGAGACGACTCTCAAGGAGGCGAAGCTGAGCGAGAGAGAAAAGAGAAGCCGTGCCGACTATTGCACTCTGTAATTTGAAGCTGTATGGGTGTATCGGTTGTATATCCACTTGTCTAACCAAGTGAGTTGGACTCACTTCTTTTTCGGTTCCGTTCTCGGTCTTTTTGGTTTCAGCTTTGTCTCATCGGTTTTCTAGCCCACCCCTAACTACCCACACAAAAACAACACGTCCCCAGCAAGCCCACATCGGTGAAAATCCTGAAATCTAACATCTACAGTTGTTGTATCGAGGACTCAACATGCCGCTCAAACAACGCCTCCAAGGAGCGAACTGACACCACCAACACCAAGTCCGACGAACTGGACCTAGAGCTTACCCCGGTACTCGGGCAGAGGAAGGTCCAGAAACCTCCATGGAGGTAAGAACACCCCCTTGGTCATTGCCATTGTTTGCGCCAACCATTGCTATGCAAGGATTCCGTCTTGAACCATGGTCATAGATCCATCCGAAGACCTACCCATGGCCATAGACCCACCCATACACTGCCGAAGCATGAGCAGAACCCGGACGGGGAAGCGGGTCACCGGAGAGGACCATCAGTGCAAAGAGTGAAACGTGCATCTTGCCATCGAAGGAGGGAGGCATCGACGAGCGCAACGACAGGGTTGCCGGAGGGCCGCCACATCAACTAACCACCGGGAGAAACAACAATTACCAGCCACCTGCACTGCTCCGCAACCAACAATGAACGCCACAACTGTGTCATGCAGCCTCCGCCGCTAGGATCCACCACAACACCCTGCGTTCACATACGGGGCCTGCCGCCATGAGACCGTAGCTTGGTGGCTACGGAGTGAAGAGAGACAAGCCACACCGCCAGCGTACATTGCACTGCTTTTGCTCGATGGCCTCCTTCGAAGATAGCGAGAATGAATGGGAGGCGGGATAGGGTGGTAGGAGACGGGGTTGTGGATGCCGCTTGTGTTGGCCAGGGGAGCTACATGGGGGTTGAGAGGTTGTGTCGTTGGATGTATATTTCAGTATGGTTTCTTGTCATACCACGTAATTTTCATAAGTTTCTTACACATATATAGAGTTTCATCATCTTTTGAACGTACCTCTTATAAATCTATTCAAAATTAGATGAATCCGCAATGGAACTTTGCATAACTTTTTGGTGAACCGTGCTTAATCCATAATCAATTGAAATAAAACTAAAATATTTAAAATATGTGCGAAATCTACTTCGAATGTTTTTTTGAAATAATTGAAATGTGTGTACATGTGTTGAGGGGGGGGGGGGGGGTAATTTATGAAATATACATTGCCTCTTTTGCAGATAATGACATATAATTACAAATAATCTAAAACAATTCATTAAGAAATCGTGAACTATTGATTATTTGGCACTTTTTTGTTTAGGGTTTACTAATAATCTTATTCAAAATTCATTAACATATAAATAATTTTCTGCGAAACACATTATTTTTTTAGATGGCGAAACACATCATATACATATTAATTCCCCGTCCCGAAGCCATGTGTCGTCCTCGTTTTTCGTGTTTTAATCTAACCACTCATTTGGCCAATACAATTTATGTCAATAGTTATAAAAATTATCCCATACAAAATGCATACAAATTGATGTTATAACACATCATCATTAGCGTATTTAATAGGTCTAAAAATATGCAATTGATGATTACATGGTTCTGTAGACACAAAAAATCTGATGGTAATAAATAATGAATGTGAAAAATATCTTGTGACCGGTTTACTACATGTCCTGTAATATCTGCTATTTTCATGGCACAACAAAATTCTACCCAACTTTTCATCAACACTCCTCGGTAACTATAATCATTATGCCCTGTTCCCTAAAAGAATCAGTATGCCCCAATATGGCAATATGTTAGATCAATTGTCAATGATACGTGCACTAAAATATTAATGATTTAAATTTATATCCGACAAAAAGTGTATTGGACTTTCAAAAAGTTGACACGCAAAGAAATAATTTAATATCAGTTTATGTGTTATCAGTACACAACCATTCTTAAGATTCACAACGACGAATGTAACATTCTCAATGAAAATAAAAATTCTAGGATAAAACATAACTCAAAATCATATTAAAATTACTTTCACCATAAAGCCAATAGATACACTTCGTACATACCTAAGTTGAATCCTTGTGTACGAATTTTTATTACATCATTGTGTAATATGTGGGTACTGATATTTTTACAGTAGCGTCGTTCTATCTAGTTACCGATCTTGAAACTCACCACTATGCACGTGTGTTATGATCTCTTTTTTGTTGGAGGCGTGTTCATGACAACCTTAAGGTTACAAAGAGCAAATATGTCCCTAAAAAGGTTAAATTTGGTTTTCTATTATTATTCCAACATAGAAATTTCATTCGGAGTAAACATCATTGGAAGACAGTGCCAATGCGGCCTACCAACACCGATTCCATTTTTTTAAAGATTGACAAAATTAGCGCATGGTTCCATAGCACATGAAACCTTTATTACTATATGCCATTATTAGAAACGCATGGATAGTAATGAAACTATAAGAAATGAAATGTGTAGATGATCACTTACAAATTAGAGGTGAAATATTATGATAAGTAGTAACATGATGTTGAAGGTTGTTAGAAAATCGTACACAAAAAATAGGTCATATTAAAAAAGTTTATAATCCACGTCTTGTAAAAATTGGAATTTTTACCTATAAATTATCATGAAATACAAAATTTAATGTTTTCGTACATAAAAATATGAGTTTGTGAACCCAAAGTACCAAATAGTGTATGTACTATTTTCTACTAAATAAATCACCAGTTAGTGTATTTTGAGCGGCTCATGTGCTAAAGTATTCACAAATGACATGATACACACATTTTGTATATAAATTGTTTCGGCTTTTCTGAATTTGTTAAAATGTTATTTTCATATTTAATCCAGACTCTTGTATAGACTAATATCCAAAGGACCACACTCATCTTTGTTTTCCTTCCTACGTTTGACGGACTCTCATTCACATGGTATGCACAACGATGTATATGTGCACACACTTATTGCACGATATCAAAAATTATTTATACATATAGTCTTTGATTCTTCTCAATCCACAACTTTTTTGTCACTTCTAATGATTATGAACTCTACACTGAGTGCCGATATTTATATGCCTACCCTCATCTATGTTCTACTCCGACATAAGTGCTTCTACAATACATTATATCTTTTACATATTTAAGAAACTCATGTATCATTACGTCACTATTTAGAATATACATTTGAATCAAATTGTTAAATACGAACAATATGTCAGATGGTTAGCGGAGGTTGTTGTACTTCCGGTTCACCGGAGATCAAATTACATGGTTAGCGTTCTACACACCTCACCAAGACATATTAAGCTTTCGGTGGAGGAACCGCTGTGACTCAACTGATCAGTACTCTTGTCTCACTATACGTGTGGTAGGATCCGAATAAATTGTATTTTTTCTAAGAAAAAAACCTATGGTTGAATATATATAATTTTTATTCTACCGTTCAATTGATGTACTTGCTTCTTTAATTTATCGCCACTCATCAATTTTTATGAGAGCTTTGTTTGATCAAGTTGTAATACTTGCATTGATTTTTTTGTGGGGACATTGATTACTATTCTTAACTCAAGTCGAGCATGCATCACTTGTGCAGAGTATTTTATACATGCGTGAAATTTGTTACGCGAAGCCCGGTGTACTACTTTTTGAATAACAAAGCGCCTTTTATCAAAAAACATGGGTGCAATATTCGATTTTGCACATTCTACTATTACTCCGAAAATGTACAGACTACCGCTAACTCCGTTATTGGCTGGAGAATCACCCATACTATGTTTTAGGCTAATCGGGTTAATGTTATTGATATTATCGATGTGAAACTAATTAATGCTTTAAGTGAATTGGTTTGTGCGTCCGAGATTTTCATTTATAGTTTTTATTTATCCGGTGGCCGGAGGACAAAGTTTTCATATTTTTTTACCTTTGCCACCTATATGAAAGAAATCAAATTTCATTGCGGAAAATTAGGATTTCATGAGTGCCGAGTTAGGGGGACTGTTTTATTTTCTTTTATATGTCGCAGTCCGAATTATTGCGCAGCCGACAAAAAAACCATAGTTTGTTGTTTGTGCCATTACATTAATTTCACATATACTTTGTTAGGTGTGTCGTGTGGATCCAAGACCGTATTTTTAAACCTATTGAATCTTTGTGTACGTGAACGTGAATTAGGTGTGTCCTGTTGGACCTAATATAAACCTTTGGATCTAGTTGTGTACGTTAATTAGGTGTCTCGTTTTTTTTTTTTTTTTTTGCGATAAGGTGTCTCGTGTAGGTTCCAACCTGTTTTAAATCTGTTGGATTTAAGTTTTTTCTTGCCGTCATCTGTTGGATTTAAGTTGTGTACCGAAATAGGTGTCACGTGAATTAGGTAAGTCGTTTTGTTACGTAAGTCTCATGGAGACATATTCTGTAGGTTTTAGCGTTCCCTAGGTTCTAACGTGTTGATGTTAGGCTAGACAATTTACGTGACTATTTTTAAGTAACTTTTCGTTTGATCGTGGCCGTAAATTTTGATCTAACTATTAAAATTAATTAGGAGATGTGGCTAAACGTGGTGTTCGAAAAACTCACTCATTTTGCTTTTAGTATATAATAGATGATTGACGCGAACGGTGGATGCTTGATCGCAATGACCGGCTCCGTCTGTCCAGCCATTGACTGCAGGTCGCCAGTCTTTGCTGGTGTGACCGGAAGGCATTTGGCCCAGCCGCGTGGCACACACCATGATAACGGCGTGTGCGGCTAATATGCGCGCACAGACCATGATAATTGTCATCTGGTTGTCATCGTTGCCGCCGTGGACGACCCACACAAACTGCACATGTAACCGGGGCACCAGGCAAATCTGCCATCACACATAGGCCGGGATCTCTTCCACGATGAACCGTCGCAAGCCATTGCCACTGCTGATTCTGCTCCTCCAAGTGCTCCAGCTCGTGGCCGTGACCGTGAACCCGCTTACCAATCCCATCCCTTCGGCGGCGGCGGGTACGTTCACCAATCACACCATGGCGCTGCCGCAGTGCTCACCGGACCAGGCGACGGCGCTGCTCCAGGCTCCAGCTGAAAGGATCTTTCTCTGGCACAAATTACTCCTTCATGGCCTTCCGGTCATGGAGGTCCGGCACGGACTGCTGCCGCTGGGAAGGTATCCGCTGCCATGGCACCACCGGCCATGTCGCGTCCCTAGACTTGGCTGACCGCGGCTTGGAGAGCCGCCGTCTTGATCCTGCAGTTTTCGAGCTGACCTCCCTGAGCCACCTCAACCTGGCCGGAAACGACTTCCGCATGTCCGAGATACCATCCACCGGCCTCGAGCGGCTCACGGGGCTCACCCACCTCAACCTCTCTGCCTCCAACTTCTCCGGCGAGGTTCCACGCAGCATAGGCCGCCTCACCAGTCTTGTCTCCCTCGACCTCTCCTTCCGTTTCGAACCATCGCTGGGGCTGTTCCACGTCGACTTCAAATTCCACGCGGATTTAACTCGTCGTGGGCAGCTCACGCTACCAAACCTCACAGCCCTGGTCGCAAACATGAGCAGGTTGAGGGAGCTCCATCTTGGCTTCGTGGACCTCTCCGATCAAAGGGACGAGTGGTGCACTGCTCTGGCCAGGTACACTCCAAATCTCCACGTTCTTAGCATGCCTACTGCGAGCTCTCGGGCAGCACAATATGTGCAACGCTCGCCGGTCTGCGGGATCTACGTGTGATTGATCTGCAGCACAATCATTTGGGCGGTCCGTTTCCGGAGTTCTTTGCCAACTTCTCCGCCTTGACCGTGCTCCAACTTAGCTACAATGACCTCCATGGATATGTCCCTCCGTCTATCTTTCAACACGAGAAACTGGTGACCATTGACCTTCACCAAATTCCTGGCGTATCTGGAACTCTGCCAAATTTCTCAGCCGATAGTAACCTGGGGAATTTGCTTATCGGTGGCACCAATTTCTCCGGTGCAATCCCCAGTTCGGTCGGCAATCTCAATTCTTTGAAAAACTTAGGTCTTGGTGCTCATGGCTTCGTCGGTGAACTACCATCGTCAATCAGCCAGCTTAAATCCTTGAGTTCGTTGCAGGTCTCTGGGCTAGGGCTAGTAGGACCCATGCCACCATGGGTCACAAACTTAACTTCCTTGGAGGTCGTCGAATTCTCCCATTGTGGCTTGCACGGACCAATATCATCTTCCATATGCGAGCTGTCGAAACTGAGAATATTATCACTTTACCAGTGTGGTTTTGAAGGGGAAATACCACCATGTGTTCTTAATTTGTCTCAACTAGATACCCTATTGCTTCACTCGAATAATTTTAGCGGCACAGTGGAGCTTAACTCGCTATGGAAACTGCCGGGGCTATCGTACTTGAAGCTCTCAAACAACAAACTAAATGTAATAGATGGACAATATAATTCTCCTTTGGTATCTTTCCCGGACATAAAGATCTTAGAGCTAGCATCTTGTAACATAAGTAAATTCCCCGACATTTTAAAGCGTTTAAATGTGATTTATTCGCTTGACCTCTCAAACAACCAAATCCATGGGGCCGTACCCCAGTGGGCATGGGAGAGATGGCAAGAATCACACCTTTTTTATCTAAACTTATCACACAATATATTTACTAGTGTTGGCTATGACATTTTTCTTCCTTTGGAGTTTGTAGACGTATTGGATCTCAGTTTCAACATGTTTGAGGGGCCAATACCTATACCCAAGTCCTCAGGCAGCGTGCTAGATTACTCGGGCAATCGTTTCTCATCATTCCACACAATATTTCTACTCAACTTGAAGAAACTGTCATCTTCAAGGCATCAGGAAACCAACTCTCCGGAAATATTTCACCATACTTTTGTAGTAAAAAGATTCAGTTTCTCGATATGTCTTACAATGCCCTTAGTGGTCCAATCCCTTCGTGCTTAATGGCAGAAACAAATGCACTGAAGATTCTAAATCTGAAACAAAACCAGCTACAAGGAGAGATACCTCATGACATCAACAAACATTGCATGCTCGAGGCGATAGACTTAAGTGGCAACCGGGTCCAAGGACGGTTGCCTAGATCCCTAGCTTCTTGCAAGAACTTAGAGGCCTTGATATCGGAAACAATAAGATTAGTGACTCTTTTCCATGTTGGATGAGTGCACTTCTAGCCTTCAAGTACTAGTCCTAAATCATAACAAATTTTACGGACAAGTGGCACCATTTGTTGCTAAGGATAAAGGCACTTGTGCATTTCAAAGTCTGCGGATTCTTGATCTTGCATCGAACAACTTCTCAGGAGAATTATCAGGGGACTTGTTTATAAACCTGAAATCCATGATGGTTAACACCGCTAACGGGGCATCAGTGATGGAATATAAAAGTGACCTACAAAGGTTACAACAAGAATATGAAGTGGCCACTGCACACTCACATACAAAGGGAACCCATCACGCTTACTAAATCGTAAGGACCCTTGTATTCATGGACGTGTCAAGCAATGCATTCCATGGTAGAATCCCAGAAGCTGTTGGGGAATTTGTTTTGCTCAACAATCTCAACATGTCACACAACTCCTTGACACAATTAATTCCATCCCGTCTCGGCCGTCTGAAGCAGCTAGAGTCTTTGGATCTCTCTTCAAATGAGCTAACGGGAGTGATTCCAGAAGGGCTAGCATCTTTGGACTTCCTCGGGACGTTGAACTTGTCCAACAACAATCTGGAGGGAAGAATACCAGGATCACCTCATTTCTGGCATTTTCCAATGGCTCATTTATCGGAAACACTGGACTGTGTGGGCCTCCGCTATCCAAACAATGCAGCAATGAGACAACACCAAATTTGGTGCCGCACCATTCGAACTTCGAAAGAAATCTGCAGACGTTATGTATATGTCTTTGCTGGAGTGGGATTTGGTGTTGGGTTTGCAGTTGTAATCATAGTGATATGGGTAGTTCCCTGTAGAAAGAAATATTGAAAGAGTGCGAAATCACTTGCGATATGAAAATATATGTACATCACCTTCTATGTTATATTGTTGCATTGGTGTTGTCAGTCAAATTCTGATGCACTGAGGCTTATAACTTGTGCAGAAAGTGTGTGACCTGCTGTATCATGAAAATGACTAAACAAATCTGGCAACTGACCTATCGAATCAGAGTAATAAATTGTGACGTTCCTCTTATTTTCTCTATTCTGGTCGAGTTCATAATTAGCATAGCGATTTTTCAGAGTTATATGTTAGATAGTTCTGAAGTTTTTTTCTGACCTGTTTTGCATAGACAGGGGAGACGATGTACTAGAGTAGTACAACATGCCTCTGGGAGAACTACGTACCGGCCTACCAATTGTTTAGCTGTAATGCGCCGCTGCAAGAGTTTGCAGAACAAGGAAACTCTTGATGCATAACACCTACAGTTAAATTAGAGGGGACGGCCAATCAGAGTCCTCTACGTACGAGATCACGAGGCACATAAGTTTATCCTATCTCTCCACATCTGTAAGATCGGTGTATGCTCTACGTTGATCTAAAAAAACTACTATATGATCCATTCACTGGGAAGTGGTATTGGCCACCGATAAATCTCGGTCCAGGCCGCATCAGGCGACAACTAGCCGGAGTTCTGGAAACAAAAATAAGAGACTGGACTAAGGTTGCGAAAATGGGACCCGATTATCCATTTATTTTCCACTTTCTACATGTCTAATATAAATTTTTGAATTTCTTTTGTGTACTAAACATGTATAAAATAGAGAATAAGTAGGACAACTGAATCATCCATAGACTGGACTGGATCATGCATTATTCATGCTACGGTGCCGGCGCACGGAAAATCCTATGTACGCGCATGCGCGCGGCGTGAGAGGGTTGCGCCGGTTGAAAGACTTCGTTGCTCGACCAGCCAATGTCGGTGGATTTTTTCTTTTTCTTTTTGTTTTTCTATTTTCCTTTTTTCAGTTATTTCTTCTTAGTCTTCTTTTCATTTCATTTTTTTCTGTTTTTAATTCCTTTTATTTATGTTTCATTTTTCATTTTTGCTTTTCTTTATTTTTATGTTTTTGAAAATGTTTAGTTTAAATAAAATTGTTCATAAAAATTGTTCAAAATTGAAAAAAGTTATGTATGAAAATTGTCGAGAAAAAATAAGTTCATATTTACAAGCTATTCATATTAAAAAAATTCAGTTGAAAAATCATATTTGAAAATGTTCAGTTTTAAAAAGGTTTGATTTTTCATATTT